>JADLZK010009540.1:0-164650 GCA_015847255.1 Hyparrhenia diplandra | reverse complement strand
GCAGCGCACACCGGCGAAGCGGCACGGCGAGCCGAACGCGCCAAGACAGACGTATCTCTCCACAAAGTTCTGGTCTCGCCCTTCGTTAAATTCGCGCGGGTCCTACGAACCAGCGGCGTCTGGCCCCGCTTCTGCGTCTCCTGCACCTGGGCTGTAGGATCTAATTGAAGAAGCGATCTTATCCGACCGACTGCAGGTTGATTCAGGCATCCCGAAATCTCTCGTGCATCTTGAAATGGAAGAAGAGGAGAAAACCGCGAAGCGGCCCGGAAGCTCCACGGGGACATGGCTCGGCACCGAACAAGGGCACATTCCTATACTGCGACTCGCCAAAGGCCCAAAGCTTTGCAGGCCTCCGCCGCCTTATCCGGTTGTCGGACCTCGAGGAAAGGGTATTATACCTGTGGCTGTATCCTCGATTAGATGCCAGCGGAATCAGCATGTGCCAAGCATCGTTGTCTTTTGCTCCCGCTGGATTTCCATCCAAATCCAGGTGGAATCAGCTGTGATGGTTCTTCTGAGACCGCGGTGGCCAGTACAGCAGTGAGTACTCTGCGCTTGCATTGGCAAATCCTTGGTTCTTGTGGGTCATAGTTGATCTTTCTTTTTCTACCTCTCTATTGGACTACTAATTTAACAGCCCGCCCGCCATCGATAACTGGGTGGTTCACTGGTTTACACTTCACATGGAGGTATATGTGAATGTGATTAAGCCAAAGATCTTCGTGCGCCAATGTGTTCGTGAAATGTTAATCTCCTTTCCACTGATTCTAAGACCGTCTGCACCGTTGGTCTGTATATGCATCCGAAGCCAGGTGCTTGTGATACAGCAAAAACTGCTGCAGTGGGTTACTGAACGCTGAGATGGCAGCCTGAAGGCTCGCATGCGCCATATTACCAGAGATACAGGCACTACGGCAAAGGACGGACGGGTCCCACGCTGAAGGCAGAAGCGGGAGGCAGGGGAGGGAAACATATGCCAGCGCGGGCCCCATTGATGATACTAACCCAAAAATGTTATACCTCGTAAAACTAAAAGATCAAATTAAATTCGACACACCATTAAATTGTGAAGAATAAATTTTTCAAAACTGGGGATCTCACATGGATATATTTGGATAACATTACAAAGTGGACCCCACTAATTAACGATGCAGGTATAGAGGATAGTATACGGAAACATGAGCGCAGGAGAGCCAGAAAGTTTATATAATCTTCACGACCTTTACAGATAGAGTAGAATAGAGAATATTTAGCCGCTGAGAGCCTAAGGTACTATGTTGACGGAATCCTTAACTCAGTAGCTAGCCTCTAAGAGCCCTATATTCCTAGGCCCAAAAGATGTCACTTTTTACACATATTGCGTTTAAATTTCCATGCTCCTACAACAAACCAATTTTTATTTATTTATAAGTGCTATGTCACCGGATCGCCTAAAACCAATTAAGGGCCAATCTTGTCGATATCAAAGCATGGTGGGAAGAAGGAAGGTGCCAATTTCGTGAGCTGCAATAAGACGGCCAATGGGATGGTGGGATTTACACCTTTTGGAACATCCGAAGAAGCGTACGCAAGAATTAAGGAAGACATCGACCAAAGAAAGAGAGTTTTTGCTTGCTTGCTAGTATTTTGATGGTGTTTTTTCTTTTTGTTGTCTTTCAGCAATGGCATGAGAACCACCATGTTTTCTTTCATACTGTGCATATACTTAATTGAAAGGCAGAACTCTCGGCCAAATTTTTCAAAAAGAAAAAACCTGATCCAAAATTTGCTTTACCGAAAAGGAAGGAGCCTAAGCCCATTTTCATGTAGTCATGACCTAGCTAGGTAGAGAGATAATCTAGGATGGGTTGGATTGGGTTTGTCAGGTCGTGTGGCCCATGATTAAATCTAGTGACTGCCCTCTCATGTTGAGTACTAACTAGCTGCTTGTGCTAGTAATGACTTGTCTAGCAAAAGAGCAACGAGAAATTGTCTCATAAGTATTAGTTTTGACTCAATTTTTGTGTCAATAAGACCATCTCAAACCAAATAAAATAATTGAATTGGAATGTAATTCCCATTTCCATGTGGATTTGATTTGGTCCATTCCCTAAACATAATGGAGCCTCAACTTCTCGACCAAACTTAAATAGGGATTTATATATATTTGGTTTACACTTTAGGCTACATTTTACGACCTAATTAATATATTGGGTGATGAGTACCAAGATATTGGGTACCATTATACATGGTACTCAAATAAGTACCATAGGAATGATCTAGCATACCACATTCCAAATAAAGCTCAAAATCCTTATTCTTGGCATGCAACCAATCTAGGCATATGGAAACTCAATTGCAAGCAAACAACAAGGTTATCACGCGACACCAAACGAAAGTCCAAAAACTCAATGTCTGAGATGCTTGATGTCCTTACAACACAATCAGTATATGAAAAAATGTTCCAATGTTGGTATTTGTTCATGTGATGTGCATTTCAAGCATGTGAAAAGAATGATATAATGAATTTAGCGTTAGTACCATCCTTAACACCATACCATGGACCTAAAATCTTCATCTACATTGTTTATCTTTCACATGGCTAAATTAATTGGTACATCCAACTTGATATGGTAACAAGGCCATGGGTCTAGATAACCTTTCTTGTCAATTGAATTATTATTTATTAATTGCGACCAACTCCTATTTCTACATTTTAGGCTCGAAGGAGCTTTCATTTGAGATGGGTAGTGAAGCATATGGCTAATTGCTCACCAATTTAAACTTTTGGGTTGAGTGTGTAATCCTATTACACCGCCACACTTGACCACGAAAGCAAAGGAGCAATGGGCCTAGGTATTATAGTAGCACTCTCCATAGAATGTATGAACTCTTGATGGGTAGTTTTCTAAGAGAACTTATAAAAATATATTGCATTATAGTATAAAAATATATCTACCACTTTTTTATTCTACTCCCTACATTTTTTTATATTGTTGATTTGATCTATCAAACTATTTGATGCCATAAAGTATTTTCTTATTAAATCGAGTTGATCTCGCCCACTTTCAGTGTGTTTCCACGATATAACACGATTACTTTGGCCCGCACGATTTCCGTCCTTGATTTATATTTTTTTTTTACCGCGTGTCCTTGTTGGTCATAGTAGTAACATACACCCATGCCTTCCTCTCATTGGACCGCCGCAAGCATCCCTCTCACATCCTAGGCCTTTTTATCCGATTGGGCGGGCGTGCGTGCAACCCTTTTTATATCCGATTGGCCGGGCGTGCTTGGAGCCTCCCCCCTCTTTCTGCCCGCTTTACGCCGTTGTGTTCTTTCTCATGCGCTAAAATTCGCCGCCAGCCCATCGCCGTTATCGCCGCTCGTTGCCACCATCGTTGACGCCGCCACGGGTTCGTGTTCCCCATCTTCCTCCCGTGTGGTATGCTTTTCTCCCCTTCCCCTTTCTTTTAAGCAATTTGATTTCCCATTTTGCTCATCTTCCTCATGTGTTATATAAGGTAGGGTTTGGTTGGTGGGATGAAGTGAGATAGGGTGCGATGGTCCCTCTTTTTTGGATGTTTGGTTGGGGGCATCTTGGGGGTGGGATGGTTTGTGAGGAGAATATTCCCCTGATGAAATCGACCCTACCCTAGTGATACGAGTGGGTGAGGGCGACCTAAGGTGGTAATAGACACTTTGCCGCACACCTACGGAGAAGAGAAGACAATGTAATGAGGGCAAGATAGCAAACCGAAGCTCGCTTTCGGGTAGAGCACGACGGCACACAACTTATCTCGGGGCGGGTAGAGGAGGCCCGCGGACGGCGTATGGCCGAAGCTTGCAAGCGGGGTCCTGGGTGGCGTGTAGATGAGGTGGCCTCGTGGGCGGCGTGTGGATGCGGAGTGAAAGGATCTAGCAAGTGGCCTAGGAGGGGGGTGAATAGGCCTTTTTTTTAAAAAATTCAATCAACTTCGAGCAAACTATCGGGACTAAGGAACCTCTAGGAAAATATGCGGAGGCTAGAGGGTTTTGGGACTAAAGGCGGAGGTTTTGGGGATTAGAGTACAAAATTGAACAATTTCAGAATTTGGCTTAATGAAAACTAGATCAAATGTGAATATCACGATAATGGCCTACTTGTATGTTGAGCTATCGAAATGGTTGGTTGCATCTAGAAGATGAGGAACTAGTAGATTGGATGCAAAGCCTAGAAATCGAATCAAATTCAAATCAAAAGAAGTATGTTATCCAAATGGTTGGTTGCATCTAGAAGATGAGGAACTGGTAGATTGGATAGAAATTGATTTAAATCAAAAAGTAATAGCGACAACAATCTAAATCACAAAGACCACGAGAAATTGTCTATTGGTTCATTTCACCACAAAGGCTTGTCTACGTCTACGTTGTTGAGGATAGCCATGAAGGCTATGAAGTCTCTTTTAACTCACTCCCCCTCTCCAACGTATCCAATGTATCACCAAGGCAATAGGTTAGAAGGTTCCACTAAGTCACAAATGGTAATACAAACGTCTCGGTGCTTAGCCATAACATAATGGGAGCTCTCGGGCAAATGCTAGCCTTCTAGGACCCGGACTCCAAGAGTAAATTAACACAACAAGAGGCTAGGGCTTCACCAAGTGCACAAGAACGGAGAAGGATCTTCTCGAGCTTCTCACACTCTCTAGAGCCAAATCCCTTTAAAAGAATCACAAAGATTTGAGCAAGGGGAGATGGGGGCACCAAGCTTGGAGATAGAGAGAGTTGCGCCAGGGAAGTGAGTGAATAAAGAAGATAACTGTTGGGGGAGAGGGAAAGGATATAAATACCTCCCTCTCCTCCCACGACGATTATCACCCCGAGCGCATGTGCCCAGTTCCACGAGGCCAAACATAGATATGAGTTTTGCCCGGTGGCTTTTTTTGCAGGTTAGGATTATTTGAGTTATAATTGGTGTTTTGAGCACTTGATTCACCCAACACACTATAAGTATCCCCTTTGATAGTACAACTTGTCATCTAACTTGATTTCAAAAATATAAAATAAGGTAAAGTAGCTCTTTGAGCCTTTGCAAGCCATCCGTTTGGATTGGGGAGAGACCCCATTTCTTTGCACCCATGATTAATGAGAACCTCAAGTAAGCACTTGTCAAAAGCCATTAGTCCTTTAATTATGTCTAACATCACCAAAAACTATTTAGGACTTGATTGCACTTGTAAGGAGGCCTAGGGCACGGGCCACTACCGGGCTCGCTAGGGAAGAAGACCTAGGGCGGCAAATCGGAGGAGGCATCTAGAGGCCGAGTTAAAGATAAGGAGAGGAGAAGGAAAACTAAAAATAAATAGGTGAATGGATCCCACTTGTCAGCTCACCCACTTTGATGCCTCAACCAAGCACAAAATAGATCATCCCATCCCTTATTTTAAACGAAAAATGGAGTCATCTCACCCGCCCCATCCCGGTCGAGATGGGATTGTCCCACTCCACCTTAACTCCCAACCAAACGCTACCTAAGAGGAGTATAGAACCTTATGGTTTCCATACATTTCCCTCCGTCTTTTCTCGATATAGAGTAATTGTGTCATCTAGTGATAGATATAGCTAGCTAGTTGTTAAGTTGGCTTCCTTTTAGTTGCTTTACTCAACTTGCTAACCCACACCTTGGTTTTATTTAAACCTTTTGTCTTCTGCATCATCCTTCTACATTGTAGAAGTAGATATATCCCTCTACATAATAGAAATAGATATTATGTTCATATAAGTCTTTTGAATCACGGTGGCTCGTATCATATTGGCTTCAAATGTTTTGGCTTTGCATACCAATACCAATTGATATTCATTGTATATTTCAATTGTTTGAACTCTAATAATTCAAATTTTATATATGCAAATTGATAATGTTTTGTGATAAATGTTTTTTACACACACACTCCTACCATTTATCCATTATTTTTTCATTGTTGAATTCTTAATAGTTGGAGCACCCATGAGGAAGGATCCTAGTTTAAGTGCAAGAGATTATACCTTGAAGATGGGTATTGTGGTAAAATTTTATATCCTTTCTTAGTAGTTCTTGCATTCTTTTCTATTATTAATATGTAAACAAATATTAGTTGTATTACAACATGAAATCCTTTTGCTATTCTACAAGAATTATATGATGCTTTCATAAAGACCAATGCTACAACTTCCTTATAGGAGATTGTTTGGGGAAATGACCCACCTTGCAGCTTATTCACTTTTGATGTAAATCTTTTTGGAGTTGTGAACTCAAGCTTAGCTCTTCTTGTTTGAGTTATTGAACCTTTTTGTTAAGATCTTGCATTTTCTTGTACCGAACTATTCTCGCCTATCGAGACTCCACTAATGAAAATTCTATGACACAATTTGAGTATTTGGATTAAATAAATTGAAGTTGCTATGTAAATAAATTGATAATCCATCTCCCTTCAAGGTTCATTTGTTTGATTGTTGAAGCTATAGAAATTTTTAAACAGTTTTAGACTCTTGTTATTCATCAGGTTTTAAGTCATATAATTTTAGTTTGCTTGCTTGTACAGGATGATTATCTTTGTGCAATTTGTGATGACGGTGGACTCTTGGTATGGTAGGTATTTTGTTCTATTTTTCAACCCTAGGTATATAGTCATGTGGTTGCATTTCTTATCTTCCACCTTCAACATCTTTTTTGCTATATGGATGGCCAGTCCCAAAATTGGTGGATCGTGAAAATATTTATTAGTTGTATTTGATAAGGTGCTAAGAATTGTTGTACAAATTTATCATAGTTCAAGAAGAAATACATTGAAAATACATTGACTTGCCATCTATTCTGAAACTTGACACTGTATATCAATTTAGTTATTACCTCATTTTTTTTTAACTAGATTGTATCGACACTAAGATTATTTATATTGGAGTAAGCACTAATCACCTCATCTATTCAATGGTTAGTATATCCATGACTAATTTGATTTATTGTAGCTGCGCTGGTGAATGTGGAAGGCTGTTCCATCCAAATAGTATCTATGGTCAAGATTCTAGCTGCAGAAGTCTTGAACTGAAGGATGATCAATGGGTGCTAATCCTTTGCCTAATGATTTGGTTTTATTCTTGCTTTATTATGTCAACATAGCCTTTTAATGTACATATACATATCAATGATGTAGAAACAAAAATCAACCAAATTTATATGCAAGAATTGTGAGTACAAGACGCATCAATGTTTTATTTGTGGGGAGTTGGGATTCTCCGAGATCCCTTCAGGTTCGCCAGAGGTATGTCTACCAAGAAAGAAAAAGATAGTATTTATGTTTCCTCTTCTATTCATGATGGGATATTTTTCTTGATTTTCATTATGAGTTTTATGTAACCGGGGATAAAGGGAAAAAACTGATGATGCAACACTAGTCATGTCCAAAAATTCTTACACCAGGTCCTCATAATGGAATGAGCCCACATGCAAGGTGCTATGCGCATACGAGAGCTAAGCCATAAGAAGATTTTGAACATAGGATGTTACAGAGCATTTTTATCTCAAGTGCTGAAATTGTTGGGAGTAGATAAATGAAAGAGCGAACAAAACCTTATTCCCTATGAGCTCTGAATACTTAACAATGTTTTGCTTATGCATATGCTAATCAAGATTGGTCTTTTTCCTTCATCTTGCTAACTTTTTTATTTACCTTTTATCAGGTCCTTAAATGTCAGAAGAAGTATTGTGGGCGCTTTTTTTTTTTTTTTGCCATCCTAATTGCCTTTCGAAGTACGATCCTAGTAAAAATCCCCTAGGACTTCGAGTGCCCTTTGCATGAATGTCATTCGTGCAAGAATAAGAGAGGAACAATAATAACTAGGAAACATACAGAAAAGGATGAGGAAACATATTTGGTACAATGCAGACGTTGTCCCATCGCATACCATCGGAAGTGCTTGCCAAGGTACCGTATGTTTTGTTTACTAGATACCAGTGATATGGACATGCTGTTGATTTAAATGAATTGGTTTTCATTAACCGTTGGTACTTGTTTCACAGGGATATTTCCAATGTTGCTGACGGTGAAGTCTCACGAACATTTAAGATTAAAGGAAAAACGGCCTCAAGAACAGGAACGATTGTTTTTTTCTATTCCATCCTTATATGTTACTATATGTTACTATATGTCATCTAGGATCTGTTTCCATTCCCTCAGAATTAGTGATTTCTGTAAAAATGTATAATCCTTTCCAGGAAACATAAGATGGTGGGAGAACTCAACAGTGCAACACGGGATCATCTGAAATTTCCAGGAAAGCATGTGTTGTACTTTGATCTAAATGAGAAACTTCCTGAAGAAACTGAAGCACCTGAGCCTAACGCGAGTACCAGCTCTGCTCCCATGAACATGGAGTCCTCTGCATCTCGGCTTTCATCCCCATGTCAGCCGATAGGCTGCCGTGGCTGGCTGGAACTGGATGATTGATCGTTCATTACCTCCTCGTGTTCGTGTTCTCGAGAAAGGCGGGCGGTTCTGTGTTTATGAAAATTCTCAGGATAATGAAAACTGCTGTAGTGTCTGGCATCACAACTGGTAACGTTGTTTGTCGTCTGCTGCGTCATCTACTGATGTAGCTAGTGGTGGGTACTGGGTTGTGACTGGTCACCGTATCAACAATGAACAATCTGGATATCGTGACATTGTTTTCTTGCTTATATTTTTATTTATTTGGACCAAGACTTGAATTCGTTATCGGCTTTCAGTAGACCTGCCGAGGAATGTTTTCTGTCCAATTATCAGCCGGTGCCTTCATTCCCTGCTACTTTGTGATTTCATATTTTTTAGGACATTTTTTTTTTTGTGGTTATTGGCTTGTGGTCTGTGGAGGCATCCATCTTACTGCTTACAGGTAGGTATGCAATGCATCTTGACCAGCTCACTGAGGGCGACGGCCTGGTGGATGGATCTGCTGGCGGATGATTATTAGCTGGATTGCGTTGTTTAAGTCGCGGCAATTCTGTTTCTGTACATGTTCGTCGCTTTGCTGAAGCTGTTTATCACTCTAATGACCTGTTGTTCCTCGAAAAGAACAAGCGAGCAACATTAGTGGACTACCCATTGCAGAATTGCAACTTGGCAAGTCCAGTAAGTGGTGCATGCATCACAAAGCATTCACACATGAACTTCCCCACTATTATAGAGATGAGATGAGATGAGATGAGATGACGGAACAGTCTTACCCTGCAGGTACCAAGCGAAAGCGACCGGGATAAAAAAAAAAAAAAAAGAAAAATAAAAAAAAAACCGACGCATTTATCTCCGGTGATAAAGATGCGGTTGGAGTTAACGCATAGGCTGTGATAGAAGTTGCGACTCGACTCCGATCCGATGGCACAGTGGCTGGGCCGGCAAGCAGAGGGAGGGGTGGTAAGCATGGGCGGTGCTTCTGGTGCACAGCATCCGTGCCGTTGTCTCCGGTCACATTCTCGGGACGGGACGGGGACGCCACCAACTCCACTCCAGGCAACCGCCAACGGTTCATTCGTTCCTACGCTCCCCGTCGGATCGCTCCCACGGTCACGGCGCTGCCGCCTTCGACATATGGACACGCGAGTAACGCGAAATCTCCCTGATTCGATCGTTGATCCCGTAATACTCCCTACCTTTTTAACCGCGATTACGTCTGCAACAGCTTTGTGTGTGAACTTTCAACTTTGAGTTCTCCCGTTTCGCCACGGTGGGCGCAAACCGCCGACCAATTGGCAAGCCAAAATCCAACACCCACCGTGGCCACGGCGTCGCCGCTTCCCGTCTCTGGCCGCCGCGACCGCCGCGACTGCACTTTCCCTGAACTTTTCACCCTGCCTTTTTACCTTTGCCAGGCGCGCCGCGTGCGACAACGGCAGCAACCGCTACAGCGAAGCAGGCAAGGCCGACGCCGACGCCGACCCCTCCTCCTCCTCACCCACCCCACCACACCCCACTACACCACCACCGCTCCCCTCTCGCACTGGAACAAAACGCCGAGTGGCCGCGCGGAGAGACGAGCCAGGGTCTACCAGCGCTACACACCACACCGGGCGGTGCCTGCCATCCTGGCCCTGCCACTATACTATTCCCCGTCTCCGCACCGATTCCGTGTGCTGCTGTGTGACACGCCCGTGGCGCCTACTTGGTAGCCTCGGCCGCCGTCCCGGCCGCAGCGGCCGTTTTCTAGCTGCTTCCCGCTGGTTCGCGGCCGCCGTGCTGGGCGTCTGAGCGAGGAGTGGTAACCTTGCCTTTTTTTTTTTCGTTCTTGGGGTATTCCTCGGCTCGCACGGCTGTCTCTTCCCCCAATCCATCCAATACTCCTCCGTAACCGATCGGCGCGGATGGAGGCGCTGAAGAAGCAGGCCAGCAAGCTCCGGGAGCACGTCGCCAAGCAGCAGCAGGTACGAGTTCCTGGTTCCCCTCTGAATTCGTCGAGCAATTTTGTGGCCGGGTGCGCGCTGAGGACGCGGGATTTGAGCAGACCCTGGGAACAACGTGTATGTATCGCCTGTGTTGGTGTGCTCGCTCACGTAGTTGATTACTTCTGCAAAACTAGTTTAGTTTTGGGGTTTCGAGCTCCTAGCTATTGTGTATTGGGTTGGGAGAGCAGGAGCAATTGGAACTGGAAGCAACTGAATTGTGTATTGCCAGCCTGCTTATGGTTGAGTATGAGCACTGCCCAATTTCCCAGTTCTTGCTGCTGATTTAGTCCAGCTGAGGCTTACTTCATTCCCCCGCTTCCTTGTCTATGTGGCCTCCTTGAGAGAGTTATGTCTCATGATGCAGGCGGTTCTCAAGCAGTTCAGTACACGATATAATCAAGATCCTTCTCTTGTTGATGAAGCGGAACTTGAGTGTCACCAGAATCTCCAGAGGCTTTACAGTACTACAAGAGCAGCTAAGGTATTAATTAACTTCAGCTTATCACATGCCTCACAACAAATACTGGCCTCGCTGATTGTTTAAAGGTTCTCTTTGGCCAAAAAAAAACTCTTGTTCTGTAGCATTTCCAGCGAAATATTGTGTACGAGGGGTCGAAGGTTTCATTGCGGTTAGCACCAAGCAGATGGAGATAGGTGAGTTTTTTGGTGTTAGTGTTTTCTGCCATATCTGTTTGCTTCCTTATATCTTGGGATATTTTATAATCGTGGTATGATGTTTCTGTAGTGAAAAAACTAGCCGAGGATTGTTGTAAATATGGAAACGACAATCAACATTTTGGTTTTGCTCTTGCAAGGGCATCTGAGGAGTTCGGTAAATCTCATAAACAAATAGAGAAAGAGCGGGGATCTTCTTAAAATTCTTGGAGAGCAGGTGATGACAAATTTTCACTTATTGATACAATTTTCAGGGATTTGAGTGCTCTTTAATCCTTGAATTAGCCTAGATCATCTAAGTTGATATTCTTTGATGTTAACTTTAGCTTATTGGCTTTATTGACAATTTTACAGGTTTTTGAGCCTCTCCGAGAAATGATAATGAGTGCTCCTCTTGAAGATGCTCGATTGCTAACTTACCGATATCAACGGATCAGACAGGACATGGAGTCTCAGGTAATGAATCATAAAAATATGTTTTCCGTACAGAGACTAGTGGCAGCTACTAATTGTGAATTATTTTATTAGATAGCTGATGTGATGAGAAAGCAACTTAAATCCAAGGAAAGTAGTGGTAACACAGATAACTCTGTGAAACTGCAACATGCAGAATCGAAATTATCAGATCTTCGAACTACACTGGCAGCATTAGGAAGAGAAGCAACTGCAGCTATGGAGGCTGTAGAGGCTCAGCAACAGCAAGTTACGTATGAACGTCTCCTTGCAATGGTATGATTTGGCTCAGCATATTCATATATTAAGTGAAAGTACCTGATCCATTTTTGTAGTGATTATGATCTCCTGTATACGACCACTCAATCCTCTCAAGCCTTTCCGTCTCAACAACCTGCCTCCTTTATTGCTAGATTTCACATTTCTAAAGATTTGCCATCCTTGTTACTATTTTCAGCATATCTCTTATGTAATTGTCTATGATTCTTCATGTGCTACCTGTTCAGGCCGGTGTTGACCCCATCCCTAGTGTTCATTACAGAAATTTGATTAACAAAGTTAACAAACCATCCCTTGTTTTGGAAGAGTAGAATTTGGATTTCTAGATTTAAACCTGTAATACAGGGTTGTCTACAGCTTATAAGCTGCTTGTGGCCAAAGTAAGCTGAGACTAAGAGCATCACCAAGAGTTTACAAAAACAATCTTGATTTTTATCAATATTGAAAAAAAAAAATGCTCTCCAATGACTCCTTATCTCAACCCCCACTCTTTCCTCATTTGGGAAAATCAATCCAAGCATATATGCGCGTGTATCGATTAATAATCTGGAGGCGGAAGGACATGGGGAAGAATAGGAGTGAGGACAGGGTTCCCAATGCAAATGCACAAGAGAAAAAAGAAAGTCTAAATGCATCACCATCTGAGTGATGTTTTTGTAACTATTTTGTACGGGCCGGTTTGGGCCAATAATTAATGAAAATCAGGTGGGCAACGCCTCCCCCCTGCCTAAAAAAAAAAAAAATATGGTTGTGGTGATTTCGAAATAGTTTGAGATTCTTGATGCAAAATTGCCTTCTACCTTGTAGGAGGGAGAGTTTTGAAACTGTTGGAGGAACCTGACAAATGTGCTCCCAACATTTTGTAGCCATTTGAAAATACTTATTGATCTACCAATTGATTTTTTTTTTTTTTTTTAAACTCTTGGAGATGCCCTAAAAGCCAAACAGCATGTTTTTTTACAGCTTTTCTAGCCGCTTCTCCCCACAGCACTCAAAGCTCGGTCAGACCTTATTTTGACTGCGCTTTTGCTTTATTTTTACAGCTTCCAGATAAGCGTTGTTCTACCACTCTACCAAACAGTGCCCTAATCCCCTTTGATTAACTGTCTTGAAATATCATATGAGTAGTAGAATTTGCATGTTAACACTAAAAGTTTTGGAACTTCTTGAAAAAGGAATAAGCATTTCTCTTGCTGTGGTTATTTGTTCCAACTTTGTGTCTCAAATTCCCGAATTCCCAGACAAATAGTTCCAGTATTGCCATGTGCTGCTGTGTTGCAAACCTGTGCAGGCTTCTGTTACTTCGATTGAAGAATGTCTCACTCATCTGCATTATGTTTCTTGGATAAAGAGTTCGATGACTCTTGAAACCCTTAGTCTATGCTTACAGGTTGATGCTGAGAGGACATATCATCAAAATGCTGCCGATATTCTGAATAAACTCCATGATGAGGTGCACAACTGGCTCAGAAAAATCCACTTTTTTTTCACCTGTATAGCTAGTTTGCATTGTTAAGTAAACCTTGATAAGCTTAAGATCATTATGTTTCATTTTTCGCTTATGCTTGGATGCTCTATGCAAAGCATCATAATGAGTCAGCAAACCATTACGATGAACAGTCATCAGAGCCTGAATCAGATACAGGCCCAGCACAAGTGCACTCACATAGCACATCTGAAGAACCAGTATTAACTAAACCTAGCGAATCCACAGGGAATAGTCAGGAGGTGCAATTTCTGGGGAGGTATGATTGTTTTTGGCCCTGCATGCTGTGAATATCATTGTATATATAATGCATTAGTTTTTACGATGTGTTTGCTCTAAACTCGTCACTTTTCAATATACTATGCTTAGAATTTCCATGGTCCACCTTCTGTCTGGCATGAGTTTTATCCTATCTTTTGTTAAATAATATTTAAATAATCTGATGGAGATTTTTGGAATTACCATGTAATTCAAACTTCTCTGCTGGTTAAATTATAGATATAATATCCTACAATATCATGTTTTAATGGCTAATTTTATGCCTGAGAAGTTCTGAAATTATGTGAACTCTGTATTGGGTACATGATTAGTCTGGAATTGTTGGAGTTTTAAATGAATAATGGATTTGATTGGTGAACGGATCTTCAACAAAGCTTGACACTGTATCACAAGTGCTGAACGTAATTATTGGGTACAATAAGTCTACAGTGCTGAACATAACAACACATTATTCTATTAGCTCAGGATTTTTTACTCGCTTTTTGGGCAGGTTATTCATCCATTCGATGCTCAAGCTGATGGTGAGCTGAGTCTCACGGTGGGTGAATATGTTGTGGTTCGCCAGGTATGTGGTTTGCTTTATTTGTTAACATTTTAGTTTTATTGAGGTTCTGGGGACAATAAATGATACAAATTCATAGCTCCCCACTAAATAATCTATAGTAATTCATAAGGCAGGCAGCATCCTACTGTGTAGTGCTGTAACCGTAACCAACAATCTTTTAGGATGCGAGACAGCTTATAATTGTCATGTTCGTCGTCTTGTTAATTCTCTGGGAGATATGGAGGGGGCCAGAATACTGACTAAGCACATTGTCTTTCTTCACAGGTGGCAGCAAATGGTTGGTCTGAAGGTGAATGCAAGGGAAAGGCTGGCTGGTTCCCATCTGCCTATGTAGAGCAGAGGGACAAAGCCCCGGCAAGCAAGGTGATAGAGCCTGGACTACTGACTACCTAATCCATCTCGTACTTATGGTCGCTGACTTGCTGTCATGGTCCTTTTTCTACATTATTGTACATGACATGTTCCATGAGAGACTATTAGCGTTTCGTAGAACCTTTACCTCTCTGTGCAGATTATTGTTCTTCTAGGCTTTTCGCTGGTTGGTAACTGTATGTAAAAATATAGTTTTGGCTGTTAGGATTTTCTTTTTGGTATTATAACATTGTACAGAGCTATTGGTGATGAGATGCTGTCAACGTGCCCTTTTATATTCGGACAGCATGCTTCCTGCCAAATTTATGCTAACTAATGATTTCATAACAGTGAGACTGGCACTGCTGCCGGTGGTTATGGTATGAAACACTGTAGATGTAGAAGCAGAATATGGGGTGTGTTTAGCATCCAACTTTCTCTCCAAATGGTCAAAATGTCGGCACATTTATCGAAAGCACTGTAGGTAAAAAATAAACTAATTATACAGTTTAGATGTATATTGCAGATTCTTTTAAGACTATGAGGATAATATTTACCACTAACAAACGTCTTCTGCTACAGTGATGTGACATTCCTCCAAAATTTTGCACCAAATTTTGGGATCTAAACACACCCATGATGAGGCTTTCTTCAGAAAAATTGTGTAGGTAGGTGTTACCGGCGGTCTGAAACTAAGCTTGTTCTTATTATATATATATGGAGCTTGGAGGCTATTAACCTCCTGTAATTTTGTATAGGTAGATCTAACGAGAATTTGCTCTAGATACATATTGAATGGTGTCGTTGTCCGGAACAGAAATAGAATAGGCAAAGGACGCAATTGAAGCTTCCTGTACATCTGACTGGGCAAAAGAAGCTTGGTAGTAGTTGGTACCAGTTGTGGATCCTTCCTTCCATCCAAAGTCTGAACCTCAACTGCCACAGAAACTCCTGTTTCCACCCCCTCACCGATCACCGCCCACGAGCTGCTGCTGCTTTGCCCGACTCTGCAGGAGCAGAATTTATGGAGCCAAACTCGCATCTCTTCTGCTGCCGCTGCTGGTCCGGCGTAACCGAGCACGAGGAGGAGGCCGCTGTTGTTTTCTGCCGCGGCACCCGGCACGCACATGGAGCCCGGAAAGGTCACAGCTCCAGCCCTCGCGCCGCGGATGGAGACGCTTCGTCGGCGAGGTGAGGGCGTCGGGCATCGTCATTGCGCAAGTGGGGCGCTGTGGTGTGGTGTCCACGGGATTGATGGCTTTGCGTTTCCCCGCTCACCGCTCCGTTGGGGCCTCGCGCAGTTATGATGGCTGTCTGACTCAGCGGCGTCGCTCGTTTCGATCGGAGAAACAGCAAAAAGAAACAGTCGTGGATGCTGGAGACCTGCCAGTGATCCCATTCAGCCTTGTCTGATCTAGCCGGTGCTGGATGGTACTGACATGTTTCGCTCCTCTCGCTAGGCATTGGCTCGGCATTCATCAATGCTACTGTGCCAGAGAAAGAGAATTAGAGGGATCTGACTATCAGTCTGTGCTTAAGCCTTCTCAAGTACTAATAGTCCATACATCTACCACTATTAGAATCTAACACTGCTAGCAGAGTAGCAGTGGGCCATTCCTGTTCATGAGAACCCCAACAATGTTGTTACTAGCTGTAGCTTTGCTTAAACAGAAACAATGGCTTCGGCTTGTAATCAAGCTGAAGCAGCAGTTCGGCGGGTAATGCTGGGTTGGCAGATGGACAGGGGTCACGTCGAGAGGATAGGACACCGAGTATAGAGACAGCACAGCTCAGCTCAGCCTCGTTGGTCAGGGGATCGGCCCCACCGGCAGCTCCTACTTCCGCTTAACGTACTATGGTCTGCACCCGTAGAATCGCCTTCGGTCTTCCAACGTTTTAATTAAGCCCCATTGCATGAAAATTGCAGCGAACTCCCGTATTAATTAAGGAAGCAATATTTCGAACATGTTACGATCTTCATGTGCGGTTTAACATCATGTAAATTGTAAAATAAAAAAGGGACATGGATAAAACATCCATCCTCAACATTGTACATTCTATGTCTCAATACATAGGAGTGTTTTGACCTGGCTCCATCTGCGGTGCTTTGACGCGGAGCTGGAGCGGTGAAGCCACAAATCGAGGCTCTGCATCCGTATGTACAAAAAGGGCTCCGGCTCCTGTGGTGAAAGGGTAGAAGCGGCTCCTCCTGCCCGCCAAGGTTTGGTGTGACTCCTCCACCGCGCCTGCCCATGGAGCCGGAGCGAGAGCCCGACCAAACTCGGGCATAGTTACATTCTATAGTTTCGTAGACATTTACTTACATTACTAAACAGAGGTGATAGATCGTGTCAAAATAGTTTCATCTCGATGAAACTCACTTCTTGTTTCTCTACTTAAAAATGTGGTCATGTTACAAAACACCTATGTGGCATCCTTACACCCATTATCATCTTGTCCATCCTCATTTCCTCAAGAAATCACCAACAATTTTTTTTTTAAAAAAAAAAACTTCCAAATGCATTTGGGGATTTTAATAAACATCATCCAGCTCATGCCATAAAAACATTAGAATTTCAGGATCGAACACTTGGATCCTAAGTCAAGAAGGCATATAGCATGAGGTGAAGAGTCAAATTTGATATCCATAGGTCTCTTTGAAGCTCCATGTCCTTTGATCTTACTGATCATTACCATTGATCGAGTCGCAAGCGGCATAAACTATGATATCAAATCGAGAAAAAAAAATATATGTGTTGACGACCAAGAAATGGGATAAAATTAAATGGCACGTGTTGCAATGTAATTTTTTTTTTTGCCGGTACCATTGTAAATACCTCTAACCCTTAATGCATGGGACGAGACCTGATAAGATCAATATTAATGTCAATGTAGTGCTGAAATGGAACATACATTTGTCATGCAACAAAGTCGACGATACTATTTAATCATGTTATTACAAAGAACTTAAGACTGCACCATCACACGTCAAATCTATGATGCAGAAAAACCTGCCACCTGTCTCAATCCAATCCAATGCCTACTTCAATTCATTCGAAAACCAAAAGTATTGTGGCCATAAAAAGTGGACATATATAAAAAGGCTTAAAAACATGTTGTTCGTCTTCGAGTTTCAGCTTGTTTTGGTAATATAAATAGATAAAAAACCAAACCGTATCAAACAGACTTTTTTTTTGAATAATTACACAAGACAACGCGGCAGACACTCATAACACGCACTCACACTCACCCCGCCAGATTTGGAGATTCCCGAAATCACCATTGGCGTAACACCGGCAAATCTTGAAAAAATCCCACGAAAAGGTCAGGGCGAGCACTGTGCACCGTGATTTGAACTCTAGTGGGTAGCGTTAAAATGAACCCGTCCTACCATTGGACTACAAGTCAATTCACCCGTATCAAACAAACTTAATGTTAGAGGCAATAAAATGAATCATTAGAATAGCAAACAATGATGTCAAAGAAGACTATACCTTAAAAGAAGAGAGGAGAGATAGCACGGGTATCGTATCTATACGTAAGCACAATCAAGAAAGATATATGTGTCTTTATAAAGGAATATTTTTTCACCTCTGCAATCACACAACCAATTAAGAAGAAATATGTATATATTTATAAGAGATAGAAACTACTAATGGTCTTTTCTTTAAGAATCGCCTAATAAATCTGTATGCTATCTTTGAGACGCGATACTTCGTTCTTCTTAAGTAAGGGCCAAGATTTTATTTTATCACATTTAAGTAGACTTCGGTCGGCGAAATCTAAGGAGCTTTCAGCGACGCCACCCACGCCCGAGCTCCTGCTCACCCACCCTTCCCGGAGTTGAAGAAGAAGAAGACGCATCAAGTAGAAGAGGGGCTCGCCGGTGTTGGAGGCTAGAAGTTCTCTTGCCGCTAGGGTTCTAAAAGGTAAGTTTTGTAATTTCGGCGAGCATAGAAAGAATTTAGAGGCCCTAGGGTGTGGTGACTGAGACAACTAGGCCGGTCGTGGCGAAACCGGGGCAAGGATGGCTATGGTGGTGACATGGGGAGCAAAGACGGAGGCCACCGCAGGCGTGTTAGGGTTTCATCGACCGATCACGTTAGACGCCGTAGGTCCGACCTTAAAACCCTACGGCGCCGCGGCAAGGTGGTAGGGGGTGGGCGAAGGCTGGCACGAACACGAGTAGGAAGATGAACAATCCGCGCTACCCAACCATACAACGATGATCTGACAGCTCTACATCGTCGTCTAGGAGAACCATTTTCCAGACATCCAATAATTCTACACATATCCAAGAGGTAGAAATGAGGCAGACCTTTTCACCAAACGAGCTATGGTTATGCAACACTCCACACACACTAGATGCTTCGCTCCCTCTTTTTCACGGGAGGATTGGAGGAATCTCTCGCTTTCTCGCTCCCAACTGACATGTCATTTTCGGTCAGCATGCCATACAATACACGTACATGCGCGCCCCTGATTAATCATCAATCAATCGATCCATTTACCTACGAGAAAGAAAGGTGTGGCGTGGGGAAGCAAAGGCAGAGAGAGAAAGCGGTGCGAGGAGCAGAAAAACGGGGGCGATTAGCTGTTCGTCCCGTGTCCCGTTCCTCCTTCGCCCACCACCGCCCGCACGCGGACAAAACCGCCCTCCCTTCTCACGCACGGCCTCGCTCGCTCGCGCACACGGCACACCAGTACACTGCTTGCTCTACGCCTCACTCAGTACAGCAGCGGCTGCCTAATCTCTCCAGCCCCAAGCTTTCGGCCCCTCGCCAGCCACGCCGCCCACCGCTGCCGCGTCATCCGCCCGTTGCCAGCCGTCGTCGCCTGGCCCGCGGCTTCCGCCCCCATTCGCGGAGCCCCGTCCCAGATCGCCGCGGCGCTGCCTGCCGGCGTCGGCGCGGCGCAGGTACCCCCAATGTCCTCGCGCCGGATCTGCCTCTGTTTTCTGCTGATTTGCGCTGGCTTTGGTGCGTGGCCGTGGTAAATGCGGACGCGTTAGGCTGCCGCCGCCGCCGCCACCCCCTCACGAAGTGCTGCGCTTAGTTTGTGCGTCGGTGGCGTCGCCTGTAGATGTGCTGTGCTTGCAGACTGCAGTGGCTTTGACTCTGGATGCACGCTCGTGTCTGGTAGTGCCTACTGTTAGCTCGGGTGTCTTCCCTGCTTCTTTGGAAGTTTTCTAAAGGAGAGGAAGCATTGAATTGCTGCGAGCTTGAACTAAATGGCCGTGGATTTAAGCGAGGGGTAGTGACAAGCGCATAAGCTAGCCCTCTACGTGTTTCTGTTCTAGTTCGAACTAGAGGCTTTGTGCTTCTCCCCGTTGGTAATTGTTATCCCCTTTCAAGGTTTGCATCTCTGAAGCAAATATCCAGAGGCAAATTAGAAAGTTTGCATCACAAATAAAAAAAGAAAGCATTTCTAGTTTCCCTCTGTATGACCGTTGATGTATGCTGCATTTGATCTGCTGTGTGTTTTTGTGATCATATCATGGTTTATTTGCTGAAGGGCTTCTGGTTATGCTTTTGTCTTGCTAACTTCATCTTTATGACTGTTCCTGTTCCAGGGCTGGAAATCTATTTGACCACTCAGTGAGTGGCCTTGCCTGAAATCCATTCCATTTCTGGTTTGAAGATGCTTCATCAATGACATCTGAAACTGTAACAGCATGTGCTGATCTTCTATGCTTCACCACCTGATTATCAATGGGCTCTTTCCTGAGGAAACAGCCCAGCTACCTCTTCATTTTGATAATTCTGCACCTTGTTGCTCATGAGGCAAGAACACTGAGTTCAGATGGTATGTGATGGTTATGTCTGCTATTTGTGGCACATTTTTTCCGCTTGTCCAAAATGCTAACACTCATTGGTGTTCTACAGGTGAAGCACTTCTTACTTTCAAGAAGGCAGTTACAAATTCAGATGGAGTCTTTCTAAATTGGCATGAGCAAGATGCAGACCCCTGCAGTTGGAAGGGTGTTAGATGTGATAATCAGACCAAGAGGGTGACTAATCTGTAAGAACAAAGAACCATTCTTTAAGCTAACTTGGTTTGTTGTGACCTGCTTAATATTTAACTAGCTATCTACAGTTTTTGCATCAGTATTTTTTATGGGATAGAATTTCTCTAATACTCCTCGGCCTATTCTTTAAGTCGCTCTGGCTTTTCTAGGTACATAGCTTTTTGCTATGCATCTAGACAATATATCTAGGTGCATAGCAAAAATCCACGTAATGGCTTACAGTTTGGAATGGAGGGAAGAAAATGAAATTTCGGTATCTTCTATCAATGTAGTATAAATATCTGACTTATTCCTTTATTCAGGATTCTTGCATACCACAGATTAGTTGGGCCCATACCACCAGAAATTGGAAGGTTAAATCAGTTGCAAACTTTGTAAGTGTGTTCTAAAACTGGCATTTCTTAATCTTTTCTTATTGGTATTCCCCTCATATCATTCTATGGTACATCTAAAATGTGTTCTCTCTTTTTTTTTTTTTTTTTTTTGCATAGGTCACTGCAGGGGAACAGTTTGTATGGTTCACTCCCTCCTGAACTGGGGAATTGTACCAAGTTGCAACAAATGTAAGTTTTCTAAAGGCAATAGTGCAGTGTTCAGGGCATCAATGCTTAGATAGTCTAAAAATAATCCATGGATAACACTGATCCATATCAATTCAGTTTGCATGCTTATGTATTACAGACTTCACTGTGTATAGTGTATCTACTGTTCTCTGATGTGTGATGACTGATGACTTGCAGGTATCTACAAGGAAATTATTTAAGTGGATACATCCCTTTAGAATTTGGCGATCTGGTGGAACTCGAGGCATTGTAAGTTCAGATTTCAGAAGGAAATTTCTAGATCTCAATTGACTATTGATCAGTTTTTCAATGTCTCTCTCTGTTATTTTTACTGTCCACTCCACATCAGATAGATCTCTCCAATTAGATTGATCCAAGCTTCCAGAGAGTTATTTACTATTGCACTATAGTAGTAGACAAAACCTAAAAGCCCAACTTAGAAAAGAAGTTTACAGAAAGTTTGTGCAGCCATGGTAAAAAAAAATTATAGATTGATTATTATATATCGATTTTTTTTCTCTTCCAGGGACCTATCCAGTAATACATTGAGCGGATCGATTCCACATTCTCTTGATAGGCTGTCCAAACTTACATCATTGTAAGTGTTTTTTATTTGTATAAATCCATCTAATTGTAATGAAAAAAGTTATGGCTCAGATAAAAATCATTTACCTGCAACCTTGTGCAGCAATGTTTCCATGAACTTCCTGACAGGAGCAATACCATTTTCTGGTTCACTTGTCAATTTCAATGAGACATCGTGAGTATCTTACCCTGTTTTATTTATAGCCATATCTATCTTATTCACTATCACACGTTTTTATGTTTGATCTTGTTAATACAGACTTACAGAGATATTGATTCATAAGCTTATCTAATGTATCTCTCCATTGTCCAATGAATGAGTAACAATACTACTTTCCACCCCTTAGATTCCAACTGAATTATATTTTGGTAATGTAGCTTTGTTGGGAACCTTGGTTTATGTGGGAAGCAGATAAACTCGGTGTGCAAAGATGCACTTCAATCACCTTCAAATGGTCAGCAGTCACCTTCCCCAGGTACTAAATGTGTTCTAGTAACATAGTTTTTAGCTGTAAGCGTGATCATGTTGCGATTTACTTATATCTGCATCTGGTGTGTTTTATCACCAGTAGGAAACATGGCCTTGGCAGTTTGGGGTTGTGCAAGTTGATATGTTTGGCACATTTATTTTAGGTCAAGAGATGGACCTACAGGCTATGTCTTTTAATTTTAGCATGCTATGATGCTAAGAACCATGTGCCTAACTGTGGTCCCATATTCCTTTTGGGGAATTAAAAGCTATTGAATACGGCATCATTAAGTGTTAAACTCTAATAAGGTCCAGTTGTCTACTTAGGGAATTACTCCGTAAAAGCTTTATTAGACAGCATTGTTAGTGTTAAAGTTAAAATCTGATAACTGATACCCATATGCCTCAAGCCTCATAGTTGTGAACTGGATCAGATTTTGTGAAAACCAGGTGCCTGCATGCTATCATCAAAGATGAATCTTGTGGAGAACCAAAATGGTAACAGTGAAGTAGACAATTACAATTGGGGAAAGCACCACTTAGCTACAACATTGAAAGAGCACAAAGGATTATTTCTAGCTTACAGCCTTTTGAACCTGGATATTTAACCTGATACAGCAGTTTTCTGATAACGAACAATCTAGCCTTCTAATTTGCTGGTGACCTGCTATGTATAAAGTTTTGTTTTGGGTGAGAACTGACATTGTGTATTACTGCTTACTTGGGTTGGTTGCTCCTAACTACCTCTTTGCCTTATAAGAGTCCCCAGTCCCTAGTCACCACACTTGTCATCCTAAGGGGAAGTATGGATCTGCATGCTAATATGATCAGTATAAGAATCCTTCTAGCCTTACCTCTTTCAAGATGTAAAACAATTCAAACAGGCATATATATATTTTTTTTTCAAGAACCTGTGTTCAATAAGTTGTGATTCAAGATTTTTACCTTTTGTTCTCAACAACTGCTCATTTTATTTCTTTGCCTTTCAACTCTTGTTTCCTGGCATTCTTATGTATTTTAGTGTTGTCTTACATCAGATGACATGAATGGTAAAAGGAATGGGAATTCTACCAGACTTGTTATAAGTGCAGTGGCAACAGTGGGAGCTCTCCTATTGGTGGCTTTAATGTGTTTCTGGGGTTGCTTTCTTTACAAAAAATTTTGGAAAGAAAGATATGCGTGGTTTCAGAGTGGAGCTCTGTGGAGGTAACCCTGGGATGGAATATGTTGTGCAAGTATTTTATTATTTTTTAGAGGAAATTGTCTTGTGACATTGCTTGATTTTTTCAGGCTCTTCTGTCGTGATGTTCCATGGAGACCTCCCTTACTCCTCAAAAGACATCCTCAAGAAGCTAGAGACTATGGATGAAGAAAACATCATTGGAGCAGGAGGCTTTGGAACTGTTTATAAACTTGCAATGGACGATGGCAATGTCTTTGCTTTGAAAAGAATAGTGAAAACGAATGAAGGGCTAGATCGGTTCTTTGATAGAGAACTTGAGATATTGGGAAGTGTTAAACATCGGTATTTGGTCAATCTTCGTGGTTACTGCAACTCTCCTTCATCAAAACTTTTGATATATGATTATCTTCCAGGTGGAAGCCTGGATGAAGTGCTTCATGGTAAAGTGTCATTTTTGTTTATCAGCTTACATCTCTTCGCTTGCATTTATCTTTTCATCTATAGTTGCTTTTTAAATAAACATGCTAACAAGCTTGTTCTCAGTCCCTTTGCCACTATAACATGCTAAACATGTTTTTGTTCAATGTGAACAACAAGTTTAGGCTTCTGGATATTATGGGCACACAAGAGTATGTGGCGCTAGGTCACACTTAGCAATTGATCCTGATATAGGACAATGATCAAAAGTTCGAAAATACTTTTTGAGAACGACAATTCCCCTGATCTCTTTTGAGATTATCTATAACCCTTACAAAAGAAAAACACCACCAGCATGGATTTATGATATTCTCTCTCTTCATGCAAGCTATCCACACCATTCCATATCTGTTGCTGTCCAATTGCCACTACAAATCCCATCTGTCCAATGCATCCCATCTCTAGATTTACACACTGGCCCAGTCAAGGGAAACTATAATTTGTACTAGTCTGAGAAGGTACAATAGTAGCATTGAAACAATAATTTTACTTCACTAACACTGTCACTCAAGAGTTTTGTCTATTTAAATGCAAATTCTAATGCACTTCTCATTTATCATCATAAATTTCTTACTCCACAATATAGTCATCATATTCATATATTTTTTTATTTAAATAATGCTCCAATGCTCCTGCATAACTTCTGTGATCCCTCCACCAATGTGTGGGGGCATCCTTCTAGTACTTAAAAATTTTGTAGCTAGTCTCAACGAATCTTTCTGGATTCACACTTTTTATATTCACTCCTTGCATTGTTTTGTCTGTAAATCTTTGCAGAAAAATCTGAACAGTTGGATTGGGATGCACGGATTAACATTATACTTGGTGCTGCAAAAGGCTTGTCTTATTTGCACCATGACTGTTCGCCTCGAATAATACATCGTGGATATAAAGTCAAGCAACATCTTGCTTGATGGCAATTTTGAGGCCCGTGTATCAGACTTTGGACTTGCAAAGCTTTTGGAGGATGAAGAATCACATATTACTACAATAGTTGCAGGAACATTTGGTTATCTTGCACCAGGTATGTGGAAGTCGTTCTGTTACATCTCGAGGAGAAAAAAGAAGAAATGACTTTTGTTTACTCTTTAATTGCCGCTTGAGATTTTCTCTGGCTGCTAAAGTATCATTGTTAATTCTCTGTGCTAACATCAACAAAATCCAAATCCACAGAGTATATGCAATTTGGCAGAGCCACAGAGAAAAAACTGATGTCTACAGTTTTGGGGTTTTGGTACTTGAAA
Organism: Hyparrhenia diplandra; assembly: GCA_015847255.1. NCBI lineage: Eukaryota > Viridiplantae > Streptophyta > Magnoliopsida > Poales > Poaceae > Hyparrhenia > Hyparrhenia diplandra. Next base: position 139,599 of record JADLZK010009540.1, on the reverse strand, counting down.
TACTTAGTGGAAAGCGGCCTACTGATGCATCCTTCATCGAGAAGGGATTAAACATTGTTGGATGGGTATGTCCTGTTATGACCTTCCCTTTGATATGCACAGCTGTCATAAGGCTCCATTATTTTAATTTTTATCGAGTTGGAGTAACCTGACAGGATCATCTTGTCTTTTGGCAGTTAAATTTTCTTGCTGGTGAGAACCGGGAGAGGGAAATTGTGGATCTGAACTGTGAAGGAGTGCAGATTGAGACCTTAGATGCTCTGCTTTCTCTTGCCAAGCAATGTGTTAGCTCTTTTGCCAGAGGAGCGGCCGACGATGCACAGGGTGGTACAGATGCTGGAGTCGGATGTAATTACACCGTGCCCTAGCGACTTCTACGATTCAGAGTAGTCTCCTGGACAAGCCACACTGCTGCTGCTAATTTCCCGTGGAGGCGCATTCCTTTATTCTTTGCAGATATTCGTGTAAATGCATTGCCGCGGTGTTTGGTCTCCAATCGGCTGGTTGGTTCAACGGGTGACATTTTTTGCGTCTGTATACCTATGTATGTATCTGTCATGCTACAAGTTGGCTATATCCTGATTTAATAAGAGAGAACTTACCAGTAGATCACTGTGTGTTTAACCATCTATCTTTAGATACTGGTAGATACTGGTAGAAATGGGGGAAATGAACAATATTTTCTGTAGATACTGCGTGTTGGATGCGAGGACAGTATTTTCTGTAGATACCACGTGTTCGATGAGACATCTGAATTGTAAGGAATAGGCAACTACACAATGAGCTAACTTTGGGCCTCTTTGGCAGGCAGGAGCTGCGGCTCCGGCTCCTCGTGATGGCACTGTAGTGCTACTGTACATCGGAGCCGGCAGGAGCTCTCCTCTCGGTCTCTCACTGACACATGTACTGTTTATCGGAGCTGGGAGGAGCTCGATTCTGGGGCTTCCGGCTCCGGCTTCTCGTCCCGGCACAGTGCAGTGGAGGAGCCGGAGCTGGGAAGAGCCCGGCCAAAGAGGCCCTTTGTCATGATAGTAATAAGACATGAGTTTTTTCACATAAGACGTAGGCCCGTAGGACTGGCAACTCACGGAAATTAATCAGACATGAAATTCTTTGAAACTGGGTTTAATACAGACGCGACAGGCGACAGTGATGCACAACGCTCAACACATTAGGGGTGTGTTTGGTTGCCCTCATCTCCCCATCCCTGGCTCTGTGGGTGCGAGTGTGTCGTGTTTGGTTGCACGGGTACCCCCAGGGCTTGGTTGTCCAGATTCGCGGCCAGCGGGTCGAGCCGGGCTCTCAAAAACGAATCCCCACTCCGTTTTCCGAGGCGGCTGGCTCGCATGGCGGCGGGACGAGACGAGCGTCTGCGGCGGGAGTGCGGGCGGTCGCCCGGAACGGCTGGGGTTACCTCCTATGTTTTGGCGCCCCTATATGAGCACCTGCCGGTTCAGCCAGGGCTCTGCCTGCATGCCAACCAAACAAGACCTCATTGCACGCCTGTTCCCGGCCCACCGGGCCCGGACGGGCATGCGGGCCGATTCTAAAGAAAGGAACCAAACACACCCTAGAGCGCTGTCTTGCTTCTCTATGCCTACCCCCATCAGCCATCGCGCCTTCCTACGCCCACGGCCGCATGCTCTCCCTCTCCCCCAGAGAACACGGCGCGCCGAGGCCGGTCGCGTCGCCCTATGCGACTGGAACCTAAAGCTTCTCCGGCTCTGGTGCCTTCGCCCTCTCCTGGAGTCGGCACCATCAGACACAGGTACAGGTATGCTCTCCTTCCTCCACTGCCAATCACATTTTTCGATTTCAATACGTTGTGGCGTGACTGCTACTTACGATCCACAGGAATCTGAACATGACATCTGTGTGTCCTAAAGAAATATGAGTACGTTATCATCGATTTAAGTGCTGGTATTAGTAGTTAGTTGATGTTTTTTATTTTCCTGTAAGACATGATCATTTGGTACTACTCCCTCCGATCCTATTTATATGGTGTGCAAGCAGTTTTATGGTTTGGAGTGAACAGAGAAAATCCATTGGTCACACAAGACATTGCGGTGATTCTTTGATCACCTACTGAAAAGCTTATTTGTTCAATTACTCTGCATGTAGGTACTGAAAGGGTTAGTTCTTTTAATTTTTATCGACTAGCTCCAGTAATCACACCCTGCGCACAAAGCACAGACAGTACCTATTCAAATTGTTATACCATAATTTTTTTTAAGAAAAAACTAACGGGACTAACGTTTTTTTTTTTTTTTTTTTTTCTCTGACAGGCTCATGTGTTTCATGGTAATAAAAATTCTGTGAACAATGAACAATTTGTTTCCCCATGTAGCTGCCTCACTCTCTACTGCGATATTCATTATTTTAGTTTCATACTTGGTTCCTAGATTCGCATCACAGTTTGTTTAACTTATGGGACAAATTAATGTGCATGGTTTTTGTTTCTTTTTGCTTGAGAGGAATCTCAGGTACATAGCAAAGTGCATGGTGCCTTCTGACCTTCTGTTATACTTTTGTTTGTTAAATAAGCTGATGTATCCTTAATTTCCAATTTCTAATTTGATTGCTAATTGTAATCCCAACTAGTAATTTCTGCTACTATATGTTTCATGAAAACCCTTCATTGGTAATAGATGGCTAGCCCGCGCACCTGCATCACTGCGTGGGGTTCCTGCTAGTCTACTAGCATTTGTATAGATCAGATTGAAGATCGGCTCCTAGTAGTAGTATAATATAGACAAGTCTCAACAAAACTGAGCACATACAGACTGTTAGTGACTAAGCACATACAGTACAAACTCTAAAATACGCATGCATCAAATTAAAGCGTTATTCCGGGCAAGAGAGAACATGTAAAAAAAAGGGCAACGATTAACTCGAACTCCTTATCATACATATATATGTTTGGACATTCTCCAAAAAAATAATTAACACAAAGGAAGATACATATAGCACCAGTCGTCGATACAGGCATGGCAAAGACACAGGGGACAGACGTGCCTCCTATTGATCGATCGATCAGATCAGATCAGGCCCTCTTGACGGGGTCGAAGTTGGAGACGGCGACGACGGCGCCGACAATGGCAACGAGCACGACCCCGCCGGACACGATGCTGAGCAGGAAGTTCTTGAGCGACGGCGTGAGCGACTGCGCGGCCTCCGCGACGTCCGGGACCACCAGCGCGGCCGCCAGGGCCGCGGCGGTCAGCCCGGCCGCCGCCTTCTCCTTCATGGACGATGACGCCGACGCCCGCACGGCCGTCATCCTCACCGCCCTCGGCCGCGGATGCAGGGGCTGGAACGACGACAGGCCGAGCGGCTTCCTGAGCCCGGCCACCGACAGCGGCGCCGCGACGGCGGACAGAGACGCGGTGGCTGCCATGGCAACACGGTAGTCGAGCTCACAAGCGTGCTAGATGGCGAGAGGGGAATGGTTTGGTTGGCGCGGAGAAAGGCTAAAAGCTAAAGTAGGTTGGTTGGATAGGGAGGGAGGAGCGCCATGTCAGCGTGGGAGTCCGACGTGGGGAGCTCTGGTCGCGCCATTGCAGGATAAGCCTTATCTTGACTCTTGAGGCTCCGTGGCTGTGGTGTGCTCGTGTGTGAGGTTTAGATTTTGCTGTTTTTCCCCTGATTTTCATGCGTACGTCCTTGTTATTAGTTTAGCTTTGGAAAAAGGCGTAAAAAAAACTTTAGAAAGGTAGGCCAGGGAGAAAGCATTTTGATGGTTTCTTTCCTATTCGTTATTTAAGTGACGCGGGAGGGAGATTGAATTTATTTTTTTTTTTTTTTTTTTTGTCTATCCTAGTTTGAATTGTGTTTGCTTCGGCGACTAGTTTTTTCTTGGCGCTGTTTTACTTTTGACTTGTGACGATGAGGAGCGTCGACGCGGGAGGGCCTGCCTGTGTGGGCTTCTGGAGTTTTCTCGTGTTCCTTCGCATGGGCTAGAGATCTCACGGTTGGGCCATCCTGTGGATCTACTAGAGTAATCTGGAGGAAAAAAAGTTTCCCAACTATCACACAAAAGTTCACTTTTCCTCCTCAACCCAAAACCCACAAACCGCCTCCCTCAACTTTTCAAACCATGCATTTTTTCCTCCCCTCGAGCGGTTTTGAGGGCGCTTTTGCTACAATAACCGCGGGTTTGGTACAATAACCATGGTTTGCTGATCTGACCTTTGCCTTTTCTTTTTTAAAAAATTTTTGGTTGAATCTTTGAAAAAAAGCATAGTAAATCATAGAAAAATCATAAAATAAAAATCCGATTTTGTTGGACTCCACATGAGTAGATCTACATAGTGAATATATAATATGATATGCTTTTAGTACAAAAGTTTTTGCTATGAAAGTTTTGTCTTTTTCTTTTTCATTTATTTGGTTGAATCTTTGAAAAATCATAGAAAATCATAAAAAAATTATAAAATAAAAAATCAATTTTGTTAGACTCCACATGAGTAGATCTACACAGTGAATATTTAATATGATATGCTTTAGTACAAAAGTTCTACACGGTGAATATATAATTAATTAAAATAATTCGTAGTGCAGCTTCTATAATTATTTTGTTGAACTAAAGTATACCATATTATATGTTCACTGTGTAGATCTACTCATGTGGAGTCTAACAAAATTAGATTTTCTATTTTTAATTTTTCTGTGTGATTTAGTATGATTTTTTAAAGATTCAATGGATTTTTTTAAAAAAGGAAAAAGGCAAAGGTGATGGTACTGTAGCAAACCGTGGTTACTGTACCAAACCCGCGGTTACTGTACTAAAACCGCCGTCAAAACCGCCGAGGAGGAAAAATGCATGGTTTGAAAAGTTGAGGGAGACGATTTGTTCGGTTTTGGAGTTGAGGAGGAGAAAAGTGAACTTTCTCGTGATAGTTGGGGAGGAATGTGGACTTTTTCCTAATCTGGAATGTGTCCAGTCCTCCAGAGGTATCCAGAAGCCCACGGCCTTCTAAGCCCGCCGTCATCGCGTCGCTATAAATTGTTGCCGCCCCGCTGCATCAGAGGTGGCAAGCAGCACAACATCGAACTGTCAGACACCAGTCCGAATTTTCGATCCACCAAAGCAATCGACGACTCGCAACAACCCATCCAATTCAACCATGTCGCTGATCCGCCGCAGCAACGTGTTCGACCCCTTCTCCCTGGACCTCTGGGACCCCTTCGATGGCTTCCTTCAGCTCCGGCAGCAGCCGCAACCTGCTCGTACCTCGTTCCCGCGCACCAGCTCGGAGACCGCGGCATTTGCTGGCGCGCGGGTCGACTGGAAGGAGACCCCCGAAGCGCACGTGTTCAAGGCCGACGTCCCGGGGCTGAAGAAGGAGGAGGTCAAGGTGGAGGTTGAGGACGGCAACGTGCTCCAGATCAGCGGCGAGCGCAGCAAGGAGCACGAGGAGAAGAATGACAAGTGGCACCGGGTGGAGCGCAGCAGCGGCAAGTTCCTTCGCAGGTTCAGACTGCCCGAGAACGCCAAGACAGAGCAGATCAAGGCGTCCATGGAGAATGGCGTGCTCACTGTCACCGTGCCCAAGGAGGAGGCCAAGAAGGCCGACATCAAGAACGTCCAGATCACCGGCTAGGAAGGAAGCACGCTTGCGCTGTGGTGTGGAGTTTCGAGCTCAAAAGTCTGGACGCTCCGTTCCGTTGTGTAATTGTGTGCGGTGCTTTCAGTTGATTCCCCGTGTGTTTCTGTAAACCTGTTTGTTGGAGTTCTGGGTATCTGACCAGCCCTGTCCCACAAATTTTATGGGCCTTTGGGCGAGCAAGACACGAAGGGCCCGTCAATCTAAAAGTTTTAATATAACAATTACGATATATAATACTATTGATAAGAGTAATTTTTGTTGCAAAAAAAATAGTGGTACATCAAAGAAGATAAAAATGATAAAATAACTACGATGGCTAGTTACCTCGAATAAAAGTATGTTTTAATCTTTTTTAAAAGGCGTTTTTTGGGCATTTCTTGATGCAAAATCTTTAAGAACACCTTCAAGATCAATTGTGTCTAAAATATCCTTCTCAATGCTGCACATAGCCAAACCATTTAATCTTTCTTGTAGCATTGTTGACCCCAAATAATTTTTAATAGCTTTAATTTGGAGAACCCTTTTGTGATTCTATAGATTGAAGTTCTTGTTTTCTTTCTTTCCTTGTTTGAGCACCATACTTGTGTTTCTTTGGTAACATCTAACATGATAAAAATAAATTAGAAACCAAATCCCTAAAGCCTCTATCGCTACCCATAAGCACTAAGCATTCAGGGTTATTAATCTTGATCAATTGATCTGTACACTTATACTAGTTCATACGAATCATACCTTTGCCAAATTGCCGTGGAGGGACAGAAGGCCGTCCTTGTGTCCGTAGCGGAGTCGCCCTTTACAGAATTGCCATACAGATCAATTAATTGCTGTACAGATCAACTAATCAAGATCAATTAATCAATACTAGTTCATACCTTTAGTCCTTTACAGAATTGGAATTGCCGTGAAGAAGGGCAGAAGGCCGATGGCCGGTCCTCGTGTGCGGCGTGCGTAGCGGAGACGCCCTTGGCAGTCGCGAACTCACGATCGGCGATCAAGTCTGACGGCGGCTGATGGGCTAATACAGAATTACACGTACACATCTAGTATACACGTACGCTACCTCATGGGCCCCCAGCCTCATGGGCCCAAGGGCGTAGCACCGATTGCCCACCCCCTAGGGACGGGCCTGTATCTGACGTGCCACTGTTGCGTGGAGACGTCAAGTGGTTGAGTCATCATGGTATGCTAGTATAAATGAGAACGTAATATAGTCTGTTCTGTCTATTTCCTCAAAAATGAGAACGTAATATAAGTTTGTTCAGAGAATGCTCTTGGGAGTATATTATATCTGATCAAAATTGAGAGTGCCTGATCTCTCGAAATACGAGATGAAGACTTATTTTGGGATGGAGAGAGCATACACATCCCCTTCCAAGTTCCAACTTGATCTAGTAAGACATATGGTACTCCAGAACGTAATTTCCTGAAAATGGATTTCCCCCATCACAAAAGAAAATTCTACAATATATACTGCATTGTTTGTCTTCGAAGTTCATCTGATCAGATAGCTCTGGCATCGAGCAGGGCCATTCATGCCAGGAATTTCTCCACCTTCTCCACTTCCTGCACGCTCCCGATGTACAGAGGCACTCTTTGGTGGACCTGCACGACAAAAAAAACATGGGTTAATCTTTCAGTTGGACACAGTTCTACATTTCAAGATTCAAGTTTGAGCACTCGCGTTTCAGGATTCAAGGACAAGAATTTCAAAGGGAACATACAAGAATTTCACCGGGAACACGTAGCGTTTCAGGAAAGCACAGTTTGATACCTCTGTAGGCATGATGTCAAGAATCCTCTGGTGGCCATCAGAGCCCTTGCCTCCGGCCTGCTCGACGATGAAGCTCATGGGCGCGCACTCGTAGAGAAGCCTTAGCTTGCCGTTCTTGCTCTTTTTGTCCCTGGGGTACCCGTAGATGCCTCCATAGAGCAGGGTGCGGTGGAAATCGCCGACGAGGCTGCCGATGTAGCGCGCGGAGTAAGGCTTCCCCGAGTCGCCGGGCTCCTTGAGGCTGTCCATGTACTTCTTGAGCTTGTCGTCCCAGAGCGCATAGTTGCCCTCGTTGAAGGCGTAGATCTTGCCGGCCTTGGGGATCTGCAGCTTCTCCTGCGTCAGCACGAACTCGCCGTACATGGGGTCCAGCGTGAACACGTACACCCCCGTGCCGACGGTGAGCACGAAGATCACCGAGCTCGAGTACATGCAGTAGCCGGCGGCCAGCAGGTTGCTCCCCGGCTGGCACACGCTCACAATGCACCTCTGCTCCACCGAGTCAAGCTGCGCGCGCGTGCGTACGTAGCGTTAACACGGTCTGCCCATGAGCCAGGCAGCCTAGAAAGCAGGGAGACATATATGATTAGCAAGCACTTACGGTCTCATTTCCCTCGACGTTGGCGAGGCACTCGTCGTTAGGGGCGTAGATGCCGAAGATGGAGCCGGTGGAGACGGCGGCGTCGATGTTGGAGGAGCCGTCGAGAGGGTCGAACACGACGATGTAGTTGCCGGAGTAGCTCTGCTCCACCGCTACTGGCACGTCCTCCTCCTCCGATGCGATCACGCCGGTGCGCCCGCTCGACCTGAGGCAGTTCGAGAACACCTGCGCGTCGTGTTGTTCTTGATGGTTGTCTTTGTCTAGTACTTATACTTGTGTTGGTCACGCTAGAATGCTTTTTTTTTGGCTGTGTCTGTGCGCGCGCGCAAAACACGGGCGAGTCAGTTACCTCGTTGGAGACGACATCGAGCTTCTTCTGGTCCTCGCCCTGCACGTTGACGGCGCCCTGGACGCCCGTGAGGTTGGAGATGGGCGCGCGCTGCACCAGCGCCGCGATCTGCTTGCACGCCGTGGAGATGCTGGACAGCACGATGGTCATCTCGTTGTCGATCGCGCCGGTGCGCTCCTGCTGCAGCAGCCACGTCGTGAGCGTCACGATCTCGTAGCTGCTCGACTTGGGGCTCGACGTCGTCTCCGTCGCCGCGGCGGACGCAGCAGTGTCCACGGCCGCCATGCACCGCACGTTAGCCCTGCCGGCGGGCCTCCTGGACGACTGGCCGAGGAAGGAGAGGCGGCATCGGAGGGAGGCCGCCTGCTGCTGCTGCTGGCGGGGGGAAGGGAGCAGGTGGGAGGAGGTGGTGGCGGCGGCGGCCATTGCTGCTAGCTGGTGGCACGTACGTGCGCTCGATCGCCTCTCTGCTTGCTCTAGCTAGCCACGGAAGGCTACCCTGCGGTGGTGGCTTCTTGTTTTCTTCCGTTGGTTTCGGGTTGGGTTTGTCCGTTTGTGTGGTTTGTGAGGGAGTGTGTGTGGATTGGGGGAAGAATTGTGAGGACGACGTTGCTTCAGCTGCTCACTGGATGCTTGCAGCGCATTCGCTACGCCAATCAAATTTCACTGAACTGGCATTGCAAATTGTGCTGCTGCTCTGCTCGCTCGGATTGCCTATAGTCAAGCATATTGCTGATACGCGATGAGACGTTGACGGCCGGCCACCGTATTTTATAATTCTTGACCTGTATAAATATGAGAAGAAATGAAATGGTGCATGACCCCCTTTTGGAATGTTTTCATTAAAGAGAGAGAATGATGTTTTGTTGCCTCGTGTACAATATACAATTGTACAAGTACAAGTAGCAACGACGAACAACAGGTCTCGTATACAACATTATCGGCTGAGACTTTTGAAAGCCCAATTCATAGGCCCAACCTGAGCGTGAGCCAACCACCGGCCCATCATTAGGTGATCAGACCTGGAAAATTCTTCTTGATCGGCCCAACTAACCCAACCTGATCCAAATATTACGGTTGGCCCGTCGGCAACTTGGCATCAGTTTTTGTGTTCCGTACGTATAGTTCGTTCTTCGGAACATGGTAGTGTAGATTTCAGTTCCAAAGAAAAGAAAAGATAGTGGGGATTTCTTTAGATCATTCGTAACTACACCTCGCAATTCCAGATCGAGTGATTTGATGGTATACATGAGTTACATTAAATGATCATCTGAATGACAAGCTTCCCGCTAACACCTGTAGGATAGAAGGGGTTTGCAGTGTAATCTGTCACCTAACATACATGACAGGCAATTTATTCTCCTTACTCTGATTATGTTAACAGATGATTTTAGCACATAAGTACAGTCATTACCAACGCTGGCACCCAACCGTTTCAACAATCAAAAAAGGATAATTTGCCTGTCGAGCTCTGATCTCCTTGGGTGGCAATAGCCTCTTTCGTGGCAAGAATGTTTCCCGCTACTAACCTGACATTCCAAAGCAATCTGCACGATATATACTCACACTGTCTCGTAGTTCTTCACATAGACTCGTCGATAGGTACAACAAACTTGTCCTCTTGTGTTCGTTTGTCTCTATCCCATCCCAGCCAGAGCCAGCCATCTTTTGCTAGCTACCGATCGGGAAGCACATACGGGCACCTCACTTCAGAGTTCAGACACACAACTATTTGTTGCTGTGCGTGTGATGTCTTGTCTGAAGAACGGACAAATACACTTGTCGACAGAACAGAAGAACTCTCCGGTTGTTTGTTCTTTCACGAGCTACGGAATCTTCGAAGTAGCATCGGAAGCTTTGTTCGTAAGTTAGTGTTTCTGATTCACCCGATGGCCGATGGTTTAGGAATCAACGTACTCATGCTGTCACTTTATGCGTCATCCTAGGAAATGTCACGCCGTCGCCGTGTAGCTATAGGTCAATGCCAGAAGCACACCAGTGTGAATCCAGAGAGGCATTGCGGTCACTAGTGGAAGAAAATACGAATGCCAAATCAGTCAACTCGCAGGCCTAATTCGCGTTCTCCTTGTTGTTTGCGTTGGTTCATGGAAGACCATGGTACCACCAGATCGACTTCCAACTTCAATTTCTCAACCAGCATTCCTGAGGTGAACAACTTGATCACCAACTTTTTCGCCACGCGGTTGGTCTCTCCGGCATCTGGCTGACCAGACTTGGTAAAACCATATGTACTGTGTCTGTAACTGACTAGCTGAGGAACGGTCACCTTTTTCCTTGGCAACAACGGACACCTTTTTTTCCTTGGCAACAAAGGACCGCTACCTTTATGCCGAAACTGGTACTCTCGCACGGCGGATTTCCTAACACAGCCGTGATTATAGTTACAGTATTGAAAAAGGGGGCCCGACCGACCGACCATTTCCAATAATTTCGGTGGAGTGAGTCAGAGGCATGGCCACTCAATGGCAGATGAGAGCACGTTCCTTATTTCCTTCCTTTTCAGCACGCGTCGCCCTCAGCAGCACAAATTTCCGCCGCAGATTGTGCAACTAATAACAGGAACGTATAACGATCTCTCAGCTTCCAAAAGTCTGAGCCCTGGTTCACAAATTCACTTCACCAGGTTATAACGAAATATCCGGTGCCAGTCCAGCTCGGTATGGGACGGGACACCCTCTTTTGACTTGTTGGAGCCTCGGCAACTCATGTCACGCCCAAGATGCGTGTCGGGTGCCCGACTCACGCCGTGGTGTGGATGTCCGTGGCGAAAACGCGGCCACCGGACCGGGCCATCCTCCTTCCGAGCTCGCACCGCACCGCACCGGCGCATTAGAGGGGGGCCGACGCGGATGGCCTCGCTTTACAGCTCGAATCGAAAGCGCCGGGCGGGCAGGGCACGCCTCGTGTTTTCTACCGCCGCGCAGTAGTCGGCGGCGCGCTTCTTTTGCGCACCCACCGAGCCAAACGACCAGACAGACACATGATTGGGTCGCCGAGCCGATCCGGTTGGTTGTGCGTGCCAGGACAGTGTAGTGCTCCGCTACGCTGACGTCTTTCGGCAACCGATGTCGACAGACACCCTCCAGTAGACCAAGTAGTCCAGTCCAACGCATCTACGTGCGTCGTCGTTAGGTGCCCTGTGCGGCTGTGTGGAGCTACTTGCCGCTGCAGTCGCCGACGACGCTCATCTAAACGACGCTCAACCCCTTGTTTGCGCTAGCTGCGCCCTAGCTTGTCTCCTCTCACGCAGATTCTGTCCAGGCAGAGACGTGCTAGTACGTCGCTCCCGAATTCAACTTTGTCTGGGTTTTGTTTTTTCGTTTGACCTGTTACGACGGCTTATTCTGCATCGGCCGGACCATATCTATCCGCTCTGTCTGTCCTCTGCCTAACTCCCTGTACCCCTTCCCCCAAACCAATTGCTTTTGACTATATTTCCCTGTGCCATTAAAAAAACCTGCAGTCTCTCGTCTGTACGTACTACGCAATATTTCCAGTTTATTGGTCCTCTCGGCACCTTTTTTGAATCCAATGAATGAATTGTCGGTAACGTGCAAGGCGGCCAAAATTTCCACGCCGATGTGGTTACCGGAACCACCACCACTCCCTCCCTCTCCCTCTAGTGGGCGCACAACGAGCAGTGAAGAGTGTGGTCGCCGGTGGTGGTGGAGAAAGCGTCGGCGTCCGAGGAGTCCGGCGATGTCGGGCCTTGACGTGAGATTAGCGAACAGTGGCGTCGTTGTTGCCATTTTAGTTGTAGCACGAAAGACGCAGGCTGCTCACCGGATTTAAGATCCGGGCTGGTTGGTGGGGATACCACGTCGAGCAAAGCAAAGCAAAACGATATGAGATATTCCCGTCACGTACTATGGCGAAAGCAGGCGGCAAGCGGTGGATCGATCGATGCGCGCCACCAGCGAACGGCAAACCCGGCTCACCAATCAGTCGTTTGACAGCGAGCGCCCGGTGCTCGATCTCGCGCCCGCCGCCGGTAAACTAGCTACCCCGGAAGAGACATGGCTCAGCACTCACCCGTGCTGTAAGATCTGCCCTCTCTTTCAAAAAGAAAGATGGCCAATAAATAAAGAATCATCGAATCAGCCTTTCTCTCTAATCGCTAGCTATTACGTATCCGATGTGCAATTGTGTGCGTCTAGATCGTGTTAATCATGAGCTGATTTCCCGATAATATATATATCCGCGATCGATCCCACGACATGACTAGAGTATATAGCACTCGGGCTGTACTGTAGTAACATGTAACGGATCGTACCGAATCGTAAATAAACAGTAAACGAGGAGGAATATCATGGTGATTGATCCCTGATCTCCTCCCATGATCCCATCCGACGCCGAGCCGGCCGGAGCCGGACACCTGTAGATCGAGCGCGCGCGGTTGATCGCAACAATGATTAGGCGGGACAGAGAGACGCAGAGTGGTGGAGGACATGGCCGTTAGCAGCTAGCAGCAGCAACAGCAACCTGGTTGGCACGTCGGAGGAAGCCCGCAGACGACAGGGTCGATTCGATTCGCACCCCCACGAACGCCAATACAATAAACGCTGCGGAACAGCACGCGCGGCCGACGCAAACGTACAACACCAGCGTAACAATAGCAAGACCGGCGGCCGCTTCCTCGCTGTCCCGCGCCGGCGCCGCGCGAAGGGCGTCCGGCTGGCCCAACCACCGGGAGGGGGGGGGTGGGGTGGCAAGGGCACTAGAGCACTAGTCAGTAGAGCAGGGAGAGCAGTGGCGGAGCTAGAGGATTATGGAGGGGTGCGGCTTACGGCCAAACGACAGACCAACAATACAACTTAATAGCCCATAGCAAATTTGACCGCGAATAATTTAAAACAAGCAATATTGATGCACATCAACAATAAAGTAGCAGTAGTAATATATTTGTGCTTACCATTTATCATAATATACTAAGCCAATACGACAATTAAAACAACAGAAGATTGTCAAGTGTTGACAAAATACAATCCTTAAGCACAAAATCCTCACTGAAAAAGAAATAAACCATTTATGATAAGCAAAAGAATTATATAATGTATCATTGAAAATTTAAAAATAGGTGCATTACCTCTTATAGATAAAATCTGCGCCCTTTTCCTTCCATGTTCATGAAGCGATTCACCACAGCATCATTGGTAACTTTGTTTAATTCTTCTTTCTCCACGTAGCAAATAAGTCTATTACTCAAAGTGTGCATCACCCATGCGATTACTAAGAGTTGTTTTCACAATCTTCATCCCGAAAATATTCTCTCCACATTTGCCAGTTAGCAATCGGCAATACCAACACAAGTTTCAAAAGTCGATAAACCAATGGATAACAAATTTTTTTTTTTTATCGCACCATTCTTTGTGAAAGCTCACTAATAGTATTTATGTTGGAGAATCGATTGTCCGCCCTCACATCAGCAATGTAGAGGCCAAGATGTTGCCTAAGATCCCTCAAATCCATAGAGGTAAAATCATCGATATATAATTTTGCTAAGTTTACCAAACTCTCCACATCAAAGTCATGAAATGAATCTCTTGGATTGAATGCGGTGAATAAACAAGCAACTTCGAGCTTGTCTCACCGACCGCTATTAAGCTCTTGAACAAGCCAATCTATAACCTTCATAGTGATGTTTGTTTGTAATTCCAGATGCCTTCCTAGACTTTTTGGGATCAACATATGCATCTTCCATTTCTAACCTTGTAATATCATGCATCTCACAAAACTCATTTACTTCATCTAATAATTTGCTCCACCCATCTCTTCTAAGGTTACACAATTGTAATCTAGTTGATTGCAAACAATTCATAGCATTCACAATGTCTTGATCCTTTAGCGTTGCAATGCTAATGACAAAGTGTTTGTGATGGTTAGTGCGGTCAATAGGAGATGCAGATAAAAGACAAAGTCAAAAGATTGAAAATAGATTAAAAGATTTGATGCTTGGTCTCTATGTTTCCAATCTTTGTCATCCTTTCCACAAACTCAGCACTTCAACAACCGTAGAAAATAGGTCGACAAGACTTTTAAAAGTCTTATAATGGGAACTCCAACGAGTATCTCCAGGTCTTTGAAGACATTGCTCTTGATTTAACCCTCTCCCAGTTTCTAGCTGCCCACAACCTAAGGCCTTTGACACCTTTTCATGATTGATATCCCTAATCATGTCCCTTCTCTTGGCTGATCCACCCACCACATTTAGTAAACTATGAATCATGGTTAAGAAATTGCTAATACCCTTATGTTTTCTCACAACAGCCACAATAACTAACTGAAGTTGGTGAGCAAAACAATGAACATAATATGCTGACCTACTTTCTCTCAAAATTAATGATTGTAGTCCATTGAACTCACCTCTCATGTTGCTAGCACCATCATACCCTTGGCCTCTAACTTTTTTAAGTTGAGCTTAAATTTTGCAAGTAAAGAATCAATAGATGACTTGAGACAAGAAGAAGTTGTTTCAGTCACATGCACAAGACCAACAAATCTCTCTTTCACAATTCCATATTTGTCAACATACCTCAACACCACAGCCATTTGTTCTTTACAAGAAACATCCCTTGACTCATCAACTAGCAAGCAAAACACATCATCGCCAAGTTCTTCAAGAATAGAATGTAGAATTTCATTTGCAAAACACTCAACAATGTCTGTCTGAATTTCATGAGCCACCAAACTACTATTACCAGCAAGACCCACTGCCTTCCTCAAATCTGGATCATGATCAACTAAGCAATCATAAACCTCCAAGAAATTCCCTTTATTCAAAGACTCCTTTTGACTCATCATGGCCACGAAAGGCAAGCCTTGCTTCAATAGAAGCCTAGTAGTATCAATGGATCCATTCAATCTAGTACGATAAGCCCTCTTAGATGCATCACTAGACCTGTGGTAAACAACATCTATGTGCTGATCTGTTTGTAATAAATCATCACACTTCTTCAAAGCGTTATAATGTGCTCCATTAACATCGCCAACATGAGTTTTTAACCTCTCTTTCCTGTGAAAACCGTTCCAACCATCAACAACAAATGCTTTATAACCTGCATCCTTGTTTTCTCTGAACAAGAAACAACAAAAACAATATGCTCTATCTTTTGATTCACTATATTCAAGCCAACCTCCAAATTCATCAAACCATTCCGGTTGAAATCTTCTTGGATTGTCTTTTGCCCAATGTATCTGTAGAGGAAAAACACACACGTGCGAGGTTGGCATGGTCCATTCTCCAAATATTTTCTTCTCACCATCTCTGTGATTTGGATGGTAAGAATCAATTTCCTTTTCTTAAGCCTGGGTCATACTTGATCTCCTCTTCCAAATTTATATCTGGTACTTTTCTTTTCAAAAAACTTTCCATGGTTTTCCTAGCATCCATAAGAAAAAAAGAAAGAGATCAGAGACGTACTACTGCTGTTTGCTTTACAATTGTGAATGCTATCTAGCAATATTTTTCTAATAAGGGATTGTGGCGTACCCTTGAACAATGGACACGATCAAGAAAAAAAGAGAGAGATCAGAGATTCAGAGACGTACTGCATTGCTGCTGCTTGCTTGGTGCTTGGGTAGAGTCTGTAGAGACGGCAGACAACAGACGATCGCCAAGAGATCGGAGACGGCGGCCAGGCCGGACGGCAGTCGACTGTCGATCTACAGCTTGCCTCGCAGTCTCGCACGATCTGTGTCGCGATCGCCAGATGCACAGGGGAGTCGGGACGGCGGACTGAGATTAGATTAGAAGGCAAAGCGACGCGATCTACTGGCTGCTTGCCTAGGCAATTAGCGTGGGCTTTCAAGTAGCGTGGGTGCAGAAAGTTAAGCCGGGGGTGCGAATACCGTAGAATTTTTTTCACCTACTCAGAAACTCGTACGAAGCCGTGGGTGCGGTCGCACCCAGAGCTCGTAACATAGATCCGCCCGTGAGGGAGAGCATCCAGACGGGTGAAAACTGCGTCACGTCCACCTGTCATGAGCACCGGCCGGCGGCGGCCTAGCTAGCTATAGGTAGCGATCGACCGCCGATCATTGCGGCACCTAACACACGGGCCCTCCCTAGAGAAGCTAGCGATTCGATCGGGTGCACGAGGCAGGGCAGGCAAACGTCAGCAGATCGTCGTCCTTCCAAAATCTTTCGAAGCTGGTAGTACCAGTCACGTAGGCCGCGCACCGGTTATGGAAAGGACTCGCCCCTGCATGACGATGCTGGCAGTGGCATCGGGTTTGATCGCGTGATCGTACGCCGCCGCACTGGGCGCACAACGATGGGAGTGAAGCAGAACGGAGTTGGTGGTTGTGGTGGGTGCGCGTACGTCTCGGCTTGTTCCGTTCTTGGCGAGTGTAGAGTTCAAACAGAGAGTACGTACGCAGAGGCAGAGCACGGCGGCATGGTTCGTGCTACGGGGAGGGCAGGTCAGTCAATAATCTTTGCCTGATGAGTTAGTTCTTGACCAAAAGGCAAAAGCGGTCAGTTATTACGAAAGAGTACGTAGTAACAACTTGGGCATCAACAGTCTGAACTCACCAGTAGTGAGTCCAAAATGGACCATCGCTATTACAATTAGACCAAGCAAAGGCAAAGCATCGATGTTTCTTACTCGGAAGTATATTCAAACCAAGGCATATTTGGTATTTTGCCAACTACCCCATGATCACGCTAGAGGTAGAGGGTCCACAGAAACTCCCATGCACGCTCTCGGAAGGGGAGTGGCCGAGTGGGTATATGAACAATAGGACTACACAACACCCAACACCAAAAAAAAAAAGGTCGTATGTGCACACGCACGACGAAATCTCGACCAAAATAAGATGCAGCAATTTTTAACAGGTAGTGTAGCAGTGAGCGTGCGGCCACGACCAAACCGGTCGCGAAATAAACAAAGGCCCCACCTGCCAGCTGCCATCAAATCCGGTACAAGTCCACCGAGGCCCAGGCCGACTGGGAGGCCAAGCGGAGGCTCATAACGCGC
The DNA here is from genome assembly GCA_015847255.1 of Hyparrhenia diplandra. Classification (NCBI taxonomy): domain Eukaryota; kingdom Viridiplantae; phylum Streptophyta; class Magnoliopsida; order Poales; family Poaceae; genus Hyparrhenia; species Hyparrhenia diplandra. The sequence goes on along the minus strand of JADLZK010009540.1, from coordinate 122,270 downwards.
GCTCCGGAGGACTTGAGGCCACACCACACCACACCAGCGAGAAAGAGCTCTCTCAACTCTCAGCCGGCCGCAACCGCACCACGCGGCGCAGGGCAACCAACGAAGGCAGGCAGTGAGCTGTTTCGGCGCGTCGATCCGATGAGGATGAGGAAGCTCTGCCCGAACCTGGAGCGCGACGACGCGCTGGACACGGTGCTGGAGGTGCCCATCCCCGAGGAGATGTTCTCCGGCGGCGGCGGCGGCGGGGCCGCGGGACCAGGTTCGGCTGCACCAACGTCAAGGCGTGGATGCGGTCGCACGCCGCCGACCGGTCCGGCGCGGGCGAGCCGTGCTCCATGAGCCGCGGGGAGCTGCAGCTCATGCTGGGCGTCATCGGCGCGCCGCTCATCCCGCTGCCCGTCTCCCATGACAACCAGTCGCCCTGCTCCGTCCTCTGCGAGCAGCTCAAGGCCGATCCCATTGTACGTACGATTACGATCGCGACCGGCATTTCTCATCGGTTTTATTTGTTGTTAATTGCTGATCGATCGGCTGATTAATTCATCCATCATCTATGTATGTGCTCGTGCTGATTCCAGGAGTCATCGTCCGCCAAGTACATCGTGCAGCAGTACATCGCGGCGTCGGGCGGCGAGTGGGCGCTGAACAAGGTGAAGAGCATGTACGCGATGGGCAAGGTGCGGATGACGGCTGCGGAGCTCAACAGCAGCGACGGCGACGGCGGCGGTGGCGCCGGAGGAAACGGGCACCACCGCGGCGGGAAGAAGGGCAGCAGCAAGGCCTGCGGCGGCGAGATCGGCGGGTTCGTTCTGTGGCAGAAGAAGCCGGAGCTGTGGTGCCTGGAGCTCGTCGTGTCCGGCTGCAAGATCAGCGCCGGCAGCGACGGCAAGGTGGCGTGGCGCCAGACGCCGTGGCACCAGTCGCACGCCTCCCGCGGCCCCCGCGCCCGCTCCGCCGTTCGCTCCAGGTGCGTAGCGTACGCCCCGGCCCCCGGCCCCGCGCGTGATTTCGTGTACGTTTTCCAGCTAGCGCCGCACTGTTCACGCGCCGTGTTCTCTCTCTCGAGTGCTTTCCATATGCGTACGCACGCATGCCGTAAGGCACGCATAACCCACCTAGGACTTGTCGAATGTATGGTCGCGTATACCGTTGCTAAAAACGTAGTACGTAGTACTACTGCTCAGTACAAGTTTCAAACCCTCACCAGTAACGTAGCATTGCTAAAAACGTACTCCGTATTAGTGCTCAGTACAAATTTCAAACCCTCACCAGTAAAGCTTGTTCAACTCACAGCACAATCAGATAAACCGATCTGAACCTGATGTTGCTATTGCACGTTGGCCCGGACGTACTGAGCAGAGCACCGCGCTGGACATTGCAACGGACATGATGGCACGGCACGTACACGTAGCATGTACACCTGCGCTCAGGACAAACTGATCATCGCGTCGATAGATGCCTGTGTCAGGGCGTGTCGATCTCCGATGCGCTGCATATACTGTGGGCAGGACAGAGCAGACGACAGATTGAACGCCCACGCGCACCAGAGATATCATGAGGCCTTTTCAGCACTCGCCGAGTGGTTTCGCCGAAATAATATCACCGAGGCCAGCCGGAGCAACCGAGGTCCAGATCCAGTGGCAACCGAGGGGCCAGGCCAGCCAGTGTCGGGGGTTGATAAGGCCGAGTGGTTTCGCTCATCATGAGCTAGAGCTACTATGATCGTGAGATTTAGGCGCCGGTCGGTAAATGTTCTTTCAAAGACTCGGAGACTCGTCATCATTGGCCGTGGCAACATTCTGTCGCCGCCTGGGAACGGGAGGGGTCTGTAATTAGCGCAACAGCAGCGTGCTTTAGGCGCCGGATACACACGCCACACGCGTAGGCGCAACATTAGCGTGTGATTAGGGGGGTCGGCCGGCCGGCCCTGGTCCTCGGCACCCCAACGTGCGTGCGTCCATGCGCGGCCGGACACATCACGTGGACCTGGGCCTTCTGAGAATTACTAGATGAGACCCTCGCGCGACACATCAATCGGTTGGTGGCGCGCGGACTGTCAGCAGAAGCCGGCCCACCCGACTCGTCCCGCTAATTGCGCTGCACCAACCTGATGGTAGTAAACAGCAACGTACGGGCCCAGTGACAGAGAGAGAGTATCTCGTTCCTCCGCGTGCTCGGTCTTTTGACCATCGAGTCAACTACGACTTGTTTGCGTACTCTACCTACCACACACCACTCGCGTTTACTATTCATTCACAACGTTTGCACGAATTTTTTTACTACTGCAAGTCTGCAATCCGAATGGACCGACACGGCACGCTGACCGAACGTTTACATGGTGTTGACGACATGCAGGGCCTGGACCCGCAGCTGACGGCGAGCCTGTTCGCGGACTCGGTGTGCATCGGCGAGCGGAGCATCGACGGCGAGGACTGCTTCGTGCTCAAGGTGGAGGCGGAGGCGTCCAGCCTGCGCGCGCGCAACAGCAGCAGCGTCGAGATCATCCGGCACACGGTGTGGGGCTACTTCAGCCAGCGCACGGGCCTGCTGGTGCAGCTCGAGGACTCGCACCTGCTGCAGATCAAGTCCAGCGGCGGCGCCGGCGGGAGCGTCTTCTGGGAGACCACCATGGAGTCCCGCCTCGGAGACTACCGCGCCGTCGACGGCGTCAACATCGCCCACGCAGGGCGCACCGCCGTCTCGCTCGTCAGGTTCGGTGACTGCCAAGACGGCAACACCAGGACGCGCATGGAGGAGACGTGGAACATCGAGGAGGTGGACTTCAACATCTGGGGACTCTCCATGGACTGCTTCCTGCCGCCCAGCGACCTCAGGGACGGCAAGGAGAGCCACGACGTCGCCATCGTCAAGGCCGACGCGCGACCACCGCCGATAAGGATACCGGCGGTGACCGTGCGCGTCGGCCCGTCGCAGGTGGCTGCCGTCAACATGGACGACTCGGACTCGCTCATCGCGAGGTCATGACCACTCGTAACGTACGTACTTGCAGTGCTGAGTGAAGAGCATGTATATGTACGTGACACTCGTTACTATAAGATCATACATGGCGTAAGATCTGTAAATATATTGCAGGTTGAGATTTTTTTTTCCTTCTTTTTTCCGCTTCGAGAGGTGTGGATTTACCTCAGCTAGAATTGAGGCCAGAAGTAGTGGGTAATCCGAACTAGAGATATTCCGCATAGTGTGTTGTAAATTCTAATGAACTAGTAGTCCCTGTAAATCTGAAAGAACATATCAGTTCTGCCCAGTCACAATACTAGAGTACGCAATATTTTGTTTCTGCTCATATGCTTCAGCTATTCTTCTCTCCCTGGTAGAACAGCTATTCTTCTGCTCATATGCTCACAATACTAGAGTTCCTACTGGATGCATTCAGAAATGAGAAGCTTCTGCTGATGCAATGCAACGTACACCTTAAACAACTGTCGCAACCGATTGCAGCTGCATTTCAGATTTTCAGCATATACAGAAGCAACTGATAAGAGAACATATAAAGGGTAACTAAGCACTGAGATGGGCCTTGCGGCCACATAATAGTACAGTCATACAACATCCACGTCACAACATGTATTGCAGCTGCATTTCAGATTTTCAGCATATACAGAAGCAACTCATAAGAGAACACATGAAGGGTAACTAAGCACTGAGATGGGCCTTGCGGCCACATAATAGTACACTCATACAACATCCACGTCACAACATATATTGCAGCTGCATTTCAGATTTTCAGCATATACAGAAGCAACTGATAAGAGAACATATAAAGGGTAACTAAGCACTGAGATGGGCCTTGCAGCCACATCATAGAACAGTCATACGACATCCACGACACAACATGTACAGGTAGCTACCTCTAAAGACTCTTGCGCAGAGAACTGTCACTTTGGATATGCGTATTGCATATGGACCTGAGGACCATGGTATATCGATCCCACCGGTAACTACGCAGCTGAAGAAGAGGACAGACACAGAAAGAACATACATTTAATTGCGATAAGCTAGGCTCGGCCTACAGGAGAAAGGGGTGGCCGGTGGGGCACATAGCTAGGAGCTGTTCCTTGACTGGCTGCCATGGCCTTGAGCTCATGACCAGCAAGGAGATCATGCTCCTGCGCTGCTTGTGAACCAACTTGCATCCTGCTAGGGTACCTCCCATGGAGCATCACTATACACATTGCAAAAGCTTGAAGTAATGCAATGGATGATCTGAATTCCACTGTATAAAGCCCCTCTTTGAAGGAAGTCATACTGAAGGCATGCCTATCTTCTCGTGATCGACCCTGCAAATACAAGTTAGCATCAGTTTATTTGTTTGATCATAACAGAGATGGACTCTAGACATAGGCAAAATAAGGGGGAAGGAGAAGGGAAGGAAACAAGGGCAGACCTGAACTAGAAGCTCAAATCGCTGGCTTCCATCCTTTGCCTGGTTAGCCTGAATGGCATCATTCTCTTGGGCCGCATCAGTGAGGACACTAAGCATGCAACCTTCATCCCATCCACCACAGTCACAAGCTCCTCCTGACTTCCACCTCTCAATCAAAGGCAGTGGCGGCCCAGATGTTGATGTGCCATGTAAGCCATCAGGAAGTACTGCAATAACATTGGCTGAAGCAGAATTAGCATTTCTCGTACTAGGCTGGAACTTTCCCAGTGGGGGGCAACCACAGGCAATTGGTGCTGAATTTCTTTGTCTGGTATTCTGTGAAGATGATTGGTCCGAAGTTTCTGCTTCTTGCTGAGGAAGTGCGCTGATAAAAGCTGCAAGCTCTCCACTAACATGTGAATCACCTGATTCTTCAGATGATGGTAGAAACTCAGAACCAACCAACACAAATTCCCTGTGTACATGAACATCTCCTGTATGGTGGCATCTTGATTTTCGACGTGCAACCTTTATTTCCCCAACTATGCTAGATAAAAGGTGATGTTTCTTGTTCTTGCCCCCTGTCTTAATCCACGCTCCACTTTTTTTCTTAGGTTCTTCAACAGTGAATACAGCATATGTGCTTTCCAGATCATCCTTTTCAGAGATGACCTTCCTTCTAACAGTGGCTGCCAGGATATCTGAATCTGAATCACCATAAGACAGCATAAATAAAGGCAAACCATTCTTCCATGCTAGCTGCAGAAGTGCTTGCCTTGTTGTTGCTGAATCTTTTTCTTTCTGGGTGTATCTTGCACTGTTCAATAGCACACGAGGAGGCTGATTCATATTTGCTTCGATCGGATATTTCGAATTGACTACCAAATCAACTGACCTTCTCTGCACATTCTGTGGCACTGATCCCCCCATGTCCATAGACTGCTTGGTGGTATTGACTGGAAGGTGACACTTCGGAACAAATGAAGGACGTACTGGACTAGAATGTCTTGGCTTTAATATTGGATCCAACATCCTCCTCAGTGGGCTTCGCCTACCTTTGCTGTTGGGTGATGACCTGTCTCCTGTCTTATCGACAGGAGGAACTACACTGGGTTGTCGAGCATGTGGTGACTCCTTGAGACTAGAGCTGCGGCTCACTCGATTCATCCCAGAAACTATATGGCGGTCAGGCATCCTATCACTGAACTTTGCAGAATATCGGGGAGGATTCTCAGTGACATTCATGGCAGATTGGTTTCTGTTAGAATTCTTATTTACTTTTGTAGCTGTACCAATAAAATTATCTCCAGCCTCAGTGCTAGTGGTGCCAATCTCTTTAGTTGCTGAATCTATGATGGGAAGTGGACATGAATATGGGATTCGAGGAAATTCAAGGGATGGATCAATATCCTCCAAGAAACAATCAGGTGACCTCATGCCACTTCTAGCTGTGTCCATCACAGCATCAGATATTAGTGACTCAAAATTTTCACCATTCAAGGCACTGCTCTGTTCAGGATCATTACACATGGAATCATTGTTATTTGATGTGAAGAAATGTTTCCCAATGTTATCGCTGTCTGTAAAAAGCCTACGAGAACAATGATGGACAGCATCTTCAATCTTCCATCTAGTCTCTTCATCTTCAACCATTTCATGTCTTCCGCGACTTCTAGAGGAAGACCCTAGAGAGTCTGAGGCTAAAGAAACATTGCTGAGACCCAAGTCAACATAATTACGACCATTCTCTGGACAGGGATGTGTGCCATGACTTGGCAATAAGCTCAATACCGCAGAATTTGGGCTAGGCGGACATATGGCCTTTCCATGGTGTTTATCTGCGAGCCTACTCTGCTGGGCTCTGATGGATGGATGATGATGGTCACTCAATGGGGTAGATTGATTACTCTCAAGGGATCTGCTGCTGGGGCTTGCAGAAGAATGTGATGGAGATGAGAATAATACAGACCTACTAGTATCGGATGGAGATGCCCCATGGCTTCTAGCGAGCTCATGCTTTTGTTGCTGTGACCAGTTAGCAAGAAGACCCCACTCAAGAACTCCAACATTCAGCGCCTTGTCTTGAAGATGGTCAGAAGTTTCTTTACGCTGTAAATATGAAGGAACATTTGACATATGTTTGACAAGTTCATCAACAGTAGTTGCCTTTCGACCAGGCCATGGTTTTGAGCCCTTCATGCATGCAGCCCTTTCCCCACCCCAAGACTCTCGCTGTCTTCGGAACTTATCATTCTTCACAACTCTAACTTTATCTTCAAATTTTGCATCTGCATTTCCATTGATTGCTGTGACCATGTCCTTTGGCACATGTACAGTTTGGTCATGCTGTGAATTTCCCTTCTTTTGCCCATCACGACCGGGTATGATCTTCACATTCCTTTCGCTGCTAACCTGCCCTTTTGTTGGCATCTTTATGATGGGTGAACATATGAACCACAATCTCTATGTATGGCCAAAACACAATTATCACTTGATTCAGTTCAGTATGCTGTGGTTCAAAAAGAGATTGAGAAAACCACACTTCCCAAAATCCTGAAAATGCAAAAGATAGGCCAGAAAATTATCAGATATGTAAATCCTACTAGGCTATTACAAGTTCACTGCAATTAGTCAAAAGCCAGAAAGTAGCAGGGTTCCCTTCAAATAGTAAAGTAGCAGGTAGTAGAACTACTATTCAATACTGTATTATGTTCAATTAATTAAGAACTAAGAATGCACCACAGATTAGATCATTCTGTCTCCCGAAAATCCTGTATGTATGGTTTATGCTGTTTCAACATGTCTGCAGTGACCAGGGGCTTGCCCACCGACAGCTTTAGGCACAATAATGTTCTAATGAGGACATGTCAATAGGCGTGCAAGATATAAAAAATTTAATAAAAGAAAGGGTTCCACTAATGATAAAAAAGACACCTAAAAACTTTAAAGGACGGATTGATGCTAATATCCACACACTTGTGTTACTTCTGACATAAAAAAAGAATATGCAACTGCCAGGGGACCAGGCAGCCGCCATAAACAACGAAACATCTGTTCAAGTTTCCCTGATGAAAAAAAGAGGGAAGTTTTCCATATCTTAAGTTCTTGACTGGCTTGAAAAAAAAATGGACCAACGATCCTATGCATAATAATATGGACTCTTACTGTGACTGTGAGTGACACTGTAAAACTGCAGTTTCCAAACAGGAGCACAGGCTCAAAATGCTTCTTAAATTACATCAGGAGCTGGGTTGAAACAAAGCCTTTTCCCCCTTCCTTTTGCAGATTAACCACAAATTGCATCAACAGATATTGCTAGAGAACTAGAAACAAGGCAAGAAGACGCATTGCAAGCCGCGGCACTATACAACCAACAGAAGTCCTCTTCAGCCGTCACTCTCTCTACCCCCGAGTCCCTAACGAATCGAATCAGTCCGCAGTACCCAGAACTCGAAACGAAAATGGGCATGTGAGCACATACCAGTTTGCTTGGAGAGAAATCGGCCACTCAAGTCACCAAGTCATCAAGATCCAAGCTGGGATCACACCAACAGATCTGCCACCTCCTGCAGTTAAACCACCAAGAAAGAAAGATCAGCAATCGACCACAAGAAAAAAACACAATGTAAAATCGCCACTGCAACAAAAGAAAGGATGGATGCATCACCTGGGGGAAAGGGAGAGACAGAGGCGAGACCTCGCTGCAGTGACGGGTGAGGGAAATGAGCAAGTGGACTGGATAGAGACCTGCGGTGCGGCGGATTGGTATGTGACGGGGGTTGGAGGTGCGGTGGTAGTAGGAACCGCAGAGCTACACTGCCTACTGGCTGGCTACTGCTACTCCCTATCCCCCCTCCCCTAGGACTCCTATAGGAAAGAGGGCAATGGGTTGGGAGTCTTGGGACGACCAGGTAGGTGGCCAGTGCCGGCGCGCAGCGCGCTTGTGGTTGTGGTGCTGGTGCGCCCCGCGTGCTCGCTGCCGGCCAGTTTCTTCCCCCGACCCCTTGGTTTCACTCGACGTTTCTACTTGTACTGCCACGGACGGTGCCACCCTTGTGATTCGGAGGTGGGTGTGGGGGACTGACTCCGGGACGGCGGGGTATACTGGAGAAAAGCACGAAACTGAGCTGGTTCGTTGTCGTCGTCGGCGTCGGGATCACGAGGGGAGGGGGCGATTGGATGGGACGGGCAGGACGATGGATCGGATCTTGAAGTGGTGGGAACGGGGAGAGGGAGGACGGAGGGGCCTCACTGCTGCCGCCTCACTTCACTGCCTCAGCGGTAAAAAAGGAAAAAGAAAAGCGCGGGGGCGGACGGGCAGGCGGGTGTCCGGCTGGGCCGCTTGGGGGACCGGGCCCCGGGGTTGCAGCAGTGCGGCGGCCGTGTGAGGGTTGCGTGCGCCAGGGTGAGGTCAGCATCGGCTGCCCTGGCACGACGCCCGGCGCAGGACGGACGGCGACTTCTTCACGCCAGGCGGCATCCCATCCATCCATTCCAGGGTCCAGGTTCGGCTGGATTCATTATTGCTCGAGTCGAAGGGTCCTATCAAAAAAAAAGAAATGGTGAAGGGAAGGGTGATTGCTGGATGCCTTGGTTCCGTGCGGCCTCGTATTGACGTGTTGTACGGGATTTTTGTTTACCCACACATTTGGGTCATGTTTGAACGCAGGAAAAATCTTTTGTTGTGTTTTTATGTAAAAATAAACTGATTCATGTAGCATTCTTATATAATCTTTGTGAAAATACTGTGTTTGAAACAACTGTTGGAGTTTTCTCGTTACTGAAAAGCAATTTCCGAGGAGTGATTGTCTAATTGACGAATCCCGATATGTTTAGATACTTGAAAATTGACACCGTATGCGGCCGAAAAGCAACGATATCATTTTTTGTTGTTTGTGCTAAGTAGTATCCTACTATGGGTAACTTCAGCCCGAAAATCGCCTCGCATGAGGTATATCTAAATTGTTGAATCGGTTATTTTGTTTACCTATATTTCATACTCCAAATGTGTTTTTTAGTGCATTTAATGCTTCAATGTGATTAAATTTTAAAAATTTTAGAGAAAAAGTTGTGGAACTAAACACGGCCTCGATTCGCGATGTGATGTGCTTAATGCTTCCGTCGAGTAAAGTCTCTCGTTCTGTCTCTCCCTTTCCCATGCTATAGTACGAAGGGCGAAAAAGGAGGCGACGTTGTTTTTCGGCTGGGCGATTTCGGCCTCCTACTTCGGTCCTTTGCTTCGGCCGGAGAAGGAGGATGGCTATGGAATCACCATGCAAATGTACATAGGCTAGGTTTGTGTTCCAGGTCTAGGGTTTGCTTGTCGTCGGTTGATGATGGAGCTTGGGTGTGCTGGGAGGGTGTTGTCCCTCTGTGGAGCGTATTTTTGGGCATCGTGCTGCGAAGAGGAGGCGACAGCGGCGTCGTGGAATAACTCCTCCCGACTTCTTCCTCCCTTTGGTGATGTTTTTCTCTGTCGTCATCGATGCGGTCCGCGAGGTATGTTCTGGAGTCCGCGTGCTTTGCAACTCTCTTGTCTCCGGCGGGCGATAGAGATTGGGGGTGCGCTTTCTTTTGGATGCGGAGATGGTTGCTGATTTGGTGGACTGCGGGCGGGCGGGCGGATCGGCCTCAATTTCCCTATGGCCTCAGCCTTCGACGAGTGTCGATTTGTGATGTACGGAGCTTGGGGTGTGTCCCGGCCGATGCTTCGTCAACGACAAAATCGTCCCAGCCATGGCATTGGGCGACTATTGCGGCTCACTATAGCCTTCGTGTGATGGAGCTTCGCCAGATTGAGGTGGCAGCGGGATCTTCTGACGTTAGAGCTGAAAGCGGAAGGGGAATAGGGACCTAGATGTAATATTTGTTTCTCTAGAGGCCCTTTCTGCAAAGTTTGGTGGCTATCCGCAGTGTCGTGCTTGTATTTGTACTTGTACTTACGTTTTTCTTAAGTATAATACAGGTATATGTTGATAAAAAATGCTTCCGTGGAGTATCTTTAATTGCATCATAGCTTCATTGCAGTTCTAGGATAATACTCTATTACAAACACGTGATTATTTTGTTCCTGACTACTGTACTATGACAAAGAAACTAAAAACTAAGTTCGATTATGCTCAAATAAAAAAATAATAAGTTCAACGGTATCGTGGCTCTGTCCCGGTTTATGGCTGGTACCCATGTGACTAATGACGAGACACTAAAAAGAATATGACAAGTGACTACACGTACTAATCGTGATTCACGCACAAAGCGCAAGCACAACACGTACTAGTACACAGAAACAGAAAATGTGGATTTAGTATCGATTCTTTGCTCCCCTTTTGGTCTTTGATGAAGTGATTTTGCTTTGCCTTTGTGCATCTACTTTTACCTGTCGACTCGACGACGGGGCCGGCTGTATGTGTAATCGCATCATTTCTCCATAGCCGGCTTGCTTTCGATCTTTCGCTCCCGTACGTGGCAAAGATCTTTATCCCGGAACAGGAGTGGAGTGGTTTATGGGTGCTGTGTACAGTGTACCATCCTTTAATTGCTCCCGCCTAGTACAAGCATCTCTCCTCTTGTTTGGTTCACAAGTACAAGCATCTCTCCTCTTGTATGGTTCACAAGTGTAAACCGCGTGTTCTGCCAAATTCAAGCTTTCCCAAAACGGAGCACACACCGCGGATGCCATAATACGATGCTTGCCCGAGACATTATGCATCTTCCAAAGCTATAATGAAACGAATGACCCTTTCGGCGCCATCTCTCATCTCACTGGTTGCCAAGCTTACACAAACTAGGCAGAAACTCTTTTGTTCGGACGCGATGGATGCTGCTGGTGCGAGATCGGCACGACACTTGCGTGCTCAGAGCGTCGTCTTCTGCTCGGCCGCCGCGTCATCCATGTGTATCTCTGGCGTCCAGCTTCCCCTGTAATTTCGCCGGCAGGTTTGACTGCGTGCGTATCGAGCTGAGCGCCATCATCTTCCTTCGTTCCTTCCTTCCCCTGAATTCACATGCCAAATGTCTGGAGAACAGGCCTCGTGGCCCATGGCGATGATGATAACATATACTATGCACCGACGGGTTTTTAGTATAATAGGCAGCTGAAAAAAATGAAGGAGCCTGGTTAATCAACGTGCCAGACGCTAAGCTACAAAGGAACGCGTCACGGGAAGAGATAAGGGTCGCAAAACACGATCGAAATGATTGGGGAATCTTGTCCGGCTCCGACGCCAATTAAAGAAGCAGCTTTCCGTCCTGTCGCGGAATCTCATGGAGATCGTCGGACGAATTCTTCTCTACTAGCTCTTCTTTTCTTCGTGACGAGAGACCATAGACCATCCTGCTGGGTGGGTCATGGGTGCTGGCTCTAGAAAGAGGCCTACTGGAATCACCCTTATTATTACTTGGCTCTAAAACCGCCGGCAGGTTTGACTGCGTGCGTATCGAGCTGAGCGCCATCATCTTCCTTCGTTCCTTCCTTCCCTGAATTCACATGCCAAATGTCTGGAGAACAGGCCTCGTGGCCCATGGCGATGATGATAACATATACTATGCACCGACGAGCTGTTTTAGTATAATAGGCAGCTGAAAAAAATGAAGGAGCCTGGTTAGCAACGTGCCAGACGCTAAGCTACAAAGGAACGCGTCACGGGAAGAGATAAGGGTCGCAAAACACGATCGAAATGATTGGGGAATCTTGTCCGGCTCCGACGCCAATTAAAGAATCTACTATTAGTAACATCTTGGACAGCTTTCCGTCCTGTCGCGGAATCTCATGGAGATCGTCGGACGAATTCTTCTCTACTAGCTCTTCTTTTCTTCGTGACGAGAGACCATAGACCATCCTGCTGGGTGGGTCATGGGTGCTGGCTCTAGAAAGAGGCCTACTGGACGCTGTACTAGTAGCTGTATTACACGGCTCGGAAAAACCGGCAAAAAGGAAAACGCTAGAAATCATATAGTACAAGGCCTAGTGATCAATTAGCCGGCCTGCCTGTGCGGAGTCGCTTTGGGCAAAGACCCGGCCGGTGTTGGCCACGATCCCATCAGCGGCTTTGGAAGAATCCAAAGGCGAGCTGCCGGCCCCCGGGGGCAGGAATCGGCGCCAAATGGGTACCGGCCAGCAGCAAGGAAACGCGGGGGCACTTGGGCTCGTCTTTGCCGGCACCCTCGTTCGTGCGCGCGCGGAGGGCACGGTAGCGTGGCGCCGTGTCGCGTTGTCGGACAAGCGAGTGGCCATTGGCCACGCGAGGGGTCGTCCTTAAAATCCTGATGTGAATGTGGTATTGTGATCGATTGACTTTGTGATCTTCGTGCTGTTTTTTCACTGCTCTCTAGTCTTGCCGAGTCTGGTTCGTAGTACTAGCACACTTTCACGCAGGCATCTACTATTAGTAACATCTTGGACAGCTATGAATTGCCACAGGCTCTTCTGCTCGTGGATCATACTGTCCTGAGGCCCCCGGCGGGGTTTCACAGTTTTCACACAGGGTGTCAGCACAGCAGTGTGAGAGCGGGACCGACGGTCCCACTCCCACGGAGCACTGCCGAATGCTGACCAGTACAGTAGCCAGGTTGCATTTGCATAGCGTCAATCGTCACTGTTCAGTGGCCGATGCAGTTGCACGATGCTAGTGCGTCGCAACAGGACATACGGGCTCCGGATTCCGTGATCACCCCGGCGTCCACAACCAGAACGGAGCAGCGACCTGCCAGTCTGCCAGATCGGCTTGTACGACGGTCGTCGACGAGACGACGATGGCACGGGCTATGAGATTTTTCCAAAAATAAATGGTTACCCAAGGTCCAGTAGGCCCAATATACACAATATACAACCTTGCCTGGTCCACAGAGCACTCGTCCAGATCAGCCCAGGCCCTAAGATGGCACCAACCCACCAAGGTGCTTGGGCCAGACCAAGCCTGCGGATCCCTAGTTCGGTTGATTTTGCCGCTCTGGCCTTCATTCAACCAGCCCATGAAACCCCGGAACTTTGCAGTTACCCAAGTTTTAATTCCCCCAAAAAACAAATGGTTACCCAAGGTTTTATATATTCATTCATCATAAATAAATACATATCTTTGATCAAGATATATATTCCTTCCCTAAGATAATAAATAAATACATTTTGTTTTGCAAAAAATGTAATCTAACAACAATTACGGGCGAATACCTTGTGATAAAATGCTTTTTCAAGCACCCTCCTAGAAGAAGTGTCGAAACATCCTCTCTACAACATTATGCTTCGGCCGGAGGACCCAATATGGAGCCCTTAGGGAGTTGTTCATGGAGCAGCTAGAGATCGGTCCGAAAACGCACCCCGTCCCCCCCTGCGTGGCCGCCATCCGGCCCCGCCGAACCTCGGGGTCTTTATCTCCCCAAGTTCTTTGCTACAGTAATCCCGGATTTGCCCCTAAGAATCCCGATCTTGTCTATTGCGACATCGGATGAAGAATAAGATAAATAGTGTCTATGGGTTGGGAAATTCTTTTTTGAACTTGTTGATATCTATTGTATAAAATTACCCCGTTGTATCGACAATTTCTCTCTTAGGCTTTGTTTGGAGGCCAAAATTTGGTGCCAAATTTGGCGGAATCGGCTTCAAATGAAAAAAAAACACTTTATCACATTTAGTTTGTTTGTGGTAAATATTATCCTACCAACGTGATGTATTTTCTATTTTATTATGGCTGTCAACTAGGCTCAAAAGAATAAACCTGCAAAATCAAATCTAAAAATTGTGCAATTAGTTTTTTTTTACACCTTAACGTCATCAAATTTCAAATGATATTTTTTGAGGCGTCTCATCAAATGAAAAAATGTTTTGATGTGATAATTTTTATATAAAAATCATCTTCAAAAATTTTAGAGAGAAGTTTGGCCTCAAAAACACTCCCTAATATAAGAACGCACAAAAAACATTTTCTCTCTTATAATATAAAAACACACGAAACTTTTGCGTGATTGAATTAGAAAGAAGTCCGTCGGAGCAGAATTGCAAAGAAACTAGGAATATATGTAGTGGGCGAGTTTTTTTTGCGTTCTGCTCCCGTGCTCCCGATGGGCCGATGGCCGGTGGCCGGAGCGCCCGCTTTCGACGTCGGTGCCTTCCAGCCGACGTGCCCATTTCCTCCTCTCTTTTTTTTTTCTCCCTCCCCGAACCTTAACTCGTTTGTCCCGCATCTAAAAAAAAGGAATATTCTCTTTGACGATGACATCGCCTCTATAACCAAACACGTGTATGAAAGTGGGATGTCTCGTGCCCAAACTAAATATACTCTTGATGTTATTTGTTTCTGAATTTTGAAATCCTTTTATAAGGCTATGTATTTGGTTATGCAGAGGTCTGGAGTGTTTTTAAGCTGTTTGTATCAATTTGTTTTTTTTAAAATTAATAAAGCTTTAATTAATAGTAGGAGTACAGTTGCATTAAGATTTTTCCGAAAAAGAAATGGGACGAGGTGCTCTGGACCAAAGCCAGTTTCTCTTTTCTCATTTTTTGGCCATGTCTTTATTCGCGGCGGCCGACCTCCGGCGCATGAGGAAATAGAAAAAATCCCCAAACCCTAAGCCCTGCGTGCCCAGCTCTGCACTCCGAATCTGCTCCCAACTCTGCTAGGGTTTAATGCCCGCGTCCTCCTCACGCATTCGGTCCGCTCGCTGATCTGCGCCTGTTCGCTTCCGCTAGGCTCCAGGGGCCCAGGCCCTAGAGGCAGTTGGAGTGGCGGCACGAAGAGAAGGGGAGGCGGATGCAGACGGAGGCGAGGGTGGGGATGGCCGCCGCCACGATGGACGGCAGCGGCGCCGCCGCAGCCGCCGCGCGGAGGTACACGACGCAGCAGCAGCAGGCGCAGCTGCAGCACCACCAGCCGCAGCTCGGGACTGTGCCCCACCTCCTCGCCGGCGGCGTCGCCGGGGCAGTCAGCAAGACCTGCACCGCCCCGCTCGCACGCCTTACCATCCTCTTCCAGGTGCGTCTGGAATCTAATGGAGGGCGGTCTTGCTTCTGCAGTTCTGCTCGCCAGGCTGCTCAAATGCTCAGAGTGCGACCTCGTGTGTAAATAGCACTATAGCAGAGTCGGCTAGTATTTCCTCGGGTCTTTATAACTAAGCAACAGAGTACGTCGCATCTTTTTTTTGAATGAATTGGCTGCAATACTACTAGGATTCGTGGAGAAAGTAGTAACCATAATGCGTTATTGCATTTTGATTTGGCAACAGACAACTTATTTAGCTGTTCAAAGGAATGATGGTCACATAGTTTTTTGCTGATTTTGCTAGAGAAATCCTTCATAGTGTGGCTTAGTCTTATTGTTCTACTCTATTGCAATATGATTGTGTGGCTTCAGTGAAATTTATGAATTGTGTGTGCAGGTGCAAGGAATGCACTCAGATGTGGCTACAATGCGCAATACTAGCATATGGCGTGAAGCATCCCGCATTGTCTATGAAGAAGGTTTTCGGGCTTTCTGGAAAGGGAACCTTGTTACCATTGCCCACCGATTGCCTTACTCTTCAATTAGTTTCTATGCCTATGAGAGATACAAGAGTGTAAGTGCAGGGCTTTTTGGGTAAAAGTCTGAATGGTCATCTCTCCCACTGATGGTATGGGAGTAATTTAGTTTTATAATTTCGGATGTGCAGTTGCTTCAGATGCTACCGGGTCTTGAGAAGAATGGTGGATTTGGTGCAGACGTTGGTGTTAGATTGCTAGGTGGTGGTTTATCAGGAATCACTGCAGCTTCTATGACGTATCCGCTGGACTTGGTGCGGACACGTCTTGCTGCTCAGGTAACATACTGTTACCAGTGCTGGATAAAATGTTCAGGTGTAAAATAAATTGGATTGTTAAGATTGCCATTCACTTGAAATGTTGGTACATGAGTTAATTTCCTTGTAGAAGATTATAGTCACGGTTTTGACTGGAGTGAAGTTACAGCCTATGCTTTTTCCTGTCAGTTTTGCCTACCAAAATTATATTTTCAGTGTTTGATTTTAGCCATGTGCTCCTTCCATTCCAAATTATAAGATGTTTTGGCTTTTCTAGATACATTACCCTTACTATGCATCTAGACATAATGTATATCTAAGTACATAGCAAAGCTATGTATCTAGAAAAGCCAAAATGTCTTATAATTTGGAATGAGGGAGTACTTATCACTGTTTGGTGTGGGAAAATAGGTGCTTGCAGTTCCATTCGGGTGTGTTTGGTTTGGTGCCCATATGTGCCCAAGTTAGCCAAACCAGATTCTGGTTACTTTGAATAATTTTGGACCTCGTTTGTTGGTGCCAAAATTTGGATTGGTAGTCTTCTGCTTTGTTACCTTTAGTTCATTTTGGGTTGTTCAGGAGGTGGCAAATTTGATAGAAGAATGTCGAACATGGACACGAGTTGGTTACAACTAGACTGAACAACATATTTGCCCGTACCAACCTGCATCCCCTTTGAACCACCTTTTTGCATTGCTTCATCACCTATAAGACATTGGAGAAGTTCTTTATTGAGCATGCTTTAAGCATTTGAACTATAGACTAAACTTTTCACATTGATAAGCTAGGCTTTGCAGCACTGATGACTGATCTTTTTCTCCATTGAATGATTGCAGACAAATACTGCCTACTACAGGGGCATATCTCATGCTCTTTATGCGATCTGTAGAGATGAGGGTGTCAGGGGATTGTACAAGGGTCTTGGTGCCACTTTACTGGTAGGAGCATTTCCTTGTTTTTTTTCAGCTGGTTTGCATCATTCATTCTGTTATGTACTTACATTGTTTGATGACTCTATAAATCAGGGAGTGGGCCCCAGCATTGCAGTAAGCTTCTCTGTGTATGAAACTTTACGTTCCCATTGGCAAATAGAGAGGTAATTATAAGTTTCAAGTTACATTATGGTATCAAAGTCTTATCCTTGTGCTTTGTAATAGTTTTACTTGTATTGACATTTGATCTTCCAAATCAGGCCATGTGATTCCCCTGTCCTGATCAGTCTGGCTTGTGGAAGTCTTTCAGGAATTGCATCGTCAACTTGTAAGTGACTAATAACATGGATTGTTGTTACTGTTCAATAGAAAAGTATGAACAAAAGAGAACCCCCTTTGTTTGACTAGAAAATTCCTCATTACTTTGTAAGAAGTTGTTTAGTAATGGGGTGTTTGGTTGGTCGAATGATGTGGACCATCACCATCTCTCTAGTTTTAATTGGGTTACTTTGTATCTTTCCTCCCTTGCATTGAATTTCATGAATGCTGCCTTTTAATGCCAGATTTTTTTGACACTGTAATGCACTTCTTTTTTGAAAGGAGATAATTAATGGCCTGCTAAATGGTTGTTAAATTTAGTTAACCACCCAATGATTATTTGGTGATGTTTTTTTCCAGTTACATTCCCATTGGATCTTGTGAGACGTCGCATGCAATTGGAAGGAGCAGCCGGGAGGGCTCGTGTCTACCAGACAGGACTTTTTGGAACCTTCGGACATATTGTCCGCACGGAGGGTTTTAGAGGCATGTATAGAGGAATCTTGCCCGAGTACTGCAAAGTGGTTCCTGGTGTCGGCATCGTATTTATGACATACGAGATGCTTAAGGCCATCCTCACAGAACTGGAATCTGATGATTAGATCTCTGCAGTTTTGCCATGCTCCGCAATTTTGATATATGGTGTCAGAATAACATTTGAGGCTTAGAGTGGGAGAAATATGAGCATGTAGCATATGTTAGGGTTTAGGACGTGCTAAGTTTTGCAGTTTGTGTTATATGGTTACAGATCTTTATGTAGTGCATCGTGAAAGATGCCATAGGTCTTCCAGAAAGAATTTCTTTTTGCCTCACCATCATTTGTGTATCTTCACAACTTAAACATTGTAATGGTACATGAAGCTTGTTGTCTTTAGCCTGATGATCTTTATATCTGTGAGATATGGTCTCCAATTTCACCAATGTTATAGCAAGGTTGATTAATGATGGCAAGAGAACTGTGAATAACCTTGATATATGTTTATCCAGACATTGACCATGAATGTGTTTCTTGTATACCAGTTTAGCAACTTAGATGCTAGCAAGATTTTTGTTGGAAATGTTCGCCCATCTCAATTTGTGAAAGGGAGCCCATTGGCCAGTACCGTGCCACTTCATATTATTTACTTTTGCTTTGGAATCCAACGTTTGTTTTGATGAGTTCAGGATCGGTCCATTGACCCAAGAGAAGGCAAAACTTGCATTCCTTTGGCGTATGTGGTATTTATTGGGAGTGTCAGCTCAACCCCACTGTTTATTAAGGGAATGATTTATCTTTACCTACTTCTATAGGCTACTACTCATCAGGTTGTAATTCTGCTCACGGTATTTTCTTGCTGCTTAGCCCTTGCTTACATTACATGCAATCAAGAATAAACAAGTAAACCTGCATCATTATATTAGTGTAACAGTACATTACATTAGTACTTTTGGGCGAGCTTATTACATTTGGGCATCGCCACTCCTATTAATTCGAGCAAATACAGCTCCTTTTCTGATTTACTCCGACAGGACCTCTTTGAAAACTCAAGGTCACCGACACTGAATCACTATGCTCCCATAGCCAACTTCATCTCAATATGTATACAACCTTTGATAACCATATAATTTGATATCTAAATATGATCTTTGTGTTTCGTCTGGCATGGACATTTTGTCTTTTCTTTTTTTCTGTCTCTTATACTCTTATTATACTGGGAAGCCTCCTGTTATGCGTATATGGTTCAGTGTTGGCGAAGGCCATACTTGTTGGCGGCAGCATACGCAGTTCTGAAACCGTCACCGCAAGCCGTTGATGTGTCATTGGCAATCTGGTGCATGAAGAACTCACCCAGCTTGTTCTCAGTATGAGATTTCCCGCCTTTCTTGGACGATGTTGGTGGATAAGACGATGAGGAGGAGGACGATGCGTACTGCGTAGGATGATGAAGGCTTTCGCGTGCCTAGCCGATGATGGAAGAATCTCTGATTCCGGCCACAGGTAAGACATGACCTGGCATATGCCTTCTTCAACCTCTGCGTTTAGGTTCCGGTAACCTGAAAAGCAGGATTCAGTAGAGCTTTTGAAAAATATTTTTTTTGTTTTCAATCAAATTCACAAATAAAGAAGAAAAAAAAATGGGGCTATGGATGTTTTGTCCATCCATGTTCCTTTGACTTTGAGGCACAACCACCCGTGCATCAGCTCATGGACGAGGATGGGAGCCTGTTATTAGCCTGCAATAGCGTTGTGACACAAATGATGCACTGGCCATAGAATGTGACAGAACTGCAGTATTTGAATCAATTGCCTGACCTGGGAAGGCCATACAAAACAAGTAATGCAGATGTGATGAACGTTAGTGTTTCCGAAGGCTGTACATTTTGCAGGAAAAAGGCCATACTCACTTTACTCTCTCCTTCCATGGCTTCGTTAAGCGCTTGCCGTAGAACCAAGAGCATGGGTATCTGCTGGTCCAGTTTCATATTCATCCCCTCATAGTAGTCTCTGATAGAATGGTACAAGGGCTGGCATTCACCGGTGTCCACGACTGCAGATCCCAGGCATTCCATGCACAGGCTGCGGCCGTCTCCCGATGCCATATACTTTGTGTTCCTTGGCTGTAGAATTACAACCGAAAATTTTGAGGTTAAAATGCTTTTGAATATAATCAGTTAATGGTTAGCTATTTTGAAAACAGTAGCCACACTGCGACCATTTTCATGTAGATTTATCATGGTGTGCAATTATGATAAATATTTTTCTTTGCATTTTTCTCTAGTATTTGTACCTCCATTTTCTCACAGCTGCAGCAACGTGGCGTCCTGTCATGCTCTGCAAAGGGCAATACTTCTAGC
This sequence comes from Hyparrhenia diplandra, assembly GCA_015847255.1. NCBI lineage: Eukaryota > Viridiplantae > Streptophyta > Magnoliopsida > Poales > Poaceae > Hyparrhenia > Hyparrhenia diplandra. The sequence goes on along the minus strand of JADLZK010009540.1, from coordinate 102,035 downwards.
CCCAGAATGGATGGGCTCTGTACTCTATCAAGACACTCCTGTTCGTTGGGATCTGCATAAACACAAAAAGAAAATGAGTTGGGTCGTGACCTAGGTCACGTGGAAGCAGCGGAATAGCAGGATGTTTGCTACGGAGCATGCTTCAGTGCCGGAGCTCTGCAAGCGCGTCTTGGCAGAGGCGGATGAGTGGATTCAAGCGAGCTTCACTAAGCTAACCCCACTCGTTGCGTACTGGTCGCAAAATTCGTTATTCATGTAATCGAGGTTCTTTGCCGCGCAGTTAGCTTCTCGCTCCTGTGTACGGCATTGTTTATTATTTTGTTGTACTGAACTTACTTTCCTCTTAGTGAAAAACCACAATCTCGAAAAAAAAAAACAGAAGGCTTGGTATGGACTTTCTATCTTTTTTTTCATCACGCCTAAGCGTTCACAACTGACCACCCTACAACTGGATAAGCTACAACCAACCAATAACATGTTGCAAACATTTGAATTATGGTGCTGGAACTGAGCATTGGTGAGGGGGCTCACTCTCCTTTGATGTAGCAACATAGCGTTTGTTTATCTGGATACTTGTTTGGCTGTCTAGATACTCATCTGAATTATATTCTGGATGCCTCGCTACTGAAAAATCGTTTCTCTGGAGCTAGACTATACAAGATATTAGAGATTTAAGGTATAATATATTTTAGTGTAAATTAAAATTTGATGTGATAAAGGTAAGTGATATATATAACTAATTCAAGCAAAATAAATATTATCATGTGATTTTTTTTTTCATTTCGGTGCAAGGTAACATATCTTTGATTCTTTGCTCAGCCTAGTCTTCTTGTCCTAGTGAACCAAATAAAGACAACATGCTTGTAGCTTGTCCAATTGTAGGGTGGTTCCTACTCCCTCCATCCCACAAAAAAGAGAGAGTCATTCTCACTTCCAAAAAAAATAACAGTTTTTAACTTTGACCAAATATATAGTAACAAAATATTTTTATGATACATAATTATTATCATTGATATATATATTTGAATATATTTTTATAATAAACTTATTTGAAGATAAAAATGTTTCATGTATTTGTATAAACCTAGTCAAAATTGAGAAAATTTAATCGGCATGTATCCTATAGCGACTCTTAGGCGACCCATCGAGGAGAGACTGAATAACTTGGAGGAGTGAGAGAATTTGTTTTTTTCGCGATCAGACTATTCATCCGTTTTTCATTAAGAGGAGTGAGAGAATTTGTGAAATTGTTGATCATACAATTGAGCCTTATGGACATTGCTTGGAGGGCAAATAAGCATCCCCAAACCCTAAAAGGGCGCCGCCACCATTTCTCTCACCTTCCACTACGGTTTGGTCCCCTCCGTTCTCCTCCAAAGATCACGGGGGTTGAAGGGTCATTTTTAATAAGTTTTCCCTAGTAGATTGAGTCTTCAATGTTCAAGGTTTTTTCGAGATCCAATCGAAGAGATTGACCACGGCGTAAAGGCGTGGTCAAGGTCATCGATAGAGCGATGGAGCATGTCGTGATGGAGAATAAGATACTTTAACCCTTCTTTTATCTTGCTTTGTGGTTCTCGCAGCCATGGCCGAAGTTTGTTTTCCACCCGTAAAAAAAAAAAAACAAATTACTAACACTTATAATACAAAATAATTATCAATAGGTTAATGATGAAATATACTTGTATAATAATTTTTGTTTAAAATATGACTATTAACAGTAATTAATATATATGTGATCAAAACTTTAGTTAAGTTGACGCCGGAAATCCTAAGTATTAGACCGTCTGCACTGGCAAACTCCAAAAGCGCCGGTAAACAGTTTAGCGGAAAAAAACACCTGCAGCGGTGCTCTGTAATGCTTACGGAATCCACGCTGGAGGGTGTAGTCCCGGCATGCATGGCGGGGAGCCAGGACTCCCGCTATCGTGAGATTCCTGACACGGCGCGGGCCCCTTGCTACTCATGGAGAGAAAGGAGAGAGTTGCATGCATGCAAATGGGGGTCCCGCTGTTTCAAGTAATTAAAAATGTCTTAACTCATAAACTAAAAGATCAAATTAAATTCTGATTATCCCATTGAATTTGTTTTAATAAATTCTTCAAAACTAGATATCACATTAATATATTTAGATAACATTACAAGTGGGCTCCACTAATGATAGTTGGTATAGAGTAGAGATATAAAGAAGAGATGAGTGCAGAAGAAAGTGTTGTAAAGGAGAGAATCTTGATGACTAGGATGTATAGAGGAAATAAATAGAGAAACATGAGTGCGGATAGCCTTATTATATGTTTTTTTTCAGGAGGGAGCCCTACCTCTCGGCGTGTCCGCCACATCACATCACAGTTGAAGACCCACCAGGGCAGGTCACCACGAAACGAACGCGTATACTGTACGGCGCACACCACCTTGGCACCTGGCCAGTGGCCACACGTCGATACAAAAACTGGGCAAAAAGAAGTTCACTGACCGGAAAACCGAAACAACCCAGGCGAGACGCGAGAGTTTATATTATCTGGTCCGCTTTGCCCAATCTCTCTCCTCCGTCCCTCCGCCCCCTTCGCCCTTCCCGACGCGCCGCCCGAAACCCTAGCTCCACCGATCTATCTCTCCAGCCCAGCACAGCCAGGGGAGGAGATGGCGGCGGCGCCAGCGGCGGGAGGGCAGGGCGGTGGGAGCATGGACGCCGCGCTCCTCGACGACATCATCCGCCGCCTGCTCGAGGTGCGGACCGCGCGCCCTGGAAGCAGGTGCAGCTCTCCGAGTCGGAGATCCGCCAGCTCTGCACCGTCTCCCGCGAAATCTTCCTCGGCCAGCCCAACCTCCTCGAGCTCGAGGCGCCCATCAAGATCTGCGGTTCGTAACTTGCCTCCCTCTTTCTCGTCCCCAGCCGGCCGTGGCAGTAGATCTGGTCTGGTCGCGCCGCCACCTTACGTCTCGTGGGACTCTGCCGATCGCTTCTATATTAAGCTGTGGAGTAATCGTGGGCGTGTACTATTTAGTCTTGGCTATTCTGGATTCAGTGATTCTGTTTTTGCTGGCATATGGACTTGACTTGTGAGAGCGTGTAGTATTGATTTATGGTTACCTTGATTTATTCTCCTGGGTTTTAATTTGAATATGGATGGATGTATATGTCATTACCATGCTTGTGAGATACTTATGTTCTGTTTCTATGGTACGGGTAAGGCTATATAGAAATTCTCTTCCCAAGGCACAAGAGTTCATGTGCTGGGTATGCCCTGTTTAATGGCATGTTTACATATACTTCACATACTGAGTATGATCCACATGTAATTAGCTTTTATTATAAAGTATCTACACTAGGGTGATGTTGAATATTTGAGTAGTGAGAAACTGTTTTGTGTCTCCTGTTTGTGTGGTTATAGGCACATAATCTGTGTGTGTCTTTGAAGCAGCAATGTAGCTCTTGCCCACTTGTTCCATTTGCCATTCCAACTTCTCAACTACCACTGTTTTCCTGATCTACTGAATTGTTTTCCCTCTATTATTTTCATGTTGGTTACTCGCCTCATAAAATTTGTTGTATGCTTCTATTTTTACTGATGCAAGCTTTGGACTATGATTGTGTGTCCTTTGTCTCCACTGATATTCATATTGTTGTTCCTTGCCTCATAAATCTGTTATATGTTTCTGTTTTTACTGATGCAAGCTTTGAGCTATGATTGTGTTTCCTTTGTATTCACTAGATAGCTGAATATTAGTATCTAAATGTAATCCTTTGTATTCACTGGATAGCTAGTATCTAAATGTAATCTCTCCTGTCATTTGGTATTCAGGTGACATCCATGGTCAATACAGTGATCTTCTAAGGCTTTTTGAATATGGTGGCTTTCCTCCTGAAGCCAATTATCTATTCTTAGGTGATTATGTTGATCGAGGCAAACAAAGTTTGGAGACTATATGCCTTCTTCTTGCTTACAAAATCAAGTACCCTGAGAACTTTTTTTTTTCTTCTGAGGGGCAATCATGAATGTGCCTCAATAAACAGAATATATGGATTTTATGACGAATGCAAGCGTCGATTTAATGTGCGGCTATGGAAGGTCTTCACAGAATGTTTTAACACTCTACCTGTGGCTGCTCTTATCGATGATAAAATATTATGTATGCACGGCGGACTCTCTCCTGATCTAACACACTTGGATGAGATAAAGAACTTGCAACGTCCAACCGATGTGCCAGATCAAGGTCTACTGTGTGACTTGCTTTGGTCAGATCCAGGAAAAGATGTTCAAGGGTGGGGCATGAATGACAGAGGGGTCTCATATACCTTTGGTGCTGACAAGGTTTCAGAATTCTTGCAAAAGCATGACCTTGATCTTATTTGTCGTGCTCACCAGGTACCACCTTAGTATTTAGTGCAGCTTTTGTTCTGATCTTTTTATTTATCAGCTAACTTGAAATTGAAGGTGTTTATATTGCATGTTATGTGATGTCAGGTGGTTGAGGACGGGTATGAATTCTTTGCTGACAGACAGCTTGTCACCATATTTTCGGCCCCCAATTATTGTGGTGAATTTGATAATGCTGGTGCGATGATGAGCGTTGATGAAACTTTGATGTGTTCGTTCCAAATTCTGAAACCAGCTGAGAGAAAAAACAAATTTATGGGGTCAAACAAAATGTGATAAAGCCATTTTGCTTCCAGCAGCTCTGAGGTCAGTTAATAATGTTTCAGTATTTTGTTCTGCTGATTTACGTGCTCCACGATCACATTGCTTATGCTTTTGTGGATTGTGCTACATATATTTACGAGAGAATTCCCTACGTGCCATAAAAAAATTCCTCTCATCTCTACCACAGAAAAAAAGTGTACCACAATTGACTGACTGGAAAAGACCAATTTGCCCCTGTGTGCTGCAGCTTCCTGCTGGATTTCATTTCCCTTCAATGCCTTTCATCGTCAAAGCACTGATGCTGCTTTTCTTTGTAGTACGGACCAACATGCTTGAAAACAACTACTACAGATCAAGACTACTAGAAATTAGCACTCCTCCATTACCAGAAGCTCACAATTCCGCGAAAGCTTCTTCTTGGAACAACATTAGCAGGAGAAGCTTAATTCTCTTTGATCTTTCACCCAAACTCCCAAAGACCAGCATAATTTATTGATCACAACTTCTTTATACCAAAACAACGAACAAGATCTTATGAGAAACCACAGTCTGCAGCTAATCTAACAACATCCAAAACCAACCTAACAATAGTGGCTGTAGTGCTTGTTGAATAGCACTGATGATCAGAAATCAAGCAGATGCCAGTGCCACCTTTGCCGCTGTCGTGCCTGTAGACCACAGGCGAGCAGAGACCCATGGCCCTGTGGGTGCACCATTGTTTGGCGGGAGGCAGTCGTCTCTAGGGATGGGAGCGTGAGCAGCTCCCTCCCCTCTCTCATCGTGACCTCTCCTTTGCCAGCCTGTGAAAGCTTCATCCTGGCTGTGGCTGGCGGAGCGAGCAGCAGGGGCGCGGAGTAGCTGACCAGGATTGGTGGGTAGATGTGCTCTGTGGAGCCGGAGGCAATGGGCATGGGGATTCATCCGCCGCAGCAGCGGGTGACTGCATCCTGCAGCTTGTATGTAGAAGAGATAGCCGACGGGGCACCCGCGCTAGCTGGGGTGGTCGCTTGGGGAAACGAAATCTACTAGCAACCTACAGCATGTAGGCAAATTGATCTTTGAATTATGCTACCATAGGAAAATACACTTCTTTTGTGGTCTTTGAATTATGCTACCAGAGGAATGCTACTTTTTTTTATGCCACATGGAATTCTCTCTTATTGTATTGTTTGTCAAATTTGTGGTTTGTAATATCATAGATGTCTGATTTACTTGCTCTAGTGCAATGTTGTAGCTACAAGTGGATTTAATCAGCAAGGAGTGACAAGTATATATGCACAATTAGCATTGCTATTTACCTGAAAAGTTGGGTTCACTGAGGCACAAAGAACTAGTAATACATAACTTTTTTCATAATTTTACTGAAAGTGCCACATGAGGAAAGTCTAGCAGTATGCCATCTGGAACTGGGAAATTTGTTAATTTCTCCATTGAAGATGTTAATCATCTGGAAAAGTGTAATCTATTTTTGCATTGCCTAGTCACTATTAATGATCATTTTTTTTTGTTAGTCTGAGGTTCCCAGTCTCATAAATGTTCTGTTTCTGGATTACAGTTGATTCTATCCAGGGGTAGGGCTCTTAGGACTCAAGGGTCATGGTCACCCTTGATTTGTGTACTTAGATTTGAGGTCAATTGTGTATCCTACATGACCTAAGAAATGATTTGTGACTTCATTTTAGCTCATGAAACTAATGTTGTGTAGGCTCCTGTGGATGCATAGTGACAACAGCATGCTGGCGCCAAGCTTGAGGGCGGCATTGGGCTACTACCAGGGAAAGCAAATAATATCATACCTAACTGTTCGTCTGGAAGTTACTCTTCATGGCAAGTGCCTGAATTTTTCCTCTTTCCTGTTACCGCGTGTCAGAACAATTATGTAGCTGTAGATATATTGATTATGGAAGGATGAAGTTGCCAAATTGACTTGAGGCGATTTCCTTCGCCAGCCAGGAAAAATTCTGAACATCAAGGAGTTTCTGTTTGCAAGTTTCACTATTTAAAAGCAGTCTTGTCACTTGTGCGGAGGTAAGGATTGGGCTGAGGCAGTATTATCAGTTTCTTGGATATGGATTGTTGTGCTAGTTTAGGTGTCAAACATCAATTAGGATGAAGAGGTGAACAACATTCAGGGAGGTGCTGATGCTTGCTGACAACCTGTGAAAAGGCGTTTCTGTAGCTGACTACTTGGTTTGTCGGTCAGACAATTGTTTGACGTGAATTTTGATCTGTTGGCAAGATTAGCTGCCAAATAGTATTTCGTATCTCTTGATTTATGGGGATTCACATTTACTCATTCTTGTTGCGATTCACCTGCCTTTGCTATGGTGCTACATGGTTGCCAAATTCGCGCTGTATGGCAATCGTTTGACTTTGCAAGCCAAGGCAAACTTGTTATGGTGCTACATGCATCTTGCGCACCTCTTGTGCATTAAGGCAAAAATGGTAATAGCTTCCTTGCACCGTTTAGTGGTAACGTTGTGATGGTGCTATAGTCAGCAGTCTCTTGTCTCACATGACTGTCACGTAGTTTTTATGATGTGGAGGAAAGATATGACGTCTAATAAGCGAAAATTCAGGAGTATGAGAACATCCTCGTTGTTTTGTGTAGCAACCGTATAAACCGTTGTGTAATAACCGTCTATTAAGCGAAAATTCAGGAGTACAAGAACATCAACCGTTGTGTAACAACCGCCTAATAAGTGAAAATTCAGGAGTATGAGATCATCAGCCATCTAGTGGTAATAGCTTCCTTGCACCGTTTAGTGGTAACATTGTGATGGTGCTACAGTTAGTTGTCTCATACCTTGTTTCACGTGACGTCATGTAGTTTTTTTATGATGTGAAGGAAAGATATGACGTCGAGGAAAGAGGGAAAAGAGAATTAGGTCGTTATTTCATGTAACAAATGCCTAATAAGCGAAAATTCAGGAGTATGAGAACATCAGCCGTCGTGTAACAATCGTCTATTAAGTGAAAATTCAGGAGTTCGAGAACGTCTAATAAGCGAAAAAATTCAAGAGTATGAGATCATCAGCCGTCTCAAGCAACGTAGGATTTTTTATGACGTAGAGGAAAGAGGGAAAAGAGAATAAGGTATTTGCTTCAGAAACAACTGTACAAGTATAAGCTCATAATCTTATTTTGTACTCTATCCATAAGTTAAGGAATTGCAAGTTACTATTAGACAACTTAAAAGGCCAACTAATGTAATGCACTCCCTCCGTACTCATAAAACTTAAAAGGTTTGAGTCAAACATTGGAAATTTGGAAATATAAATTATCAACAACTTTTAAGTTGTTGAGTTTGCAAATGTGAAAACTATATGAATAATTTGTCTTGAAAAATACTTTCATAAAAGTATACATATATCATTTTTTCATAAATATTTTTAAAATAACAAGAGATCAAAATTGTGTTTTTAAATACCGTCACTCTGTCCTAAATGTTCAGTTTTATGAGTACAGAGGGAGTATAGATTATTAACTCAACTTAAATACGTGGCACCAAATGAGACCAGTTACGCGGCAACAAAAGGGGCGGAGCCAGGATGAGCTCTCAGCCGGCTTAATAAAGGAGATTGAATGGAAATCAAATAATTTAATGGTGATTAAAAGGCTAAACTACAGTAATTACAAAGGAAAATCAACCTCACAGGGGCTGCCGAGGCTTCTAATACATTTGCCTCAGCGTGCTGCCAATATGAATCTGCACAAGCTGTTGTCATGCCTCCATCCAAACAAACAACTCATCTCTACAACATAAAAAGAACAAAAGGAAGACCGCCATTTGGTGCGGTAAAAATTTCGCCTCACCTTTAACCCCCACCATGCGATCCCACACCCCCTCCCACGCGGTCTCCTTACACATGCAATCTATATTTGGCAACACCCAATTAGCGTTTGCATGGAAAGCATGCCAATAATATAAGGCAACCACCCAATCTCCTCACGCATGCGATTTATATTAGGCAACCACCCAACCTTGTGATCCCGCGTCCCCCTTCCCCGCATGTGGTTTCGTTCCCTCACGCGATCTCGGGTCCTTGCGACGACGACGCCCACACCTCCCCGGCCCGGTCAAACGCTATGGAGACCTCGCCTCGACGCGACAACACCCTACACTTCATCTACCACTCCCGCCCCAGAACTTCGCCGCGTTGCCGCCGCACGCGCCCACAGGCTCGACGCTACCGATACTGCTCGCGCCCACCGGGTCGCCGCGACGAAGCCACATCGAGACCTAGCCGAAGTCAACGGTCATTATCGCCGCCAGCGTATGACCACCACAAATGACACCGGGGAGGTCGTTGTGATCACCTCGCGACATCGTCCCTCGTTGTTTGCGGTCGTTGACCTCCGTCTTTCCTCAATCCATTCCTTCTATTTGCACGGTAAGCGCCGCCGCCCCTCCCGAGTCTCCCGATCTCTCAATGGAAGCCAAACAATGTCTCATTTTAGGACTTTCCTAAACCACGGCGACTCTTCCACATACAGCCTCACCGCCGGCTACTCTAGCAAGCCTCCGGCGCCGAGCCCAAAGAAGATGTAGTGGCCGCCTCACATACCTCACCCTCCCCCGCACGCACAGCATACCACGCTACAAGACGAGCATGCAAAGCCATGGCCCGAATGAAGCAAGCGCCACCTAACGGATGAGATGCACGTTCTTCCCTTGTTAGCTTGGTGACGCCATATGACATCATATACATGCAATATGACGTTTTCCTGTAGAATAATAAATCTGAAAATACAATAGAAATACACATATACATGAAATGAATTTCTCAAATTTCCTATCAGTTCTACAACTTCCCTTCAAATTATTTGCACTCATGTATAGTTTTCACATTAAGACACACTCTTATTGAATATATTTTAAGATTTATTACAAAAGTTCAGTTTTTTGTGACCTTTGTAGTTCGTGATCGGTTTATTTGTCGATAAGAGTGATAGAATAATGGTAAGATTGATCGAATGTTAACAAATGCTTTCCCGTTCTAAATGATCCGTTGAAAACATGTTCAATCCCGTATATAGTAGTTCATAATATCACTTTAATATTATTGTTTAATTTTATAGTATTATTACCTTATCATACGATCTATGTTTTTATATAAAATTTTATTATCCCGTAACAACGCACGGGCGTTTAACTAGTATATGCTGATTCGTCAAACGTGCGTACTCGTCGAACGCTCAAACTCGAACTTGCGGACTCGCCAAATGGCAGGATCAAATCAAACAAGACAGAAAAGTTATAGGGCCCAATTTGTGGATTGAGAGCAGGGAATAATAATTTGTCGAACGATCTTGATGGACCAGTGTGGGAACTGGGAATCGGGTATACATACAAGTGCATGATAAAGCACAACGATCTCGACTGTGAATCGTAGCCACCTAAATAACTGCTTTGCACCAGCATCTTGAAAATTTGGCATGAGATCAATACATTCACAACCCAAGTCAGTAAGGTCTAGCTTGTGCTCGTGCCACAGTATAGAGGATTGAGCTTCACAACATGTATCACTGGATCGTCGCATATGTTTCTTGTTTCATTTTCATCAGGTTGCTCTCGATGTCTCTTAATACAGGTCTGTATCTGCACGAGATGGCAATGGTTTAATTTCACCTAGCAGAAACAAAGTGGCTTAGGGCAGATAAGCAGCGGTAGCAGTATATATAGATATATATACTTACAAGCGTGCAAGGTTATTCTGTGCTTGGACAGCTTTCCTAAGCTCAGCTGAAAGTTTCATTATCTCTGCTGACAACCCCTCAGATCTGCTCTGTTCTTTTATAAGCTGATCCTATATGAAGAAAGTATGTAAATTACAAATTACAATAAACTAATGGCATGATTTTAGTTACAATAATCTAAACAAACAAAAAAGCTCCAGTGATTAACCTTTAGAGAAATATTCTCAGTGACCATTTCTGGTGGGTTTGACATACTGGTTTCAATTTGCCCATCTGATTGGGTAGCGGTACTGCTTACTTTCAACAGGCTAGCTTGTTCAAGCCTTAGTTTCTCCAAGTGAGAACGGAGCTCTTCATTTTGCTTCAGACAATCTCCAACCTGAAATTTTCTGTCAAGTCAAGACTCAAGAGGCTGATTTCTTATACAAAGGATTGCGTAACATAGATGCAACGGTGACCAAGAAGGCCAACGGCACACCTGTTTTTCCCATTGTACTGTAATAGCCAGGGCTTCTTGATAAGAAGTAGATAAGGCTGAGTTCTCCTCAAACAGTTTCTCTATTTCTGACGACAGAGAATCAATCTGTCTAACACGGTAAGAAATAATCAACATTTAAGACTCGTATAATTCAAAAAAAAAAGTAAAGCAGCATTAGGCACCTCCATTAGCAGTTTTTGACGACTCCCCTCTAGCCTCTCAATCATCAAAGCCATGTCATGCAACTGGTTTTCAAGTTTTTCCCTATCTTGCTGTCATAATGAAAACTGGGTCAGTAGCTAGGTACAGTTTGCGTGAATAACTTCGTGAAGCTAGAAAAACACCATGAACAGACAACACTACAGATGCAAGTAACCATTTCAATCACCCTCTTAAATACTCTCTTAGGTTTTGACAAATCCATCAGGGGAAGGTTGCCAGTTGAAATGGTAAATTATATAGGCTGTCTATACCAGAACAAGGGGTTATGCAGCATACGTGCAAAAAAAAAAAAAAAAAAATCAACAAATTAACAATCTTAAAGTATGTTAGATACATTACCATTGAAAATGCCTTATGCGTGCAGCAAACTCTGAAGCGTCCTCTGCACGGAAAGAAAAGATTTAATTCAAGGCACCAATCCATACAAGTATTTTTTTTTCTTTTCTCAACCATGCAAGAAAATTGCATATATCATTTGATTAAGAAAGAAGAGTGGGAAAGGGATTAGAGAAACCCCCAAAAGATACACCCAAGATAACCATAAGCCAAGAGCAATAGCCTAATGGAATGCCCTGGCAAGTAACTCCTGGAGGACTTTTGCTCCAGCAGCACACCGAAGGATGCATTCATTTGTGAATTTGCAGCACCACTGAGATACTGGATTTGCACCATTGAAGACAAAGTCGATGCAGTTCTCAGCAGATATTATATCTAGAGTGTTGTCAGCAAGCATGCTTAATTTTGATGTCACAAGAGAACTACCCATGTGGCAGTAATGCTACTACATGGCAGTGAAGTAAACAAAGACACTGCAGAATGATAAATATGGAAGAGAACACATGCTAGTAAGTAGAATGAAGTTACATGTTTACTAGCATGAAGTGTTGTTTTTCGGTTCGTCTTCACATTATAAAAGATAGAATGACATAAGTATGTATCCTCAATACCTGTAGCTTTCTTTGTCAACATAGTAATTTGGTCTTCCAACTGTTGCTTTTCAGCCTCCAGAGAAGCAATACGGGTTTGCTCTTTTGGCTAATTTTTCTTGCTCTTGTTGCCTCAGCTGGGACTCTTCAGCTAATTTTTGTTGGTCCTGTTGCCTTAGCAGTGACTCTTGCTGTGTTGTTAGTTTAGATGTAATGATTAGATAAAGCGTGAAACAAGATAAAACAGGCAGATTTTTGAATAATCCTTACCTTTAGCTGTGCCTGTAAATCTTGTATCTCCTTTTCAATGGCAACAGATTCCTCACTTGATGTTCCCATTGTATATCCACTGTAAGAGTGGCCCATTACTTGCTGCTGCAGGGTATTTAGCTGTGCCCTCAAGGAGGCTGAGTCTTCTTCTGCCTGTACATTTCAAGATTAGCAAAGTGATCATACCACTAATAAGAAACAACTTTCAATAAATACCCTATACTGTTCTTCTTCTGCTTCCTTCAGCCGTTTCTTCATGCTCCTGAGTTGAGCTAGAGCATCCTCCTACCCAGCATACCAGGCTTAAAAATATAATGAGAAGGCATGCATAATTAGACCATCGGACACATGATAGTACAATTGCAACAAAAAGCAAGTGTTTAATACCTTAGCAACTACAGCAGCATCTTTCTCCAAAGAAACATCATTCAAAGTTTTTTTTCAAAGAGGGCACTACGTTTCGCTCCTGCAGAAAACGCATCAAGCCAAAGTAAATAAATAAAAAGACAACAAACATCCAGAGCTCAGCACCAATAAAAATATACCCTATGAGACTCACGAGATCATTCAAACGGTTTACAAGGGCATCCTTCTCAACTTCCTTCTCAGCAATCTAGCAGAGACAATCAACGTCAGAACCTCCAAGTAACTACACAATGAAACCAGATTGCATACAAAGTACCTTGGACAAGAGCATTTTGTTTTCCCTCTCCAATTCCGCGTTCCCATTTTCAAGTTCTTGAACTCGAGCAAGAAGCTAAGCATTCATACAAAAATGATTGGTTACTCTCTAGAAAAACTCCAGGGGCTCATATTTGCAACCAGAATGCAATTTATCAATGGTAGTGCTCGTGAAGCCGTGAACGGTTAGTATTACTGACCTCAGCTCCAGCTCTTTGGCTCCCTAAAGATCATCAGCATTGGTAGAGCCATACAGGGAAGGAAAATACAGCACAAAGTGAGCATCGAAGCAAAGCGAATTAAGAGAACATGGCAATGAATAGTCATCAAGTGAGGGGTGAAGAGAAGGATGGATGACCCAACCGTGAGAGTCGACGTGAGACGCCGCGATCGGGAGGGCGTGCTGCATCCTCTCGGCGGCTCTCTTCTGCCGGATCTCCTCCAGCTGCCACAAACACGCGCACAAGATGGCATAATTGGGACCTCGGGTCTCAGATCTCAGAAGCTGGCACTAGCGGGCGCACGGATCTGCGCGCCATCTCATCATTTGACAAAAGGGTCGAAATAAGGAGAAACGGGAAGGGGGCGTACGGTGCGGCGGGCCCCGCGAGGCGTGGGCTTCCATTGCCGTGTCGGCTCAACGACCGATGGATCGATCTATTTGGGAGCTCCGGTTCCAGGCGGCCGGAACTGCCTGGTTCCCTCCGTTCTCCGATGCCGTCGGGGAGGCGAGATGGGCGAACGGGCGAGGAACCTGCCTGGTTCCCCCACCTCTCCGATGCCGCCCGGGTTCCCTTCCGTAGTCGTAAGTACTGATTGGTTTGACTTTTTCAACCCCAAATTTAACCACCGGTCTTATTCAAAAAATTATGTAAATATAGTCAAATTTAAACCATTCTTAAAGACTTTTGGTTAATAAAGCATGCCACAACAACATCGGTGATATTTTGCACAAATTTTTGAATAAAACGAGTCAAACTTGAGATTGAAAAAGTCAAACGAATTACAATTTGAAACAGATTTAGTATATTTTTTTTTTTTTTGCTCGGGAATAGGATGCTTATAGTTTTTTAATTGAGATTAGGATGCTTATAGTTAGTATATTAATAAAAACAAAAAAGGTTTAAAATTAAAGCAGTTTATTTTGATTCTATCCCAAGATTAAAAGGTTTTAAATTTTTTTTTTTCAAATAGTGCTTTCTTTTGATCGTAGGTTAAAGATTGAGAGATTTCAAATTAGGCACCCAATTTGCCTTCCTCTTGGACGCTAACAAAGTCATTTCAGAAAATGTCAATGTCTGGCTGTCTGTGATGTTCGGCAAAGAACAGTTTTGAAAGGCGAGCTCGAGAAGAGCTTATGCATTTACATCAAGGATAGCCGGCTGTCCTGGCCGGATCTTTGTGAGAGAAAGATCGCCGTGGCCGGTACCCGGACTGTCTTTGTGAGAGAAAATATCGCCGACCTACCACCGATAAAGCGTTTAACAGGGCGTCATCGGAGACGTCCAGCATAATTACTGCATAATTTTTAAATCGAGCACACTTACTAATACGGAGTAATAAAGAATCTACAAAGTAGCAGCCGAGCTGTTTACATTCCACAAGTGACCATGATCGATCATTTGGTTTTCAAGCTTCTGCCTGAATTAACACAGAATGAACCTAAGTTACCTAACACGTACACTCCGCCTAATTCCACATTACAATAGCAGCCTGGTCGAGTTACAGTAGATTTTCGCTGCTATGCCTAGTTCCACATTTCTGACATTTTACATGCTCTAGTTTGGCCCAACAAATATATTTACAAAAATGAAAGAATATTGTACAAGTCCACTGTCCCTCAAGCTGAACAAGGTTTGAGGGCAGAGAGCCTGGTGTTGATAGCTTCAATATATGTGCGTAATCGATGCCGATCGGATCTTGTCAGAGTCAAAGGGGGGTTGAGGGCAAGTGATGGTGCCTCGATCAAGAGAAACTGCAGCATGGATACCGCCCTCATATACCCAGTCATGGCCTCTGCTGCTTTCCCAAATATCTCATCAACCTGTAAATTCGAACAAGAAACAAAACAAAACAACGGGTGGTCAAGAGTTAAACATGTCAGACTAGTTCTGGAATGGAATACACTGTGCTTTACTTACACCGCCTTCCTTCCTAGACGTAAAGCCGACTGAAATATTATTTCAATTGCATCTGGCATCTCTGTGCCATCTGTGTGCATAAGAACACTATCAGCATCCAAAAGGGTTTACCAAGAGATGGACAGATGGTAATGATGCACAATTGGTGGTGTATTTAACATACCAGCTATCTGTCCCAGTCCCACGGCGCTGGCTAGTTCTTCGCATATTCAACTTCCGAGAGAAACTGTTTCTCTATCTGCATGCAGGCATCATCAGCTAGCTTTGAGTTCGCAAGCAAATGAGAAGCATCAGCACTAAGGCCCTTCATAGGCATATCCTGTGAGGGACTCTCCCTTGCGGGTGAAGCGCCTAAGGTACTGCACAAATGAATTGCTTGCTTCCAGGTTGCAAGAACAATTAGCTGAATAGAGAACGCCTCCAAGTGTCTGCCACCTTTGATCTTCAATCAGGTGGTTGATCAGCAAAACAAAAGCAAGTCAGTGGCAGCTTGTTGCTATTGACAAACACTTTTAATGAAATTCAAGCTTAAAGACAGTTCAACATAACTCAAAGCATTGTTTGATAGTCCCTCCATTCCAAATTGTAAGTCTCTGGCTTTTCTAGGTAGTAGGTACATAGGTTTTGCAATGAACATAGACATAAATTGTGTCTAGATAAATAGTAAAGCGAGAAAAAGGTAGAACGACTTGCAATTTGGAATGGAGGAGTATAACACAAAAGTTTGGGATAGATGAAAAGTGCACATTAAGTCATGCTATGCATGAAAGTATTTCAATGAATTATAACCATCTCTAAAGGTTGAGTCAAAGTAAAATAAAACATAGGGAAAGCAAAGAAACTGGGCACCATCAAACAGATAAAATTTACCTCGTCTCTGACCAAACCTGCTATGGTTGATGCATATTGCTCCAACAATTTAATCCTCGTCAGATAATCAGATGGGGGCTGATCCATGGCATCACTTATATCGGCAGATCCCTGTGAAGTGCCAGATGCAGGAGAACAGTGGCTGTCAAAGCTACCAGTCCCAGCAGATTGTTGTCTATTAATAGGCAAACCATTTATCGGCATTGGTGCACTCAAGAAAGTTAACTTCGGTGGTGAAACGGACGAATTATCATATTTTGCTGGTAAGTTAAGCTGCTTAGAGGCATTTGTTGAAGACGATGATCCCTCCGGTGTGGTCCAGACACAAAGACGTATTCCTGATCTACAAACTCTAATGAATCAATGATAGGGAATCTACATTTACAAAGTAAAGAAATAATAATTTCAGTAAGAATTGTTCTTAATAAAAATAAGGAAGTGCAAGATAGTCACTAATGACTTCCATACCTTCTGGATAAACACCTCTCTGAGCTTGTACTTCATGAATCTTGCTTTCCTTGGTCATTTTACCAGTATGGCCATGGGGTTGGCTACTAGGTCCATGATTATTGCCCAAGACATACCTGGAGAACAGACTGGTATGTTTCGATGGACTCTGGCCTGAAGTTTTATCCAATCTTTTACCTGTGGGAAACCCATGAGATTTCATCGGACTCTTACTGTCAGGAACTGGACCCTCATCCTGTCCAATTGACTCATCATCTAAAGGAAAAGGCATACAATCTTCTTGTGAACTTTGGCTTGAAGGCCTTGTTGGACTGCTATTACTTATTGGAAAGCCATCTCTTATGTCAGATGGTGTCCGGCTGTAAATGCAATACAGAATATTTCAAACATCCCAAGATGCAGTAGGAGAGAATATAGTGGAGCTGGAGACAAAAAAAAAACCTCAAGGTTCTCTCTGGAGCATGTTCAGAAAGAAATGGGTGGTGCACAAATTCTTCAACTGTAAGCCGCTCCACTGGATCAATTACACAGGTTAGCACAGCATCGTTAATGTTAGCCAATAACTATATGATAATAACAGCAATGGTTACATTACATTTCAGCCTATCTCTCTCTTTTTAATACTAGATATGAACCTATGCTACAGCTGTACATTATTAGCTCAGGCACTAGTGCTACACTCAAATGAAAAATAAAAACCACCCACTTCAATGTTCTTATTTCCTAAACATACTTTTGAAGAAAAAAATATGCCTTGAAAAAAGTGGTATTCTGAAAACACTTTTATCTAAAACTAGCTAAATCTATGCTGCAAAATTTCTTAATGTTAATGAATAGTCTGAGTTGAACATCAAATCTGAAAAATACGTACTAACAGAATAATAGTAAAAATAAAAGGACAAATGATAGGGTAATTTTTTAAAACAAAATGACAGGGTAATTAAAAATGCTCCTGCATGGTACCATTTATTTTCCAAAAACAAATGTAATACAAATACAATAATAGAACAACACTTGTAAAATTTCTCCATTCAAGTCGCAACATAAGAATAATAACACGGGCAAACTTCTTTGAGCCATCAAAGACAATATCATAAAGCTCTATATGCAGAGTGAGGAATTGAGGATATCATAGGAACTCGACGTAACTACAAATTAGTGATTTCACCTGAATTGAGCTGCAGCAACTTTCTGCACAAGTCGATGCAGCATTGGCTCAACTCACAATCAGCTGGGAATCGTATTTCGGTCCTGAGTATATTTTTAAGCAACTGGGGAACAAATAAATACATTTTTTTCCATTACCACTTGTAATCAAATCTAGATCAGACGTACTGAAGTTATCTGAAAAACAGGAGAAAAAAACCTGGATCTGATTATCCCCATTAAAAGGTGGTATTCCAGTAACAAGTTGATATAAAATGACACCAACACTCCACAGATCTGCCTGTTCTGCCAGAAATGGCCATTAAACACTGGGTCAAGCACCAGTAGTAAAATATGCTAAATCTAATATGGAACAGAAAAAAAAAAAAAAAAAAAAAGCTCAGACCTTTGCATCATACTTCTGAGCTTGCATGACTTCTGGTGCCATGTAAAGTGGTGAACCACAAAGTGTTTCGGCTAGGGCAAAAGGTTGCAAAAATCTGCTCATGGAAAAGGGGAAAGCAAACTATCATGTGTCTGATACTCATACTATCAAGCTGTTGAACAGCTCATTCAGGATCCCACCCTTAAAGTGAACCTGGTCCAACAAAAATCGTATTACATGAACTACGGAGAGAAAGCTGAATGTCACTATGAACTTCAGATGCAAAGAACCGAAGTCAACCCTAAGCCTTATCTATTGTTATTCACAGTAAGTTACCTTTAAATAAAGTCTTGTATTCTTGTACATGGTTTCTCCCCATATTCTTATTATTTTTACAAACTTTATGTAAATCTGAATGCAGGAACATGCGCGGGTTGAATAAGCGGAACCATTAAGTAGGCCTGAATATCGCAAGCTATTAGGAGTCGAGATAGTTCTTTTAATTAAATTATTAGTGCACAAAGTTTTTCATGAAGATAAAAAAATTTTGTAACTTATGAAATGGTGCCCTGATTTCGTTTGCCAAAAGAAAAAAAAAAAAAGAATGTGAACTACTAAAAGTGATGTTCTATGATAATGAATGCGTAAGTGTATAAATATGTTGCAGAAGTGTTCTCCCTTTGTTTAGTTATGCTTAGAAATGCCAGACTTCAGAAAGATCGCTACTTGCAATAGCCCCTAAAAGATATTAAATGAAATATAGTGTTGCATTAATGTTCATTGCATACAGTCCAGAATCATTCATTTAGGATCCTGAAAACCGTTATCATGTAATTTAGGAATTTTGTTATCATTCTTTCAACCAGTTTCAAATCAAGGCATGTGGCAGATGTTATTTTGAAATGTTGCAGAATTTTTCTGTCTGAAATGTGAAATGCATTATGCGATGTTGCAATAGCTATTTGGAGCCTTGTTAAGGGGATTTTTGCATGCACTAGTGTAACTTCTATGGTTCTACCGCATTCAGACCAGATGATATACATGATATATACTCATTGGGAGTGTCTAGTCCAATACTTGACACTCTGAAGTCAAAGAAATAGACTTGAAAGTATTCCATGCAGGAGGTACACTGGGGAACACCAGCTAGGAAAGGAGAAGATCAGTTTGTCCACTGTACAGGGTGTTTTTTCATGTCCTTGAAATTTGATCATTTGAGACTTTCAGACATTAACTAATCATTACCAGAAACAAACAATAGAAAACACATTGATCTCAGTTGATTCCACCATCGAGAAAAGGGGTAGAGGAAAAGACGGAAGACCATTTGTTCAATCTTTCAGTAGCAGTACAGGTATATTAATTGCATCCAAACCCGTATAAATAAAATCACAAAAACGGGCATGCAACTCAGTTGTATCCAAACTCAGAAATTTAGGACATTCGTAGAAATATGTGCTAATATTTCATCTAAAAAATGAAAGAAATGGAACTCACTTTGCAAATCCAAAGTCGGCAATCTTCAACAGAGAATTTTCATTGTTTTCAACAAGAAGAATGTTCTGTTTGCAAAACCAGAAAATTCAGAATCCAATAAATTAGATAAATTTAACCACCGTATATTTCTTGAACTCTTGACCATGGAATATTCAGCTATTGTGGAAACAAAAACTAGAAAGCAAATAAGCACACCTGAGGTTTTAGGTCTCGGTGAACCACATTGTTATCGCGAAGCATTTGCAGACCAGATGCTGTCAGAAAAATGAGACATTATGAGAAAAGCTAAGGAGAGAGAGAGAGGGTGGAGGGGGCTGACGATTGACAGATCACTTGCCTAACTGACGGATGAAATGCTTAGCAACCTTTTCTGAAACTCTTTTATGGCGTTGAAGGTATGCATGCAAGTCACCACCTCGACAATACTCCAATATGAGATATATCCTCCCATGATCCTAATCATACACAACAGTTATTTATGGTAATTACTAATTAGAAACATAGTGTTCTTCAGTCACTGTGCATTGGGAACTTTATTTACTGAACAAGAAAAAAGATATAACAACATTAATACCAGAGAAAAAAATGAGCCTATGAGTTTGCTATTAAATCCACTCACAACAACGAGATTCAGCATTGAAAGTACTTTTATTTCCTATGCTCCACAAAATCCTAGCTTCCGGAAAACATCTAACAAATTAACCAAGCTAAAATCCACATTGGATTTCACGAAACGTTAGCCCATCAGGATTGAACCTCCTATTTCAAGCGAGGCAGCAACTGGTGAGCGAACATTCAGCATCCAGTGAGCGATCATTCCTTCAAGCAAAACTAACTAGTTACATCCAAAGGGACACCAAGTCAGACAGGGTATCCTTTGCTTAGAGTTCTTGCGTACCTAAAATGCTCACAGTAAGCTATAGAATTCACCGGAGCAACTGCAACTTCAACACCCTCAATTTCAAACATCCTAGGCGTACAATCAGACCCTACCAGCACAAGACCTTGCAGATCCACACCGATAGCACGGGAGATCACGAACCACATCAAATGGGGCGGACGGGCGGGGTACCTTGATGGAGTCGTGGAGTGCGATGACGTTATCGTGTCGGATGCGACGGAGGATGTCGACCTCGGAGAGGAGGCTTTCGCGGAGCTTGCTGCTGAGACGCTCCATGGCGATCTCCTTCACCGCCACCTCCGTGCCCCGCGCCCGGTGCCGCCCCAGCCACACCTGCGAGTACGCCCCCGACCCGATCGGCCGCAGCAGCTCGTACTCCCCACCCGCCGCACGGGCCCGCCGCGGCCGCTGGCGCCGTCCCCCATCGCTCCCGTGTCCAGTAACTTGCCTAGCGCGCCGTCGCAGCTTTCGGGGACGGCGCCGCCGCGCAGGAGAGGAGATGCCGCCGTGGGGAGAAGCAACCGCGTCGTTGCTGCGCGGAACAGAAAAGAGAAGAGAGAAGGAAGCCGGGGTCAGGTCGTGTTCACCCCGCGGCGGGCGGGGCCGGCCCTATGGTTATCCCTATCCGCTCCTCTTATAAGATTCCGACGTCTTTCGTAAGATTCTCCTCCTTGGAACGTTTATTTTGGCCACAAAAGCAAAATATATAGTGTTGCACCACATTAATGTCGTTTTTTTTATGATGTGAACAGGGAAAACATGCTCTTCAGATATATTATATAATAATACTCCTATATATACTGTATCTATGTTATAACCTGTGTTTTCTAATGAGCATTATCGAATACGAATTTCTTCATGACAAAATCGCCAAGGACGACATAGCCGTTTTTCATCTGTTTGCCATATAAAAAGCTTTTAGAACAGTATACTGCGCAAAAATTAATCACCCCAGCTGCAAATTTATGCTAGAAGTATTTAAGTAATTTTTTTTCCTGGCTTGTCATGTGTAATTGCAATTTTTGCTGTAGCTCCTTTGAACTGGATGGTGTACACACTACTAGACAGGAAGATATGATGTGTAGATTGTCGAATGGGGTCAACTATAAGAGGGAATGCCGAGCAATCTTATATATAAGCCACACGCCCACAAAAAGCAAGGTAAAAGTTTCATCAATTGCATCTGCAATTGCATGCATGGCTGCGGAAAAAAGGGACATCTTATAATACAATGTAAGTCAATCCTGAGAAACAACATGACGAAAAACAGTCTACATATATGAGATCGTAATGCTAGTGTGCATTTCAGACTCTTGAGATTTACAATCCAGGAACTTCAGAACGCCTCTGATATGTGAAGGGAAAATGCAGTGCCGACACACCAGAACACTACATAGAATGTCTGTTTGATCAATCTGAGAACCTTTCCGGGTTGACAAATCCTTTCCCCGTTGAGTTAGACTGGTTAATTCTATGGTCCATGACAAACATCACAAGAAAAGCTAATGTCATCCCTGCAAATTCCACCCAAGTTCCTTGCACTGCTGTTCATCCGGCTGCAGCGTGTTTGGTATTGCACCAACACACAACGGGCAGTTTCAATCCCAGAGATCGTGTTATGGAAAAATGCTGATGCCTCTTCCATGTTCTTCTGCAGTTCATCTGGGGAGATGCGCATGAAATGCGGAGAAGCTGGTGGTTGTTGCATCACAGGCATAGTAGGTGCAATATCGGCAACCCTAACAAATCTTTCTGTTGCTGCCTCCCACGAAAGCTCATGCCTTAAATCATCTGACAGTGGGATAGGCTCTTCTCCCAAAAGCTTTCATTGTTAGCCTCACAAACTCTTTCTCAGTACTGTACATGTGACAATTAGGAAATCTTTTGAAAAAATTCATTTGAAGGATGGTTTGCACAGATCACAATCTTCCCCATTGCCAAAGCTTCAGCAGTTGTTGTGCATACCACATCAGATGTGCTTGGGTTTATGAAAACCTTGTAGCTGAACAAACAATGGAATGGATAATACAGTTCAGTCGAGACTCAAAGAGTATAAACCGATGGCATAAAGAACTTATTATAAATTATACATGAACATGAAACAATCTAGGCAACTACTAAGACTGTATAAAAACTTAAAAGGTATTGTGCATCTCCATGATCACGGCCTGGATTGTTACTAATACTCACTCGTGAAATATTGAATCTCCATGATCACGGCCTGGATAGACTCTAATATCTAAGCTCAGTCGCTCAGCTGATGCTTTCACTTCATCAGCATCTTCCCCACTGCCATACAACTCCATTTTAAGGCCAGACAATTCCATTTGGTGCTTATGAAGAAGATGAAGAAGCTCTGTGTAACCTTTTACTCCAAACCATCTTTCCAATATAATATGCACCCTTGAAGAATGCTTGTTCTCTTTGGCATAAATTCTGATGTTTCAATTTGCCAATTTCAATAAATTTGGGGTTAACTCCATGAACATTACAAATCACAGACCTAGGAACATCCTGAGTTGTTGCAGATAATCTTATAACCTTCAAAAGGAGGGTTATAAGAAGAGTCAGAAAAAAACTGCACATACTAAATCAAAGTATGCTTTAAATAAAGTGGAGCACATGATTATTATATGTAATTACCAATACAGATATAGATTGGCAATCGTTCCAAAATATGCATATATGTTATAACAGCACATGATGCATAATGGTTTGTGTTTTACTGTTACGTGTAAGCAGGATGTCTACTGACCTACAAAAAAGAAGGAAAAAAAACATTAAAAGCAGGGGCAGCTACTGCCCTAAAAAAGGAAAACAAAAAGGGCAGCTACTAACTTAACAAACTAACTGTTATTACCAAAAAAAAAACGAATGATGGATGAGTTTTATATGATCCCTATGGAAAATGGTGACTCTATCGATGCATAACATGTTCGTTGATTTAATCAAATTATGTTCTTCAGTAGGTCGGTAGCTGACAACAAAGTAGAAGAATTAGCAAGATACACAAATTTGATGAATCCAAGGTTTGAAAAGTATATTCAGGTTAAGAACATGTTGGCTCTGACCATGAAGAGTACAAAGTGAACAAGGCTAGTAGGTTAACAACCGCTAAGGGGTGTGATTGTCTAAGATTAGCACCATTTTTACTTAGCACCCTGTCTACCATATTATACATGCTGATAGCATGTCATCTACTTGCCGTGTTTATAGTGACGTCTGGTATATTATCCTTCAGTTCAATCTCAGTAAGTTTCTTGGGGGTTGCAAAGCAAACAGCAGATAGCCCCCTGAAGTCATACGACAGTTGTCAACTGATCACAGTTCTCGTTTTTCAATCTTGAGGCTGTTGCATATGCTTAAAGAAGGCGTAAGGGTGTACATGCCTCAATCTGGGATGAGTGCACCAGCGAAATGTTGTTTTGGGTTTTAAAATTGTCTATCCATGTTGCCTATATATTTTACCAATGGGCCACAGTGGACAACATTGCTATTGTCCATCCAATCTTAACAGAAGCACTGATATTAATCATCATGGAAGAGCCTGGAAACAAAGCAAAAAAGAAACAACAATGAATAGAAAATGGAAGGGCTAACCTTATGACAGTAGATGTCTGTAACCCAAGAATTAATATGTTTTAAGATAAATGCACTGATATATCCATTTTTCTCTCTTTTCACGTATTCCAAATAGTTTGTGTGAACAACACCTATAACTTTTGGAATTTGCTTTTCCACCTCCGTCCATGATGGTACCAAGTAAGATGTTCTGGCTCTTCTAGCACTGCAATATCTGCTTTATCATCAGATATTGTCTGACTGATGTCTCCAACAGGTAGAATACTTCTTTTGTCGGTTGAAAACTGCATATGACATCATCAGAAGGTTAGTCTATCATATTATCTCAAGGTCAAGAACATCATCTGCACAGCTAAACTGATGCTCTTAAACATAAATGACTTATACATTAGTAATTTTAGTTCTCTCCTTTCTCCATATGCTAAAGCAAGTGCCACTAAATCCAAAGTCTTAAGACATGTTTCATAGCATTCTACTATGTGCTCCAATACCAAAAATTTGTAGCCATACAAGTATTTGATGTACTTTGCATGTAACTTACTAAAAACGAATGGTCTCATACCATCTATTCCACTGGTATCGAGCACACTGTTCTATGTTTAAATTCCATCATTAACATAAATTCATAAGATGCTTGTGTAAAGGCATGAACGAGCTATCCCAGAATTCAGAGATCCCCCACCCACCCCTCCATCTATTTGTAAGCAGGTAAGACATGCATCTTTGGTATGAAAAGGCTGGGGGTCTGGTTCTTGTTTACAGCTGAGGAGTAAGACCATGGTAATCCATACCTGTACAACCATCATAATAACATGGCACTTAAAACTATATATTCAAGCGGGTTGGCTTGTAGTCCAATGGTAGGACGGTCCAAATGGGACGCTACCCACCGGGGGTTCAAATCCCGGTGCTCGCACCTTTCCCTGGGATTTTCCCAAGGATTTACCGGCGTTATGTATTAAGTGGTAGCGGCGTTCCGTCGACGACGAGGCGCCTATGGTGACTTCGAGAATCTCCGAGATCTGCGCCGGCCGCCCAGTCCTTCCGGAGGTGCTCATAGGGGTAGGGTTTGCGTCGCGTGTGTTCATAGGGGTGAGTGTGCGTGCGTGTTGTTGTGAGTGTCTCAAGCGTTGTGTCTTGTGTCATTCTCAAAAAAAAAAAAAAAAAAAAAAAAAACTATATATTCAAGATTTGTGTGACTTTTACCTTCCCAGGATAGAACTTTATGTCAAACTTCGGCAACGGCCCAGTCCGCTCCTCAAGCCACCGCCGCACGTAGTTTTCCTGCTCTGCCGGCAAACTGAACTTCATCTTGTTTGGATAAACAAGCTCCTGATCCCCTTGGACAGCCAAGGCACCACCAGCGTGACCTCCCAGTCTCCAGCCTTGGCAAGGTATGCAGCCCGGAACAGTGGGTTTACCGCAGTCCCAGTCATCCACGGCAAGCTCGCTGTGGTGAATATGGCAACATGCTGCTGCTTCCGCGCCATGGACACAGAACCACCCACAGCACGTCAGCACCCCAGCTGCTGCTGCTGCTGCAATGTTCAAGAGACAGCGATACCAGTACTTTAATCATAGGAATATTGCGTAAGAATAGCATAAATAACTGAAGGAAGGCAGAACATAATGCCGGCATCTCAAATTTGTCTACTCGTGACCCCGTCGCCCCCACCAAAAAGGTCGAACCCCATCAAATCGAGAGGATCAATTGACTCGTTGCCGTTGCCGATACAAAGTTGGATGGATGGTGGGGAGCATCTAATTCGACGCCCCACAAATGCAAGCATGACTCACGAACGCGAGAGAGATCCGCCAAGGAGAAGCCTGACTGGGACAACGATCTGAGCTCTTGAGCCTCTAATCGTGTGTTTATTTGCGGTAATTGGCTCATGAACTGCTTAGGACTCATGAACTCTCAAACCGTCCAATTCCCCGACCCAAGCACCCTACTCGAACCATCCAGTTCCATACAAATCACCCTGAACCAAACCACATTCGTAGCCCCAAACCAAACACACCCCGAATTCGAGACGGTCACTGCTTGCGGACGGAGAAGAATCGGGAGGAACGAAGATGAACTTACTCACCTGTGCAGTTGGCGCCTTGGCGGGCGCGGCTGTGGTTGGGACGGGAGGTTGAGGACTGGAGGAGAAGGCAAGGAGGGGCGCTGACGACAGGGCACCCAGGTGCGGACGGCGTTGGGAAGCTGGTGCCCACGCGACACCGCTGGCTGTCCCCGTCGTCCAGCCACGGACGCACACGGGACCCACGGGAATCTGCGCCCGTGGCCCATATCCGTCGGCCCAGCAAGGCCACTCTGGATGATTTCGGCCGTCAGTTGAGCACTTTTCACGTACGGGCCGGGATGGAAAGGGCCGGCATGTTGGATCAGGTCAACGTAGGGAGTGTTGCGAGGTCCTTTTCATCCGTTCAATCAAGCAATGGCTAGGACTTTGCCTTTGTCGATGAGATGAGACGACCAATCCCTTTTGTTTTCCTCATCTCGCATCTCGATCACAGTTTAATGCTCCCTCCTCGTCGTTGGTTGGAATCTCGCTATATTTATCTCTCAACTTCACTTCGGAATCCTGCAACTAGATGAGATGCGTCGCTTGGCCTGATCAAAACCATTTCTAAGGTCACAAGTGTCGTCGTTGGCTGGAGAACGCTTGTTTGATACGCAAATGGAGGTCACTGTACAGAGGTATTGCTTGTTAGGCAAGACCAGTGGCCAAGGAAGGCTTTGTCTGGTCATCTATATCCTGCTAAACATAAGGGTTTTTTTTTTGACAAGGTGCTAAACATAAGGTTGTTATTAACTAATTAACTAATATAATCACAATTACCTTCCCGCACAACCAACCCCTCCACGTCATCCTAAGTTCCTTCCTGCACTGCCAGCCCATACACGTCAGCACCGTTCTACAGTAAAACAGTTCTTCATTGCAATACGCCCACGTTTCGAGTTCCTATTGGTCCACCCCTCCAAATACAACCAACAGACCGAGCCTAAAAAAAAAAAACTCTCTCTCGACGTTTCTCGCCTCCGCCTCGCCGTCCTCGGCAGCGCCGCCGCGGCTCCGCTCCACCTCGATGCGCCGCCGTGGCTCCGCTCGTCCACCCAGCGCCTCCGTTCCATCTCCTCCTCTTTCTCTCCGCCACAGTTTCAACCCTAACCCTACCTTTCGATCCCGCATCGGCTCATCCCAATCCATCGTTTCTCCTGGTGGCGGCGGCCCTAGCGTCGTGGTGAGGTGGCATGGCTCCCAGGCGCAGCCGCGACCCGCGTGGCGGCGGGCACAGCCGCCGGCGAGCTCACCCTGCTCTCCGGTGTGGTGGTGCGGTGGCACGTTGACCAGACGCGGCCGTAGCCCGGCGCGCCGGTGGCCACTGCCACCGACGACCGCGACCGACTCTCCAGGGACTCGCCTCGGCGCCGGACGCCCTCACGCGCCGTACGACGGCGACGGCCCCTACCTCGCCGGCCTCGACGACCTAGGTTTGTTTCAGAAACTCTTTCAGGCATGAAATGGCTATACTGCACAAGATTTGACACCCCAATGGTATTCAGTTCGTCGGAGTTAACAAGACATACCTATGATGATTGTTCCTGAACTCCATGAAGAGATAAAATATAGTAACATGGCTTTTTTCCATACAAAACAAAGTCATGTAATCTTCAGACCAGCAAGTACTTTTCAGTATGCCACCATTTATTAGCATACAACAACCCTATCATAACAAGATATTTTGTTTCGCTTAATCCTAATTTGGTGTATTTGTCTCTTTAGTAACGCTATACCTCCTGCTGCATCTGTGTCCAGTAAGGTTGATCTTAAAGCAGTTTAACTGATTTCAAAGGATTACTCTACGTCCTATGTTTCGTAGTATCTCGGTCATTGCACAGGGTTATATATTTGCCCTGCTCCTCAAGGTAATATGTTTATACAAACTCGTCACTGGCGGAGTTGATGCCGGCGCTCCACAGCCACTTCGCTGCTCGCGGGGAGTCTGTCCACGCGGTCCTGAGCGGCACGCTGAGAGGCAAGTTCCAGCACCGCCTCTCCCCAACCGCGACTGGCGAGCTGAGTCGCCTCGAGGAGATGCTTGAGGGGGTGTCCCTGACCGAGGAACACGACACCAGGACCAGTCCGTTCGAAGATGGGCAACACCGCTTCCTGGCCGGGCACGTCTACAAAACCTCCGTCGCCGGCGACCACAACCACCCCGCGCACAGCTTCGTCTGGGGCTCCTTTGCACCCCCACGGGTAAAGTTCTTTGCTTGGCTCCTAACGAAGAACAGGATCAACTGCAGATCGGTGCTGGCGCGCAAGAACATCATAGACGATGCTAGATGCCCCATTTGCGGCCTTGCCGACGAGACGGCGGACCACATTGTGTCTGGCTGCCCCTTTGTGATCAGTTTCTGGGCGTCGTTCAATTGGGACCCTACCGATGTGGCCAAGGTCCATGAGCTGTGGCTGTCCCGGCCTCCCCCGTCCGTGCCGAAGGGCACCCTGCACCCCCTGCTGCTGCTTCTCTGCTGGGAGATTTGGAAACACCGGAATGAGGTCGTCTTCCGGGCCATGCAACCTGACATCGGCCGGCTACGGGCCAGGTGTTTGGAGGAGATTAGGAACTGGAAATGCCGTATTCCCAGGAAGAAGATGAACATGGTTAGAGATTGGAGTAAGCTAGTGGCTATGTAATCTACACCCTATTCCCTCTCGATGTAATGTAGACTTTTGAGGCCTCGCCTCCACCCACCGATCCCATTCTTCTTCTGAAATTACATGTATTTCTGGCATAGCAAGGCTTAGCAACTTTTCCTGCACTTCCTTTTGCCTTGCTTACATTGATAGAGTGATACATTTCTCAATTTTTTTAGCTTCACGGCCCAACAGAATAGTCCATAGAAACTTTGGATCCCTCAATAAGTCCACAGAAACTTTCAGATGGGTAGGAACGCGTCCACTTCATGATAAATCTGCGAGCGATGGAGAAGAAAGCAGTTGCTCATCAACTTATAATAACACGATATTATTTCCAATTTTGCATTCATGTGATCCCTATCTACACGCACTGAGTACCTGACAAACACTAGACAACTGGTTACAGTTGCAGACAAGAGACAGCCGAGCAAAGAATCAAACAACAAAAGTATGAAGCACATAATCATGCAAGGGGCCTTTGTAGATTTCCTCCTGGATCACACACACATCGATCACATGACGATCTCGGGCTTGAGGATGCTGGACTTGATCTCCTTGTGCGGGAGCACGACGCCGCCGTTGCTGTAGATCTCGTCGCAGACGTGCACGTCCTCCCCGAGGATGGTCATGTTCTCCACGCGCGCCCACTTGCCGACGGTGGAGTGCCATCCAATGATGCTGCTGGAGACGCAGGCGTGCTGCTTCACGCGCGCGCCGCGCATGACGGTGCACCGGGACAGCCGCACGCCGGCCTCCACCACGCACCCGGGGCCGACCGCGACGTCGGGCCCGATGAGGCAGCCGTCCCCGACGACGGCGGTCTCGTGCACCAGCACGTTGCCCAGGACGTGCGCGCCCGAGGCGAGCCTGGCGGGCGCCTTCTTGCGCAGCGAGTCCAGGTACAGGCGCAGGCCCGTGATGTAGTCCCTCGGCTGGCCGATGTCCATCCAGAACCCCGGGAGCACCATGGCGAAGAGGCCCTCGTCCGCCGCGATGCGCGGGAACACCTCCTTCTCGATGGACGTCGGCTTCAGCTGGATGCGGTCCAGCACCGACGGGTTCAGCAGGTAGATGCCGGCGTTGATCTTGTTGCCCACGAACACCTTGGGCTTCTCCACGAACCGCTCCACCTTGCCGGTGCCCTCCTCCATGACCACCACGCCGTACTTGGACGGCTCGTCCACCTTGGTCACCATGATCGTCGCCTCGCCACCGTGGGCCCTGTGGAACTC
Source organism: Hyparrhenia diplandra (assembly GCA_015847255.1). Lineage (NCBI taxonomy): Eukaryota > Viridiplantae > Streptophyta > Magnoliopsida > Poales > Poaceae > Hyparrhenia > Hyparrhenia diplandra. The sequence continues at coordinate 72,178 of JADLZK010009540.1, read as the reverse complement.
GATGAGCTCCGCGAACGGGTACTCGCTGATCACGTCGCTGTTGAGCACGAAGAAGGGGTCGCCGGAGCCGTCCACCAGCTTGTCGCGGGCCAGGGCCAGCGGTCCTGCGGTCCCGAGCGGCTCCGTCTCCTGAGAGCAGGTGATCTTGATGCCAAGCTTGCTCTCGAAGTCCTTGAGAAAGTTGAGCATCACCTGCATGCACGCACGCGGTTGTTTGATGGAGACAGTCAGATCTGAGCGTCCGACAAAGGTTCATGTGCCCTCCATGCTGATGGAGACAGAGACAGGGCTGTTATGTTACCTCAGGCTGGTAATTGATGGCCAGGACAACCTCTGTAACACCAACTTCCTTGAGAGCCTCGATCTGGGTAATCACATGATTCAGTAAATACAGTATCAGTTCAGAAACATGCAGCCTGAAAGTGACTATCTCCGCTTGTTTTCTGGTGACTTGAAAAGTTCAAATCATATCAAAGCCATCCATGTGTTTCTTCTGTGATTATATATCACCAGGAAACACTGGAGCAGCACGACAGGTAGACGCGACTATTTCTATGAGGAATCAATCTATTCACATGGATCCACCTTATGATTTTGGAGACCATAAATTACATCTACAAGCTTGTAACAACCAATTCCTAGAAATGGACTGACTTCTCTCTGCACTGTATCTAATCTTACGACTTAATTAGAAAGCTGAAATTTGTCCGAGAGACAGAGCAATCGCGCTAACCTGGTGCAGGATCATGGGCTTGTTGCCGAAATCCACCAGCGGCTTGGGCACGCTGAGCGTCAGCGGCCGCAGGCGGGTGCCGAAGCCTCCGACGAGGATGAGGGCCTTCATGGCTGCTGCAGTCAGTGCTCCTCCCAATCCCAACTCAGCTCCCTCCCCACCCTGCGAAAAAAATGCAGCAAAGCAACAGGAAAAAAAACGGTGAGATCCTCCGATCCAGAAGCTGCGGCCACGGGGCGTACAGTTAGCACCAGGACAAGCCCTCTCCTTCTCCCCCGTCCCCCCCCTTGCCTACGCGGACGCCATGTGTGATGTGCCCCCGGAAAGAAACCCACCCAGGTGGCAGTGGCATGGAACCTGCAGGCATGGTTTGTGTACATATAGAAAGTTATTTGAATCCAACGCGGCAGCTCTGATACTGATTCCAAGGCCAGCACGCGGATAAGGACGACCTGACCTGACCTTCTAGACCCCCGGGTAGGTGACGAGGAAGACGGCAAATGCAGCTTGCCTATCGGGGGTATCAGCAGAAGTGGGAGGAAATGCGCTCGCACCAGGGCCTGAATGCGTGATCCGTCTATAGTTCTGTCCGTATCCGGGGCGCAATATATGCTGCTGAAATGAAAACGCAGTTGTCCCTATGCTTGTATAATTCTAAAGCGGCTGCCGCCTCCCTACCCTCCCACCGGAAAACCAACCAAACAATTATAGATATATCCGGCCACCGAAACAGCTGACTTTTTCTATTTTTGTCTCTGTGCATCTACTACTAATCAATCCCTACTAGTATCTTTTTTTTTTTTTTATGAGCGAAAGAAAGGATCACAGCCTCACAGGCTGGATCCATGATGAGGAGAGGTGATGACATGGTCACCAGCAGTAGTATAGTATCAGAAAAGAAAAAGGGAACAGGGCAAATGGGGAAGATGATAGGAAAGGAGCAGAAGAAATTAACAGTGGTGGGGGTTGCTATCGCTCATTGCAGATCTGTCCTGGATGATCGCCTCCCTACCGACACAATCACAGAATGACCACCACGAACCATCTCTAGACAGAGAGATTAAAGTTGTGATAAGACATGACATGATGATCTGTCCCAAACCGACGGTCGCAGCAGGGAGGAAATGATAGAAGAAAACAGAAATCGTAACAGGCAGCAGCAGAGTCTAGCAGAGAATTGGCATGCGAGCGAGCGCACCTTCTCTGCAAAGCCGCGGTATATACGCACCTTGAATCCTTGATGCGCCGGCGGCCGTTCCGAGACGACGAGAGAGGGGAGGAGGAGGAGGCGGCGAGGATTCGGTCTCGGTGGCGACTGGCGAGAGCTGCCTGCAGCGAGGAAGAAGAGAGGGACGGGACCGGGAGAAGGGAGGAGGAAAAAAAGCGTCGGCTGCGACTCAAGACGTGGCTGCCAACGACGCCGCGTCTTTATACCGGGTCTCGTCCTTCTCCCTTGAGCGCTAACCTGATGCAGTTGACGGTTTAAGCGGTTTAATCTACTTTCTTCGGCGCCAATTAATCATCCAACTTTCGTCTCTTCCCTTTTTTTGTATTTGGCAGCAACGATTTGCTGGCCCGAGCACGTCCCACGCCACCTACCCGGCTGGCTACCGGAGACTAAACAACGGGCGCCCACCGGCTTACGCAGAGCATGACATGCGGGCCATTTGCGGCTACCTCCGGCTCTGTGCTCGACTCGGTTATTTCGTTAGTAACGGTGGTGACCTCTCGAGTTAGGCGCGCGTTCCTACCTGCGGCTGCGACGACGAGGACGCCAAGACGACGGCGACCTGGTGGTCTGGCATTACCGATTCCACCTCCCGCGCACGGTTTGGCAGTTGCCAACGTTGCCCGTGCGTTTGGTGGGCACGCGGGCTCGATGGCCAATGGGCCCGCGCTTCATATCATACGAGTTTAATTTCGTTTTAGACGGTCCTAAAATTGGGTACGAGTACAGCAAAGTCACGAATTGGTCACTGATCGTGATCGGCCAAGGGCCAGATCAGATCCTTGGCACTAGCAAAGATTTTCTAAGTCAACCATGTCTTTTGCTACTTTACTGCTCACGCTGACTCGGCTCGGCCCGTGCGTGATACTCCACTTCATCAACTTGTATTAACTGCATTGGAAGCAATCCCGCGCGTGAGAGCCCAGTTTTTTTATACACATGCCTTGCAGTGCTGTGACTGCGAATAGTGAATACTGTTGTATGTCTTCATTATACGTACGTACCACGTATCCGGAGCTTTGAGTGGGAAAACAGAATGATTAGCAAGATAATCACACAGCTTTGAATATTTGAATGGGAGACAAAAGAACTCAAAAGATCATTCATAAGCGAACACTGACCTATAGGGAAGTTTATGATCATTCATTATACTCCTTCCTATCATAACTAGCTTTTTTATTGGCAGGGTCTTTAAATTACAACTTTGAATAGTGATTTCTTGATAAAATGTCTATGCAACATAGTAGAATTATACTTTTATGAAACTCATTATAAGAAAAATCTCTCTTATATAATTTTCTTTCAAATATCAAAACTCAACCTATATATACACACTTATTTGTGATCGAAGATTGAAATTGTTGACTAAACCCACCAAATGCTACTTATTAGTAAAAAGTGTAATATTAAGTACAGCATGAGATGATTGGTCTAGTAAAGTACTAGTAATTGTTCAGCTAGATATGAGTACTTTTTTTTTTTCTTTATCATTCTACTCTAATTCCCGCGGATCAAAGTGTGTACGGGATGTTGTGAGCAAACCTACTTACATTCAGTTTGGTGGATTGGAGTGAGTTAAGGTCTCTCAATCTCACTTTTTATTCTTGACGGTCTATTTTTTGGTTCATAAAATATCATTTATAATACTAATATAATATACCACTAGTATAGAAAAAATATTGTCTTTTCCTATAATTTTTTTCCTTCGGTCATCTAATTTAGACGAGTAAGGTCTCTCAATCTCACTTTTTATTATGGAATTTCTCTAGGATCAATAGATTGCCCAATAATCTTTTTCTTATGATCCTCCTATCCATATCTTTATTTGTACCAATATCCGTTTTTATATTTATATAACTTATGATCCTAATAAACTCTACTAGAATTCTATCTGAACATGCAATTCATCCACATCAGTATCTCATTAGGAGCATGTAGCTAGGGCACTTCTGTTTATGCAAGCTATATCCACCTCAACAAGCCACGTCATCCTCATTGACATACATTTATTTGTCCATGTCAGCATATCACACCATCCACTAAGATTGATTCATGATATGCTTCTAGTTAATTTTGTCCCGTATAGACACAATTAATACTTCAAAGATTTTTCTATCATACATAGTATTTCATACTAACATACAAACTACCATAAAGCCGGTTCCAATGGAAGAAACTACGCTTGAGAGGTTCTAAAACAACCGTGTGAGGCATAGAAACTATCTTTCACAATGGATAGAGTCTTCGCATAATAAATTTTAACCTTTTTTATCTCTCTCCATTATCTGTGGCTCCTCCCATACTCTCCCTCGTCTCGTTGTTTTTCAAGCCCACAAGATTCGAGCCAGAGAATGCTCCCAAAGGCGGCCAGCGGACAGAGCAAGCAAAGCGAGGGCAGCGGCCGAGGCAAAACAAGCTAGCGAACGCCACGGTCGGCATGCGGGTGTGCGCAGTCGGCGGACGAGAAGAAAGGATTTCTTCAATGTTCCATCTCTTTCCTCGTTAATAATTAGGTGTCATGTCAACATTGTGCTGAGGTGACCTCTCATTTAATTAAGATAGAAACTATAGCTAATACTTCATAGGGATTGTTATACAAGACATGCGTCATGTGATGCATCATCCACCGTATAATTCGCGAACCCCTTAGTCTCTTGAGGCGAGAAAATCTCCACCGTCATCAGGATCTAATCAACCTGACGTGGGCTATCAAATGGCAAGATTGAACGGCTGACTTGGACTCACATCTTGGTGTGTTTAGCCTGCATATATATATATATCTCTCTTCCATCCATATGCTGCTAACTAAGGACTGCAAACTGAAACTGCAACAAATGCCTATGCTGTCGCCTGTCGCTGAGTCAAATTCAACTACGGACCGTACCTGATGCAAACGCGATGGATGCAGTACCCATCACTAGTAACGAATTGATTTTTTTTCGGGGGGGCCATATCTTTTACGTGGCGGGGCGTAGCTTGAACCCGCCACGGAAAAGATATGGCCCCCGCTTCGCTTCGGGCAGCTCCTTTACGTGGCGGGCGCGTTGCGGCGCCCGCCACGTAAAGATGATCTTTATGTGGCGGGCGCACGCAGCGCGCCCGCCACGTAAAATATCTTAACCGTGGGGGCGCTGCGGGCGCCCGCCACGCTTCTTTTTGCGTGGCGGGCGCGTTAGGGCGCCCGCCACGTAAAAGGCCGCAGCCTATAAATACTGGGCGGCCGCCCCTTCATCTTCTCCACGAACTTCCTCTTCCAACTCTTGTGGGGGGGAGGTTTTGATCAAAAAACCGACAAAAACTTTAATTTGGGTGTTTTGGCTTTGATTTGGTGGAGAAGAAGACATTAATTGGTCAGTTATAATGCCTCTTTTTGATCTTTCTTTCCCTCTTTTTCATCCCTCTCTAAATCTAGAGACACATGAGGAGAGAGAAAACTGCATTTTCTCTAGATCTAGATCTATGGTGGGACTTTTCTTTTTTTTTTTTTGGAGGAGATAGAAAACGTCTTTCTCTAGATCTAGATCTCCGGTGCAACTTCATCTTTTTTTTTTTTGGAGAGAGAAAAACCGCCTTTCTCTAGATCTAGATTCTATGGTGGGACTTTGTTCTCCTTTTTTTTTTTTTTTTTTGGTTTGAGTATTATGTAACGGCACTAATTAAGCTTTTTGGAAGAGCGGGGATCGATCGGGATGGAGAGGCACCGAGCCCAATGGATGTATGAGATGAAGAGGGTTGATGACGAATACTTTGATGAGGTGAAGAAGTTTGTTGCTCGGCGAAGCGACACAACAATAATTCAACGAGGCGATCATCCGTCCGTGCGCAAAATGCAAGAATCAAAAAGCGTTCTCGACACCGCCGTGCGATCTCACCTAATCATGCATGGCTTCGTCGGTGACTATTTGGTGCCGACTTTTCACGGCGAAGAAGTTCCACCCTTCGATCCACCGATACGGCGGTCCCCTACGTCTCGGTACCGGAAAGTCCACCCGGCGGTCCAATTCCATCAGATTTGTTCGAAACCACGGTGGACGTCGGCGATGACGACGATGACGGTGGTGGTGGTGGAGGGGACGGCGAGCGGGGAGAATCCTATGACGCAGCGGCGAGGATGTCCGGGTTTTTGAAGATTTGGTCAACCGACTTCGGTGAGGACGACATTACGCTTGGGTGCCCGAGATGGTTGGAAAACTTCAAACGGATGAAGCGGTGCAGATTGATCCTCTTTACAAAGACAACCGGAGGGTTGCACGGCGCCGAAGTTTTACCCTGAACTTGCCGATGTTGAAGTCGCCATGGGCTGGTCCGACACTAGCTTCAATGAGCTCGTAAGTTACCCGGCCTCGACGTATCCATCGCCCTAAGGTTCCTGCTAGCACGTGTCGCGCTAAGAAGTTGATCCGCCCGGTGGCAATGAAAGTGAAGAAGTTCGATGCCTGCCCCAACCATCGTATCCTATATCGGGCGACAAGACGAATTTGACCCGGTTGTCCGCCTTTGTGGCGCTAGTCGATACAAGCGGAATGCCGGATGTCGCGTGGACGATGACGCGTCGATGAGGAAACAGGGACGGGCGAGAAAGAAGAAGAAGGGGGGCGAAGAAAACCAAAGCGCCGCGAAGAAGATCATGTCAACGCAGGACGAGGAAGAGGAAGGTTACACGCAGAGGAAACGCCCAAATACCGTCAAATGTGGTACCTTCCGGTCATCGACGCTCAAGGGCTCTCTATGGGAACCCCGAGGATGCTAAGCACATGGCGTGGCATGCATCTAGCGATCGTGTGAAGGATGACGGAATCTACGGCACCCTTTCGGATGCTAAGCGTGGCAAGACTTCGACGCCGCCTACCCCGACTTTGCGGAGGAGCCCGTGAACGTTCGGTTCGCGTTGAGTACCGGCGGAATGAACCCATTCGGTGACTGGAGCAAAGACGCGCAAAGACGCGTGGCGGTCGTCCTCACCATGTACAATCTACCTCCACATCTTTGTCAAAAGCGCGGTATGTTTTGCTCACCATGCTCATTTACGGACCGGGCGGCCGGCCGCAACGATATAGATGTGTTCTGGAGCCGTTCATGGAGGAGATGGAGGTACTTGTTTGATGATGGGGTCGGATGTTTGATGCGCACCGCAAGGAGAAGTTCACTCTTCGTGCCATCATCTTTGTCACCATCACCGATTACCCCGGCCCTTTTTTCATTATCGGGCAGATTAAAGGGAAGACCGCTGTGTAGCTTGCATTGAAGAAACCTGCTCCACTTACCCCGGCGGGATCCGGCAAAACCGTGTACATGGAACACGACGCTTCCTCTGCAAAAAGCATAGGTACGAGAGATCCAAAAATGAATGTGTACTTTGACAACAAGGGCGAATCGAAACCTCGGTAGAAGCACCGACTAGTTATGGTCCGAAGGTGTTTGACATGGTGAAGGACTTGGAGTGCGAGTTTGGAAAGAAGAAAGAAGAAGAAAGACGATGATAAGGAAGACGGCACCTCAAGACAAAGAAGCGAAAGAGGATAAACGAGGAAGGAGCGCCTCCAGTAGTTCCCTTTCAAGAAGTCAATCTTCTTCAAGTATCTAAAGTACTTGGAAGATACGCATACACCCCACGCGATCGATCGGATGCACCTTGAGAAAAATGTCTTCGAAAGCGAGATCGGTCTCTGATGGATATCAAGACCAAGACGAAGGATGGTGTGAAGTCACGTCGGGATCTTGTTGACATGGGCATCCGGCCGGAAATTCACGCTACGGCTTCCGAACGGTAAAGTCGAACTCCCGTGCGACCTACAACCTAACGAGAGACGAAGTTGGCTATGTGTCGGTTGATGCGGGGTATCAAGGTACCGACGGGTTTCTCTTCCAACATCAAGAGTCCGGTATCCATGAAAGACCTCCTCAATGACGAACTTCAACGCCCGCGATGCTCACATCATCATGTGACGGTGTTCCTTCCAATTGTGATCAAAGCCGTTCGTCCAAAAATACGTGAAGATGGTGGTCACAAGGATTTCATACTTCTTTAACCAAATCAACCGGAAGGTAATTGCCAAAGCAGATCTGCCCACGCCGAAAGAGTTCATCGGCTGAAACAATGTGCGAGATAGAGATGTGTTTCCCACCGTCGTTCTTCGACATTATGCCACACCCGATGATGCACATGGTTGATCAGATTGAACAAACCGGGACCGTGTACCTACAGGCGATGTGGACCAGCGGCGACTAATGTCTACCCTCAATCGATTCAATCATAACCGCTTACCCGGAGGGCTCTATGATCGAGGCATACACACAAGTCGAGGCCGTGGAACGGGTGTGTGAAGTACATAAAAGATGGGAGGGCTATTGGGCTTCCAAAGCATCAACATGAAGGAAGAACCTCGGGGATGGGGTGCGCGGGCGAAAAGCACGCACCGACATACATAGGCACAAAGTGCTAGACGCTCACTACAAAGATCCTTCATCAATTGGTGATCATGGACGATCACGTGAAAAAAAGCACCTCAAAGAGCTCCGCCCGTGCAAGTAGCAAGCGCAAGAAGCGTCCAGAATGGCAAGCGGAGAGAAGGAACACAAGAGCACTTTCCTCCAAAGTGGCTCCAAAAGCGAGAACATTCCCCGAGGTGATGCGAGGCGTGAAGAAGCTTGTGTCGTGGGCCGTCCATGCAAGGTCACCACGTGGCAAGGGTATGATGTCAACGGGTACAGGTTCCACACAAAAGAAAAGGACAAGAAGAGTGCATCACGTAAATAGCGGTGTTCGATATGAGGGCGGAACAGTGCGTGACGGGGAGAAGATGACATGCTTCGCACACAAGTCGAAGAAATATGGGAACTTGACTACGGCGGTAACCTACGGTGCTAATTTTCCGTTGCCGGTGGGTCAAGCCGGCGATTCTAGTGGGCGATTTTGGGCTAACCACCGTGAACCTTCAAAGTGTCTCGGTACAAAGATGATCGGTGGGTGCTTGCATCGGATGTCGCACAAGTAGCCTACTACATGAACGCGAGAACATAAATAGACATATTGTCGTGGCAGGAAAGCGGATGGATCGTGGGAGGCGATGGGGTCCGAGTCCCGAAAACATACAACAACTATGATGAGTTCAAGCTCTTCTGATTTTCCAAAAAGATGAAGGCACCGAGGACGAGAATCAATCCCGACAAGACTAAAATGATGCCATGGACCCGCCCCCATGGCGAAAAGAAGACCACCAATGCACCAGCACCAAAATGATATGTAATTGCGGTTATTCTGATGTAAACAATAGTCCAAAATGATACAAATATCTCACCGCGAGTTTTAGAAACTACATGGGAGACTAGTAATTTTGAACTACACGTTTGTAACAATTTGTCGTATGCAAAAATGACCTATATATATATGAAATTTAGATCTTGATGAGTTATTAAGTTTCGTGTTCATGACTTTTTAAATCATGGTCGTCTAGTGCTTCAAATGTCGTCCCAATGTGTAAAAAATTCAAATTTCATATTTCGAGGGTGAAAAGTTCAAAAAATGAAAAGTTCACACGTGGCGGGCATCATAACCATTTTACAACAATTTATAACAATTTATAACCATTTTATAACAATTTATAATAATTTATAACCATTTATAACAATTTATAACAATTTATAACCATTTATAACAATTTATAACAAATTATAAAAATTTATAACCATTTTATAACAATTTATAATAATTTATAACCATTTTATATCAATTTATAAGAATACTTATCTCTTACGAAAATATTACCTTGTGGCGGGCATCCATAAGCGCCCATGCGGATAATATTTTTGCGTGGCGAGCACCCTTATCGCCCGCCACGGATAATATTTTACGTGGCGGGCACCCTTATCGCCCCCCGCGGATAATATTTTACGTGGCCGGGCATCGTAGTGCGCCCCACGTAAAATCTCGCCTATAAAACCGAAGCGGCCCCTGGCTCCCCCCCGCGCCAAGTCTTGACGGATTCAATTCGACCCCAAGGGAGGCTGGGATTTTTCCCCACAGCCGCCGCCCGCCGCCCCCTTGTCACCGCCACCGTCCTTGCCCCCATCCCGCGCGCCCCGTCCCGTCCCGTCCAGTCCCGTCAGCGCCTCAGTCCTGCGCCGAGTCATCCTCCTCTCTCGTACACAGGAAACCCTACTTATGCCCGCCCGTGGTCAACTCCTTGCCCGTCTCCATCACCCCGTGGTACCCGTCTTTGCCGTCCCGTCGCCCGTGGCCCGTGGTGCCCGGTTGCGCGTCCGTCCGCCCGTCCCGTCCCCCCGCCGCCCCATCACTCGTCTCCGTCCTCGCCCCGCGGCCACCGTCCCGTCCCTCGCCCGCCAGGAACCCTAACCGGGAAGGCCACCGCGCTCGTGGTGCTTTCGTCTTCTTGGCCCGGTGCGCCATCTCCGTCCGTCGTGGTGCTCGCGTGGTGCCCGGCCCGTCCGCCCGTGGTGCTCACGTGTGGTGCTTGCCCGGCGTCGACCACTCCTCCATCCTCTTCTCGGTGGTGCCTTGCCGCCCGGCGTCGAGATCTACCTCTTTCCTCCCACTCCACCGGGCGCATCGGGTTTGAAATTGCATTGTTTTTGATGGTATATATGGTGTTGCCCCGCTGAATGCAATTTCCTGTGATTTTTGGTTATCTCTCTATGATTTTTGACAATCGAGATGCTTAAACTTGAAACTTAGCCGCCTGTGATGCTTAAACTTGATACTTAGCATATAAATGTCCTTTGCCCATGATGCAAATTGCAACAAATTAGGCGAGCATATGATTGGCCCCATCCTCTGTTTTTTGCCTCTATTTTTGTATTCCAATTTAAATTGTTGGTTCTATTTTTGCCTAATCCTATGATTGGTTATCTATGTACCTATCTGTTGGCTCTATTTTTTACCATGGTACGCTCAAATTTAAAGCTTCTTTGGTCTAATTATGTTGAATTTTGGGTGTTGGCTCTATTTTTACCTCTTGGCTTAGAATAAACCGGGTGGTCTAGTGTTGCCTTAGTTTTGGATTCCACGAGCTAGTGTCCATCTCTATTTTTTGAATTCCAATTTGAACTCATTTTTGGTTATGGCTAGTAGCTAGTACTCGATTTTACGTAATTTGGACATGCCTTAATTTTACGTAATTTGGACATGACTTTGCTCACTTCAACATGTCATTTCAAATTAATTTGGACATGCCTTAGCTCACTTGAGTCTTTGTATATATGTCAATTAATGGTACCTAGCTGAATTTGGATACCTAATTGCTAAATTTTGTTGGTTGTTGATATGGATTGGTGCTTAACTTTGGCTTGGTGGACATGCCTTAATTTTACGTAATTTGGACATGCTACTGTCATGTTGTCTATGTTGACATGAACTTATCTATGCACTAGCTACCACGACTTAGCTATTGTTGTCCATGAACTTGTCCATGCACTAGCTACCCCGACTTATGTGTTGTCATCAAGTTGCCTTAGCTCTCTTGTCCATGTTTAAAAGCCGATTAGTCATGGGTTTTCCCCTTAATTCCATATATTTGTCAATGCTGCCTACTACTCTTTTTGTTTGAATTGATTGGCTTGGTTTGAAATTACCTCTGCTCCCTATTTTACATTGGGTCATTGGAGATATATATGCAATGATGTGAACCCATTAGTCTTTGGCGGTGGCATATATGCAATGAAATGAACTTAATTATTGGGGCTGAGGCGGCGGCTATGATGATTGAATGTCTCCCTATACTTGGAAGCTTCTAAACTAGGGCCGGCTTGTACAAAGCAACCGAGTTTAGAAGCGATGTGATCACAAGGGGGCTATATACGAGCCAATCTTTTTATTTCTCTCTTTCCGCAATTTTGAATTACGCTTGTGTACTCCTCCTATATACTATAGTACTAAAGCACTATATATTTGTAGCTTGAAATGGCGAATGAACAAAGAAATTACCTCGGCTTGAAAAAGGCGAATGAACAAGAACAGCCTGAGCTTGAATGGGAGTCGCCTAGCTCTAGCAACGGAAGTGGCGGCGACTCGTACTCCCCCAGTATGCAAGCGGAGCCTCGTATAGCCCGTGGGGTAGAAGGAAAGCGTCTTGGGAGGAAGAAGATCCTAATTTCAACCCGGGGGACGGCACCAAGCAAGAAGCGTCGGGTTAAGGAAGTGCAATTTGAACGGCCGCCACCGCTCCCTCCACAAGCGGCTCAGCAACAACCCCCTTCGGCCCACGGCCACCTCTTCGTGCAAAGCAAAGGGAGACAAGCCGAAGCGGAGAAGGGGAGACCGTGGGAGGCGAAGAAGATCAATGAGGTCCTTGTCATTCAAGAGTTGGGGCCGCGGGCGAGCCACCTCACGCCTCCCCCGGTCATCGCTGGCACAAAGACTCGTGTGTCGTGTTTCGTGAAGGATAAGGTCTCCATTCTTATCGAAGATCGGAAAGCCGCCCCAACACCGACAAGTTATGGGTGTTTGGCGAGGTTTCAAACGGTTCCGGTATCCGCCAGCGCCGATATGGAAAAGGTGCAAGAAGATGTAAACTTCCTCGCAGGAAGAAGCTTCCGAACTGAAGTATAGGCTCAACGCAGACTTTTACAAGAAAGGACGCCTACCCTTCACCAAGTACAACATGATCTCGTAAGAAGTATGGGAAGAGTTACGCAAAAAAGGCTAAACACGCTTGCAAAGGCGAAGAGCGAGAAGTTCTCTGAGCTAGCCAAACGGAATAAACTTCCCCACTACTTGGGGCGGTGTTGGGTACGCCGGACAATGGCCAGGCGTGGACGGGCGGAAGAACGTAAAAGACAGAAGCCGGAGAGCCGGATCCGTATGAGGGCTGTGATGAAAGGACCCGGGACTTCCTCTACGCCCACAAGCCTAAGAAGCTGAGGCCGAAGCCCCGGATGAAGGAGGTCGAGAAGAAGGTCATAGAGGCCGCTACGGCTAGAACAGCGGGACCCTCGAGATTCGTCGGGGGACACGATCCGTGACGGTGGCCTTGGGAAACTCAGAGCATCGCGTCGCGTCCGTGGCATGAGCTCCGTGGAAGAGGATTGGGCGACGGTGGGCTCGTGGCGGTCGGATCTTGCCTCGCATCACACGAGGGCGGAGGAGGTACAAGGAGGGTTCGAGGCGGGAAGGCGTGATGAGGCCTTGCAAAGAAATGATCACACAGTCCATCAAAGAGCCCTCACGAAAGCAACGACCCCCGGATGGTCGAAGTCCGGAAGCGGATGTTCCTGTAACGCCGTATGCCGGTGCCCACCCGGCAACCCCCTCAAAGAAGACACCTCTGGCCGGCGACCGACAGATCCCGGTGGATGATATCACCGGAAGAGACACCATGCAATATGTTGATACACCGTCGGCGGGTTGGGCAAGAAAAAATGTAGTGGCCAAGGGGGTGGTATTTCCTCCCTGATCTTGCAAAGAGTACGGCGCGCACGAGATCCCTCGAGAATGTCTTTGAAGTCATCATTGGGTTCGTGGGCGCGAACATGAAGACGGGAGCTGGACTATCCCGGTCATAACGAGGTGAACACTCTAGGAGCTGCTCGTGTTACAACGTCTTTGTGGCGAAGGTGGACATTGAGCTGAATATGTCGACGTTGACTCCACCTTCCGGCTCAACAAAGAAGACGCTGACGGACCCGAGCACGCCACGGACCCCTATGGTGACTCCTCCGACGATGATGAAGATGGTGGGGACGGCGGAGGCAACGACCCTCCTCAAGGTTCCAGTACCCCCAAGCTAAGGACCCGCACAAAGACGAGCCTCGAGGAGCCGACAACGAAGGAGCCGGCAGACCGAGGGGCCTAAGGAGGCGGCACCGGATTAGCGTGGCACCCGAGGAGCCCTGGAGCCGACACCTCAGAGGCCGCACCTCGGGCGCCGGCAACTCTCGGGGCCGACACCTCGGGCTCGGGGGCCGTATATGAGGAGGCGGATATAATGAGGAAGGCCCGGGCGAAAACACAAAGTGGGTCCGAGGGCGAGGAGTAGGGAGCGAGACACCCTGTCTACACTCAAGGCCTCCAATGGACAACACCTCAAGCGGGAAGCGAAAGGAGCTCGACCTAGCAAACGCCCTCCAAAGCCCAAAAAAGCACACATTCGATAAAGAGGAGGTCGCGAAGACCCAAGTACCCGCTACCCGGAGGCCCAAAGGAAATAGATATTCGATCCGAAAGGTATGCACCGCTGAAACAACGAGTTATGTAATAAGTTATTAGCTACTCCCTTTTCGCAACCCTAGGTAATTAACATTTGTACCGCCCGCTTTTGCGGCCAAAATCCCCACCTTATAAGGGGTTTGTCACGGACCGAATGCCCCGCTCGCTCGTTCGAAGTTTGGGAAGTTCATGATCCCAAAGGCCCGGCTCATCGATCTTGCAGGACCGGGAGACTCGAAAGTTCCATGCATGGTACATGGAGTGCGCAAAAGCGTGGATTGTATAACCCGGTGTCCTTCTTCCTAAGGAGTGCTTCCACTACCCCATCGAGCTCCAGTTCCGCGATTACATTCGATGACATGTCGAGACTACTTCGCCGACGGGACATTGACGTCGCCCAAGTCACCTTGTTTACGATGTAAAGCGCAATTTTACTTGCACATGTCCCTTGCATCTGTATATAGATTCTTTCTTTCAAAGGTACCTATGCCACGACCACATGTCCTTGTAGGTTGTGCTTGATGCAGCCCGAAGGTTAAACACCGGTGTTCTTTACCTCTCTCCATGGCACATCCGTGAGAGACAGATCGTCGGTTATAAGCTAAGAGCGGACCATCCCGACCTGGTCAACTTGACTGGGACGAGGAAAGACAGAAGATCCGGGATAAGAATGAAAGAGCTAAGAAGTTGGAGGTAGCGTAATACGTCATATCGCTGATGAAAAGGTCAAGGAAAATGGGCCTCGATGTATTCGGCGCCTTACCAATATGGAATGGGGATGGTAGGACATTGGATGCTTTCATGATCTTTCCTCGGGGCGGGAGGGCCGTTATCTTTGACTCACTACGAGGCACGAACCCGCCGGCTACCAACAATTCGAAAAATCTTGAGATTGTAAGTGATCGATGAACTCCTTATGCAATTATATACTAGAGTCGAATATCATATATCGTTGACAATATAGTGCATTTAAATGCAGCTAAGGCAAGAAATACTTGAAGGATCCGAATCTGCCGGGATCGTCGATCCCGAAGTGTAAGGAGCGCAATGGAGATAGACTCAAAATCAAGCGAAATTTCCCTGCGTAAATGAAACATAGTTTTTCTTAGTAACGACTATCTTGCTATAGCCGATATTACTAATAACACCGGTTTATTGTGTGCGGTGCCTCAAACAACCGAGACGGATCAAACTTGTGTGGATTCTTAGATGCGTGAGTACCTCCGGCCTGCGAAGGTACAAATCCAGCTACCGAAACAGCTCAAGGGCGCAAGGAACACGCGTTCACGGGGGTGATACAAAGGGCAACCGACGCGAGATGCGGTTTCAGCGCGCGATATGCGCATATCCGCAAGTTCGTTCTAGACATGGTAGTTCCGCGAAAAAATGTACCGTACTTCAATCGGGACAGTGAGTTTGGGGTCAGTCTTTAGAGTTTGGGCCGCTAAGGAGATGGGAAGAGCTAGGTCTTACGGACTATCTTCATCCGATCAACATATAGCCCGCAATGTTTGTACGGATATGTTGTAATTGAAACTAGTACATGTTGGATATGAACTAATGGATCGTCGGTGAAACTTGTATATATGAATCGATGTATATATATGTATATATGATGTATATTAGAGTACATGTCTGTGTTATATATATATGTGTATGGATTGATACATGTGTATATATATATATATATTGGTATTTTATTTTTTTTTAAAAAAATTGAAGGCGTGGCGGTAATATATAACTTCGCGCCAAAAGATCTTAACGTGGCGGGCGGCGTAACGCCGCCATCGCCAAGTTTTTTTTTGCGTGGCGGGCGAAGTTACCCGCCGCCACGGCTGTGGCCCTACGTGGCGGCACGCGGTCCCGTCCGCGCCTCGCCACTAACAAGCTTTTTGCCCGCCACAAAAGTGATTTTGGGAACTAGTGCATTGGCCATTGCTGATTGGCACCAATCAACCAGCGTGAACAATCAGTTGCTTGACGTTCGCGATATATCCGAGGTTTGCATCCTCTTAACCCTGCAGCATTTAGTGGATCACATGGCTAAATAGGCCCTACAGGCTACATGCACCGGAGAATCCGTGCAAACGTTTGTTGATGTCACAGAACCGGAGCCCACTGTTTCATTCGTCCCCGTCTCTGGTTGCAGTAAATAGGCCCTACAGGCTACATGCACCGGAGTTCTCTAGCTGTATTTTACTTATTGTTACACAGTACGGTCATAACTTGCAACAAATAAATCCGTCCATGGCCACTTCCTTTGAGAATGCAGTTGGGCCATATCCACTTACCTTCGAAATAGGTTTTTCACTCTCCCTCCATCACATCAATTTTTGAGCATACATTGAAGCAATAAATGTTGGTAAAATAAATAACTAATTGCATAGATTATTTGTAAATCACGAGGCGAATATTTTGAGTCTAATTAGCCCATGATTGAACAATATTTGCCAAATCCAAACGAAAGTACTACAAAAAGTTCGAGTTCAAAAAGTTGCAACCTAAACAAGTCCTTGATGTGATCTGTTCGTTCCACTGTTAAGCCACTTTGCCATCAATCTTCACCAGACTACCGTCATATTCATTCACCATGTGAACCCACTCCTATTTTTAGAGTAGCGTTGTATTTGTGTGTGTTCCCCGGGATTTGCCTAAGGCTTTGTTCGGTTCAGTAGGATTGGCCCGAACGCGGCCCGCTCGAACTGATTGGAAAGGCCCGATTCCAAGTCGCCGCACTACCAAAAATGGTCGCTTCGGTTAGATTCTCGCGGAAGAAAAAGCGGCAATCCATGCCTCTTTCCCTCCCAATTTTGCCCGCAATGGAGACAACCCTCCGGCGTCCCAAGCGAGACGGGCCCGACGGCGCTGTTTCGCTGACACACCCTGGTTCTACTCGATCCCGGCCTTGTTTCCCATATTGACCGCACCAATACGGTGGTGCCGCTAAATTGGCTTGTAGTCCAATGGTAGGGACGGTCGGTGGGGCGCTACCCACCGGGGTTCAAATCCCGGTGCTTTCGCCTTTTCCTCGGATTTTCCCAAGGATTTACGGCGTTATGCATTAAGTGGTAGCGGCGTTCCGTCGGCGACGGCGCCTATGGTGACTTCGAGAATCTCCGGTCTCGGCCTGCGCCCAGTCCTTCCGAGTGCTCATAGGGGTAGGGTTTGCGTCGTGTGTGTTCATAGGGGTGAGTGTGCGTGCGTGTTGTGAGTGTCTGCGTTGTACTTGTGTCAATCTCAAAAAAAAAAAAAAAAAAAAACCAATACGGTGGTGCCGAACGAGGCCTAATACAAATTAGAATGAAACATGACCTACTCTGTTCTTGTTTGCATAAGAGCAACTGCCAATCTGGAACCAAGATCTCAATGCTATTAGAATGTTGGATTAAGGTGTGGATCTAGAGGATGCACCGGCAATTCTCACCTATTCATCATAATGGCTGATTGATATCTAGAAATACTCTTTTTGGTGGTGCCACGGTTAACCAAAAAAGAGCCAATGGTTTATGAGTAATGGAGTATTTAACATTAGAATACAAATACTTATGCAAGTTTATGTGACAAAAAAAAGTGGCCAAGCATCACCAATGGGATTTTTTTACCATAGAAGAGATCACTATACGTACTCTACTCATAAAAACCAT
Organism: Hyparrhenia diplandra; assembly: GCA_015847255.1. Taxonomy (NCBI): domain Eukaryota; kingdom Viridiplantae; phylum Streptophyta; class Magnoliopsida; order Poales; family Poaceae; genus Hyparrhenia; species Hyparrhenia diplandra. Next base: position 54,413 of record JADLZK010009540.1, on the reverse strand, counting down.
TGATTGAATCTTTTGGTTAGCACAAGTGGCGGTACCACCACAAACGGAGCAGTCCATCCTAATTACTGGACCAGTTTAATTACTGTCTCAGTTTAATGGACGCCGAACTATTTGTCCATTAATTATCCAGCCCAAGAACTTCCGAAATTCAATGGCCCAGTTTTCGCTAGGGTGGTGACCTAGCCCCAGACCGGCCCACTGGTTAGTGTCGTCGTCTTCCCATTTCCCCAAACCACTCGCAGCCGCAAACCCTCGCTCCGCCGCCGCCGGTGGCGGCTTCGGAGTTCGATCGAGGAAGCGCCATGCCGCCGCCGCCTCCTCCACCGCCGCTGGTGGATGATCTCGTGGAGGAGGTGCTCCTCCGCTTCCCGCCGAAGGACCCCGCGGCGCTTGTCCGTGCCGCGCTCGTGTGCAAGCACTGGCGCCGCCTCGTCTCCGGCCCCCGATTCCGCCGCCGCTTCAGCGAGTTCCACCGCACGCCGCCGATGCTGGGTATGTTCTGCAACCAAGAGCTCATCCGCGTGTCGCACTTCGTGCCCACGACAGCCTTCCGCCCGCATGATGCCGAGCGTGGGCAGGTCGCGGTGGATGCCCGCCACGGCCGTGTCCTCCTCAGTGTAGGCTGCGCGCTCGTCGTCTGGGATCCCATCACGGATGTGGAGTGGAAGATGCCCTTCCCGCCGCAATGCACGGGTATGCCGAACTTTAATGCGGCGGTTCTCTGCTCCGCTGCTGCTGGCGCCGGTGGCTGCAATCACCTTGATTGCCACCGTGGACCCTTCATCCTGGTTTTGTGACCTCTGTTCGCATGGGCCCTAATGCAGTGGTGACCTTTATCTACACCTACTCATCTAATGCCGCTGCCTGGAGTGAGCCAACCTGGGCTCAGCGACCTGCCGACTTTGTCAATCCCTGGGTAAGGAGTGTGCTTGTGGGGAATACGCTCTATTTTGGGAGTATGTTCAAAAGCAGCACAGCTCTTAAGTACAACATTCAGTCGCGCCATATGTCGTGGATTGAACTTCCATCTCCATGGCCTTATTGTGCTCTGTCGGCACTTGCGACAACAGAGGATGGTGGGTTGTGTGTCGCTATTGAACGTGAGTGCAAACTCTGCATTTGGTCGACGAAGGATGCTGATGAAGTAGATACGAGATGGGAACAAAACCGAGTCATTGAGCTTAACACGCTGCTCCCTGATGATGCTGACTTAACCAAATTAAATGTGGTTGGCTCTATGCATGATCTCGGTACCATTTTCTTGAGCGTGGATAATGCGGCCTACACAATTGATCTGAAGACCTTGAAGGTAAAGAAGGTGTACGAGGGCACAATCGACACCATTGTTCCCTACGTGAGCTTCTACACCCCAGGTACATGTTTGCATTTTTTTTTTAATAAATGGTTGAATAGGCTCCTTGATATTGTATTTCTTAAAGTGCAATATTATATCTTGACTATCTTGCTCTAAAAACTATTATTTCTTGACTAGGTTGATCCTACCTAAATGTTTTAAATTTATTATGGACGATCTTTGAAACTAATCAGCTATGCCTATGAATTTAGTGATAGTTAAAAAATCAATTACTTGGGTGAGCTTCTACACTTCAGAATTTAGATGCCTTCTATGTATCTCTAATCACGTTCTTCTGTAGACTCATGTGTCAATCGATGTGATATGTGTGGTGATATATGTGCTATACTTAGGGATGCAGTTATCTTAAATGAGTTTGTGCAAGTATTGATGACAACTGTAGTTGCTGTGAATAATAAAGTAGTGTTATTTTGTGAATAATGAAGTAGTGTTATTTTGTTGGTAAGCACTAAGGGTTCATCTAGTGAAAGTTCGAGTCCTCAATCAGCTGATGTTCTAAAAATTTGTAATTTTTTTGTAGCACTGGAAGCAGAGGTTACATGTGAAGGACCAAGTGCTGGTGGCTCAAGTGCATGAAAAGCTTAAGGAGCTCATGTGAGGTTCTCAAGCAAGTAGCACGAGGTCTATGGTGGGACAGCACTTTTTTTGCATCAGGGAGATTGGTGCTGGCCTTGGGCTTTTGTGTTTTTCATGTAGGAGTTTATCTTGAACCTCTTAGCTTTATCGTTGGTTCTAGGCTTGTATGTAAGCTGTTTATCTCTCTTGAGCTGTGACTATGTGCTCTAGAATTCCTGCTTGTGCTTATGATGAAATCCTGACTCAATATGTTCCATTTTGGTCCTACATATTTATTTATTATGCTTCAACTTCTTATTTCTTCTAATTAATGGATAACCAGGAACTTGTTACTTTATTGCTGCCATACTTTTGCTTGTGTGGCCAACCTGGTAGAAATTCAAAGACAGAGAAACGTTTTATTCATGTCTGAATCTGAAAACCACAATGCAGTGGTGACAAGACCACGTGACACAATGTAGTTTGTGTGCCGTGCAGGTGAACACTAGGGAAAGAAAAAGGTAATATGATCAAAGGATAACGCAGGTGCTGGGGTTGAATCACGGTTGGTCTTTGGCGAAGACAGATCATGGAGCATGAGCAAATGTTCAGGCTTCTCGTTTTGAGATTCTGAAGCTGAACCAAACCAACTGTTCTGTGGTTACTTGATACTGATAGCCACCCTGCCCCCTTCTCGTTTTGTGAATGATGAAGTGTGTGATGTGATATGAAATGAACTGAAGTTACCACGTTCATTTTTTTTTTTTTTTTGAGCAGAAGTTACCACGTTCATGACCCCGACTCAAAAATCCCCAACATCCCTCCATAGATTCTTTGAAAAAGGAAGCATATAGTACAAACCACCGGAAACAAAAGTAGTCGCCCAGTTTAACGATCGTTACCAGCCTAGTTTTTCGCTAGGCTCGACTAGCGACCCATACTAGCCCCAAGTTTATTAGGCCCAAAATCGACACTTCCGGCCCAATTTGAAGCCATGCGTCCCGTCGTCGTCGAATCTGAACAGCTGTGTGACGAGAAACTCCACGGACCACCAAAGTATTCTGCGACAGTGCGAGACGGAGGAGAATACAAGCTCACTCTCACCTCCATGACCACGAACGTTGATTCCCAATAACTGACCGGTCGCCATTTTCCGTCACGAGGTTCTTCCGTTCCAGGCGGAGAAATCACACGCTCAAAAGCAGAGCAACTTTTGGATCGTTCCGATTCTCTTGCCGTCCGGCGACATGCACTGGCCATCATGTCAACCATGCGTTCCACTGCTCTCACCACGATCGCCGGCACGGCATCTTCACCTGCGCTCCTCGGCAAATCGCAATCGAGCAGTCAGCTGGAGCGATGAGTAAGCAAAAGCTTAAGCAGGAAAGCGCCTAGCTAGATGAGCTGGGGTGCAATTGCAACGGCTTATTTAGGAGTCCTGTACGAAAGCTCCGAAAGCTCCCCGTCTCGCATCGTGCGTCACCGCGTGCGTTGCCGGTCACCAAAAGCAAGGGCAAAATGCCAAAAGGCGGGGCTGAGCTGGGGTTCATTCAAGCTTGCATGCATAGTAAGCGTGGACAACAGGCCAGTTGGACCTCTAGAGCGGCACGCATAGAAGGAAGCTCGTGTTTCACGGGTAACAGATTCTGAAGCTCCAATCGGCGAGAAGCAAGGTGGGGAAAAAAAAAAACGAAAACTATTGCGCAAAACGCATCCTAGATTGTCTGTAAAGCTGAGGCAACTTCTAGCGCGTCTAGAGTGACGTGTGGAATTGCTACAGCAGCAGCAGCAGCCAGCCGTGCTGAATTTCTAATGCTAGCTAAAAGGCTGTTGACTCAACATCATTAGGAAAAGCCGTCAACTAAAACAATGGCCATTAACAACACCCCCTATACCATACCATAAACGTAAAGCCGATGAACGAACCACCGAGCCAGGTGTGCGGGCGTGACGGCAACCTTCTACCGGCGCTGGCTCCACGGACGAAAAGCATCAGCGTCCCCGAAAAGCAGGGACCGAAACAGAAAAAGGGGCGACCCAACCCGACCCGACCCCGTGACGTGGCCCGGGGAGGGGACGGACGATAATTGCCGTCCCGATCGAAACAAGCAAAGCAGAATCTGCGACGCGATCGCAAAGGCACAAATGCAGCGGCGACCCAAGCCAACAGGTGTCAGCGCCACAAAAACCTCCCGATAAATAAGAAAAACCAACGTGATTATCTTTTCTCTCCCTCCTCGACTCGACGTCGAGATCAGGTCGTAGCATGGATGGATGCGTGCCTCGTGTCCGCCATGATTAGGCAGCAGCGGGGGTTGTTTGTTGACTCGCTGCTGCTGCACGGCTCACCCACCAGCACACAACGGCACAGGGAATGGCGGACTTTTCAGCGACGAACGAGCCGGCAGGAGACACCAAAAACATCTGTCAGCGTGTAAACGTTTTGGCATATTGTATGCTTTGCTCACGGTGTTTGTTCTGAGTGCAACTGTGTTCATCTGTAAGCTCAATTTTAATTTATTGAAAAACTTTTGTTTTTGGGAGGACGCCACCAAGAAAACATGCGTCCGTCACCAGGGTATTGTATTGTATTGTATTCAAGGTTGCACAGCTGACGCGGCGTCGCCGAACGCGTCAAATCGTTGATGAGTCAAATTATAAAAACATGAAACACGTAACCGATCGAAGGAGCAACATCACGATCTAGTCAGAGAAGGTTTGGAGGATTTAAGCAAGCTAGTGAAAGGGGCACTGGTTGGACTATATTACAATTAATTTCTCAGACGCTTGATAAAGTTCCTTCTTCAAACATCGGAAAGGCATGAGCGAGCTTTTCTATTTGGATTTCTATTTGGAGAGGAGAATTTGCTCGGGGAAGAAAGAGGCGTTCTCATCTGTCCGACAAGATCAGAAACGCACCACCCATCCTAAAAAAAAGCTAACGAAATAATCCTGCTGTACTACTACTCTATACAAATAAAAGGAAGCAGTATGCAATTCTGCTAAGGATCTCACTGTTTTGTTCGATCTTTGCTTTGACATTTTGTTCAATGATCGCTCGGCCGAATTAGCGAACGTGATCTGGGCTCCGATTTGAATTCACGGACGGACGGCCGGGAAATCAATCAGCCATGAACGGCTAGTCCGTTGGACCCGCCGCCTGAATCACGACGATCTCGGGCGCCTCCTGAGGTTGACGACAACGACGCTGACGTTGTCCGCGCTCTGCCGCGCCAGCGCTAGCTTGGTGAGTAGGATGGCCGCCTCGGCACACGCCCTGTCCTCGCCGCTCTCGCCGTCGCTCTCGGACCCCGCGCCGTCGCTGGGCGCAGCAGCCTCCTCGTCCCCGCTGCTGCTGCCGCTGCCGCTGCCGCTGCTCTGCCTGGGGCTCAGGTTGGAGGTCGGGCTCGACCGCTCCTCCCGGCCACGCGGCGGAGACGGCGCTCTGTTCCGGAGGCACGTGCGCACGACCTTGCACGCCACCTCGTTGCTCACCACGTCCCATAGCCCGTCGCTGGCCAGGATCAGGAACTCGTCCTCGCCGTCCTTCCTCTCCACCACCCGCACCTCCGGGTCCGATATCACGAACGGCTTCAGGTAGCTGTCGCCAATGGCGCGCGACATGGCGAGCATGCCGAAGACGCGGGCGCCGTCCCAGAAGATGACGCGCCCTCCCGCTGCGTGGATCCGTTCCAGCTCGTCGGCGCGGTCAGGCTGAAACCATTCGTGCGAACTTGATTAGAACGACCGACGCAGAGACAAGGGATAAAAATGTTTTTGCTCTGTTCGCACGCAGTACCTTGTGGTCATCTGAGAGAGGGATCGCGGCGCCTCCGCTGCAGAGGACCGCGCGGGAGTCACCACAGTTGGCGACGACGAGGTGACGTGGCCCCACCACGGCGACGACGGCCGTGGATCCCACGTGGTCGCACTTGGGAAGCTGCATCTCGCAGCGGCAGGTGGGCGCCGGGCCGGCGGTCTCCCTGGAGCCGACGGCCTCGGCGTCCATCCTCAGTAGCTCTTCTCCATGACATCCCTCCACCGCGCCGTGTCGTCGGAAACCGGCGACGATCCTGCTGTGGCAGCAGTCGCCTCCTCGGCCACGATCTGGTGCATCCGCTGCCCGCACGACGTCGCAACCTGCATGCACATGCAGCCAACCCGTAAACACTCGGGCGAATCGAACACGGGCAATCGCAGTTCAGTTCGTTTCGGATGCCAAGAACCGAACTGTTTGAAGAAGAATTGGCGGGCACTTGACTTACATGTGAGCAGCCGTGGCCGTCGAACACCCCGAAGAAGTGGTGGCCGTCGATGAAGCCCAGGCGGGCGGTGACCGCGTCCTCCATGTCCCTCCGCCGCCCGCACACCGACGTCACGCCGTACCTCGGCGCCGGTCCCCAACCACCGCGTCTTCCTCATCCGCCTCCAGCCTCCGCCTCTTGGCGGACGCCTCCTCCTCGGCCACCACCCTGAGCCGCCGAATCTCCATCCTCCGCCGCCGCGCCGCGCGGGTTCCGGCGTCCGCGCCGCCGCACTCCCCCTTACGGTCCGGCGACCCAGCCGCCACCTCGCAGCAGATCTCGGCCATGAAACGACGAACCGATGGAATCAAGTACGCGTTGAGCAGGCAAAGGCGAGTGCTCCTCAAGTAAGAAGGAAGAAGAAGAAATGCCGCCCGCGGCTGCTGCTTGTCTCGTTCGTTTAGCTTTCGCTACTCGCGCTACTCGCTAGTGGGATTGTGAGAGCGAGAGAGGGGTTGGGTTCCAAGTGGTGCCCCGGGGATATAAAAGGCCGGCAGGGACTGAGGGAGGCCACGCGCCACGCGGCCGGCGCCCCGTACAGTTGTGTGATGGCGCCGAAGCCGTCGGATACGCCCCACGTGACGCGCGCCCGTGGCCGGTACGTGCCCCGGGACGCGTGTCGACGCGCGGGCGCGTCCACCAGGCGGACGCGAGCTGGGGAGCCCCGGCGCGTGCCACGAGTAAACGAGGCCGGGCGGTTCGGCCGGCCGGCCGCGGTGTTTGGTGTTCGCCGCGGGCGCTGATGTGTGTGTGTGACTCACGTTGGTTGTGTGGGCGGTGTACGTGGTTGACGCATGCTTCCGTGGAGGGATAAGCGTGAGGGCGGCAGGGGAGGCGCGGGCGGTGGACACGTGGAGGCAGAGCGGCAAGGGGGTGGTGTACGGGCTACAACTACAAGTAGCTCCCTTCTCCAACTTGTGTCTGTTGATTTTGGCATGTACCTAAATGAATCTGCGCCAGGCGCTGTACTACATTACACAAGGTTTTGTTTTCAATGTGTTATCTATCTTTGCTTTGGGTTTGGCAGCAGGGTTATTGCTTTATTAATGTCTCTGTAGCTGTAAATTTGTGGCGGCAGCTTCATTATATACTCGGTATTGCTGTACCGCTATCTCTTTATGCGTTTTTTAATGGGTGGCACAAACTGGCAATGGATGTAATACAGTCATGCGTCTCGAGTACTACGTACGTTCACGAAAAAGGATCAAATCACAAATCAGAACCAAGTGGAGTGCTGCTACTCGGTACACGGTACTGTATTCTACTAGACGCCATCATTTACACGCGGATCATATGTGAATAATGTGATGTGATTATAAATATGATTATGTGAAATGACATCAGCCGTGGCTCCAGAAAAAAAAAAAGTCCTTGTCCGATGACAGTGCCACTATGCCATGTGTGCTGAAATACGAACACGTACTTTACACGCACATTAGCGGCCACAAGAAATAAGGCACTCAGTCGTAATCACGCCACGGGATACGTGTCAAGCCTTGATATTTGCTTGGTGTACGGGAGAGCTAGATTTTTTTAGATAACGATAGAGTCCTAGATATTAGGGTGGAAACGAAACGGGTATCAATGGAATTCAGACATTTGTCAGTCGAAAATCTGTAAATTTGCTAGATATTTATCATATAGCACATTTTGAAAAAGGTTTTAAGCGTTTATACCCCTGATTTGTAGCGAAATAGCGATTTTGTCCTCATTTTTTGATCTGGCGATTTTACCCATGCTATTTGGAGCTGACGACATATTTTACCCCTGTTCTGTGAACACCAGTTAACGGTTTTAAAATGACCATAAAAAGAGCAATTTGCCCGTAGGCATTTCTTAGTGAGTCGCAAAGACAAGTCCCTACTCGCGATTCTTTGTTCTGCGTCGCGGCCTAGGGTTCCGGCGGCGCTGCTCCTGGTGGCGTGGCTCAAGTCGGGGTGCTCTCTCTCCATGGCGCCCTCACTGCTCCCCCGCTCTCCCAACCCCTCGTTGAGAGTCGGCGACCCCCCGCCAGCCTTGCCGGGCGGATCCTCATGCCCGGCGGCCCGCGACGGGCGGGCGTGCCCAAAAGCGCCCGACCTCGAGTGGCCGCGCCCGGCGCCACGCGCGCCACGAAGACGATCGATCCAGCGTCGCCACCACCACGATCTTGTGCCGAGGAAGGGCCACCACCGGGGGGAGTCTGTCGTGAGAGGTGGAGTCGGTATGGAAGATGAGTGGGGAAGGGGTAATGAAATATTTTCTCGCCGCTCGAGCCTAATTGTTATTGTTTTTAGTTTTTCACACCTCCAACAAAAAACGACATCCATAACAAGGGTAAACGGAGGCTTCATCTATAGAAAGGAGAGGTAAAGTCATACAGTTGCAAAAATAGGGGTAAAATCACAATTTGAATGCATAGTAGAGGCATAGTCACTAATTTCCCTTTTGAAAAAAAATAGTCATTTTAATATGTAATAAAGGTACTTTTTGAAATGGGACTCCCTCCATTCAAATTGTAAGTCGTTGGACTTTTTTTACTTCAAGTTTGACCACTTGTCCTATTCAAAAAATTTATGCAAACCTAGTCAAATTTAAGTCATTCTTGAATAATTTTTCTTAATAAAGCAACCCTTGAAAAAGAAATAAAAATTTGCATAAATTTTTTAATAAGGCAGTGATCAAACTTAGAGACAAAAAAAAAGAAACGACTTACAAATTGAGATGGAGGGAGTAGCTCACAAAAATAGCACATTAATCAAATAAACATTTTAGAAATTTCATATATAACAATAAATATTAAGTAAAATTTCAGTAATATATAGAGATATTATCAATAAATTATTAATTTTAGGGTATGTAAAATACATAAAAAATATTGAAACTATAAATTTGTAACAACAAATATAAAAAATAAAGAAAATATAATATTAAAATCAAACTTTGTGTCTACATTGGAATGGCTATACACAATATCCCCTTCCATCTGGTGTGATCCAGACTTAACACAAGTACTCATACGAGTTAGAACAGTGTGCATCCAATGACAATACGAAAGTCCAATTGAAATAGATAACACGATCGTTGAATAAATTTCTAAGCCACAAAGCATTCATGTGACTGCACAATGAGATGTTATTCTGTTGAAGTGTAGGAGCATGTTTGCTATTTAGATTTAATATCAAGTGGTTAGGCATAGAGATAGTTTAAATGTACATTATTGGTAATATTAAAATTAATAGGATTAGCTATAGTTCCACCAGGTGTTTTTGTTCCTCATAGCCGATAGGAGAAAATAATGAAAATTTGATTCAGATACTATCATACTACCGATAGTAGATGCTATATTAGAACAAAATACATACTCCACTGGACATCTATTTGCACTCCGAGGCCTCTATAGTACGCACCGCCAAAACCGGAAACGTTCTTTGCCAGCTGTGGATGCCATGCGGACACGGCAACGCGCCTGCGAGAAACAGCGGTCCAGCGCCCGATCTTTGTGGATGAACCGAATCACGCAGTCATCCGAACCGAACTGTGTGGGCAAGTACACTGCACTCTGCACTGTAGGATCCAATGGTGCGCGATCTGTCGAGTAGTGCGCTGTACTTTCGCTCCGCAGGGTCTCTATACGCACTGACGACACTGATTAGCTCAAGGCTTGATTCCGGACCTTGCTTGCTTGGAGAGTTCTCGGCATCTCGCCGCACGCAGCAGCACGTCAGCGAGAGAGTTAGGTCGCGCCTCGCAGGTTCAATGGCTCGGCGCCTCGTGCAAATGGTCCTGGAGCAGCTTTGCAAGTTGCAGGTTTGCAACGCCAGCCAACCATCTGGTTCGTTTCGCATGTTCTCGATAAGAAAATGTATGTGGTCCGTTTCGTCGGCGAGATATTTTCCCCGTGTGTGATTGGCCGCGATGCAAGCTTACACACGGCTACTTCACGGTTCACGCTTCTTGTTGGTTATATATGATGCATTGTTTTTCTTGTGCCAGGGTTGAAACGAGCACCGCCTAGCTTAGCTGAGTGACACGGCGACTCGATTGCTGTACTACTGGCTGACACGAGACAACAGGGAGCCCTGTAGTAATGGACGGTACCAAGATATTCTAGGTCGCCTTGTCTTGTCTCTTCTATAGGTATGGGGTTTCAATCTGTGGCCATCACTCGTGTCGCCAACTTTTCTGTGCTAAGATCGGTTTCGTAAGCTCGGCACCCGCTTGATGGGCTGTAAAAATCAGACGAATATGGCCAATATAGGAGTCCCATTTCCGTCATACAGTACAGGGAAAGTAAAATCCCTGGATGACGGTGGGTCAAGCAAGATACGAGTAGAAATCATCGGCAGACTGCATTTGGTCGCAGAACCTCCACATTTTGCTGTTGTGATCGCCACGAGCATCAGCATTATTCACCTACTGAAACATGGTTCTCTCATACAGCACCAATACAGTAAAGATATCTTCAGATACTTCTATGGAATCACGCGAGCAATCACAGAGAGTCAATCGTCTCTTTTCGTTTTTTTTTTTCATCTTTTGGGCTCGTGATACAAGGCGCCAGGCAAAAAAAGAAATGTTCATGACGCAACTCGTTCCATCTGTCAGCGTCCGCGCACAACTGACAGCCGGCACATACAGCTAACTTTGGGACTACGTGCCGGTGCCCGACGCGCGGCCGCTCGCCACGTAAAGCCGGACGGCGAGACCACGCGACGCCATAACGCATCGTGTCCCGCCCGCCCTACTCGCGCGTTTCAGGACTCGGCAGGATCCCGCGCGGCGATCGCCGCCGGATCGCGCACGGAGGACGTGTCGTGGGCGCGGGCCGGGGTGCCGGTGCCGCGCGACGTGTTCGGCGGCCGGGGAAGGGACCTCGCTGTCACGGAGATCGCGCTGCTGGGTCCTCGGATTCGCGCACAATTTTATTCTTCTTTCTTTCCCTTCGCGAGTTGCGCGCGGCTGCTACCTGCCCGAGCTTGAAATTTGGCTTCGATCCGAGAGCTAGCATTTTTGCCTCAACACGAGCCGCGATGGGGTCATTGATTTCCTCCAGCATGAGATTTTGGAGGTACTCACTAGTGATGGACTGACTTTCAGAGTATTCAGCCATTTGTTGCTACTGGACTGGCTTGGTGGATGGAATAAAAGTGTAGCATATGTGAATGAATGAGTGGTGGTAGCTGTCTTTCAGGTTGCATTGTATTTATGGATGGCTTCTCTAACAACTAGTTTTTCCACCAGCGGGCTTCTCCAACAACTAGGTTTTCCAACAGCTAGTTTGTCCAACGGCTAGTTTTTCAACTAGTGGCTTGTCCATCAGCATGTTATCAGGTTCGACCATAGACCCTATTGAACTTGGTAACAGCAGCATTAAGTCTTCTCCAATGACTTTTGAGTTGTCCCTTCGACCTTCTTCTTTTACCTTCAGCTAGGCCCAAACTGAACGCTTCTTATATCTTCTTCCAGTAGGCCTCTCCACTCTTATCTATGCCATAAATTGGTTCTACTGAATGCTTAATCCAAAAACTTACAAGGCGTAGGTTCTCATCCTCACTGTAGTTAAATCTCACAGCCCGGCCGCCTAAATCTTTCTTTTGTTCATTTTGCTCCAACTCTCTTATTTGCGATTGTAGGGTTGCTAAATCTGAGCCATGTGAAGGTGCACCACCACCAGCACCTACACATTGCAGGGGGAGGCCAAAGTTGGATACTGGTTGAAAACCTAGCTCGACAACTTGGTGAAAACTGGGCATACTGTTGGAGGTTAATGGTGTACACCGCCAAAGGGATTCACGTTGTGCATGACATGGGTATATGTGAACTATGTTGGGATAATGTGAATGGTTGAATGGTGGTGATGAGGTGGGGAACTGAGTCTGCTTGAGTGATGATGGTGGGATGGGGAACTGAGTCCGGGTGAAAGTGTTGGGTGTCAAAATTGGGATGTGTTGGAGGTTTGTATGATCTGCTCTTGGATTCCTAGGATCAGTGGCGAGCATCCTACTAAAACTTCCCTCTGCTCCATATGAACCGAGAAACATCACTATTGAGTTGTTTCGATTTTGCTTCACTGTTTTTATAGGCCCTTGGGAATCAGGAGGTAGGAAAAGAATGCCAGGGAGCAAAGGAGAAGGCCGCTGGAACAAGGAGGAATGAGAGGCTCTTTAGAAGGAAGGAAGCCGGTTGTTGGGAGCCCTTTTGTAGAAGAAGTGTTGTGCCGTAGCAAGACAACATTATTCTTTATTTAGAAGGAAGGAGCTGGTTGTTGGGAGCCATTTTGAAGAAGTGTTGTGCCGTAGCAAGACAATATTCCTCTTTATTATTATTATTATTATTATTATTATTATTTGTTGTTATTATTATTTGTTGTTATTATTATTTGTTGTTGTTGTTGTTATTATTATTATTATTATTATTATTATTATTATTCATTTGTTATTATTATTATTATTATTATTATTATTATTATTATTTGTTGTTATTATTATTATTATCGAAGGCAATTGTCAAGTAGCGTTGTATTTTATTTGACCGTTGAAATCTGAATGTTCGTCAGCCCAAAGAAGTTAGAGCCGTTGGCGTTGTGTCTATGTGTTAGAGCATCTCTAAGAGTTTGCCAAATTCAACTTGGCAAGTCTTATGACTTGTCAACTCGCAAAAAAAATATATGCCTACTAAAAAACAACTCATCTCTAATAGTTTGGCATATTTTACTCCTAAAATCTACATTTAAGCTATTTAAATACAATAAAGGAAAAATATAAAGAAAACTGCTTTTACAGAGTGAACATAAAACTTTTGACAAATTAACCAAATTCATATCCAAAAAGTATTGCGTCTTGATTTTTTTGCATCCGGTCCCAACAAAGAGTTTCTATCTAAATTTCTACCTTTTCTTCCAACAAAGTCACGGGATCCCGCAGGTATCTTGCCACCGGCCTGCACGATACTCCGCCCATGTTGCGATCCCGTCGACCATGTCGCGATCTTGTCATTGGGTCGAGAAGGCCGTGTCGCAATCCTGTCGCGAGACAAGAAGGCAAATGAGCACTATACAAGATTTTTCTCTCGCACAAAGAGATGCGCGGAGCGACAAGCATGCATATTTGCGCGTTGAGGGAGGGATTTTACGGTTAACAAATTTTGCCAAGTCATTTATCAATTTTTTAGAGAGTTGTTTTTGAGTGATTTTGGAAAAATAAATATAGAATCTCAATTTACCAAACTTTCGATGATACTTAGAGGAATATATTTTTTTATTGCCAAAGACGCGGGTTCTATATCTTGAACCTAGTTCTCCATTGATCCAATACCCCAGGATCTATGGCTCCAAGCTGCCTTCCACATCAGCCGCCATCTCGTTTGCCAATGTGTCGTGGATCAAGAACACCTCGGCGCCATTGCTCTTGGTGCCACAAGTCTGGGCTCCAACCCTAGGTCCAAAGACGGTGCTTACGTCCTCTCGGGGTTGAATGTAATTTTTTTTTTCAAACAAAGGAGGCCAAATTGCAAAAATTGGGGCTCTCGCGTCGCGTTTGCTGCGCCGGGGAACAGAAAAGGAAAACCCGCCAAAAACGTGCGCTGCTGTCCACACAACAACGCTCCCTATCCACTGCTCTCCCACTCCCAACCCCGCCTCCCCATCCAAAACCTCCGCAATCCCCGGACTCCGGCGCCGCGCACCATGCGCCGCGCCACGCCTCGTCGCCTCCTCATCCATTCTCCACCATGGCCCCACTCGCCGCGCCAGCCTCCTCCCTCCCCTCCGCCCCGCCGCAGGGCACCACCGCTGACGCCCGCTCCGCCGTCAATCTCCTCCGCTCCCTCGCGCGCGCGCGACGCGCGGACCTGTCCCACCGCGCACTGCTCCTCTTCCGGACGCTGCACGCCTCCGAATCCCCACCGCCGCTGCGGTACTCCCTGCCGGCCGCGCTCTCCGCGGCCGCCTTCCTCGCCGCGCTCCCGGAGGGCCGCCAGCTGCACGCGCTGGCCGCCAAGCTCGCGCTCCTCGCGCCCGCGCCCGCGCACAGCACCGTCGTCGTCGCCAACTCCCTCGTCCACCTCTACGCCTCCTGCGGCCGCCCGGCCGCCGCGCTCACTCGCCGTCTTCCGCGCTGTCCCGGAGCCGGACCGGTCGCTCGTGTCGTGGAACACCGCCGTCGACGCGCTCGCGGGTAACGGGGACCACCTCGCGGCGCTCGACCTGTTCCGGGAGATGCAGCGCGACCGGCCCGACCTCGCGCCCGACGCATACACGTTGCAGAGCGTGCTCGGCGCGTGTGCGGCCGCCGGCGCGCTCTCGCTCGGGCTCTACGCGCACGCGCTCCTGCTCCGGGAGCTCGGCGGCGCCGATTGTAGCGGCGGGCACGCCTCCTCGGCGGTGTCGCGCGATGTGCTCATCAACAACTCGCTCGTCGACCTCTATAGCAAGTGCGGCGCGGTGGAGCTCGCGCGCCAGGTGTTCGACCAGATGCCCGAGCGGGACCTCGCGTCCTGGAACGCCATGGTCCTCGCGCTCGCCAACCACGGCCGCGTCCGGGACTCCCTCAACCTCTTCGACCGGATGACGAGGGTGGAGAACGTGGTGCCAAACGCGATCACGTTCGTCGCGGTGCTTAGTGCCTGCAACCACGGTGGGTTAGTGGACGAAGGGAGGAGGTACTTTGCTGCCATGGTCAGTGAATACGGGATCAGGCCAAGGATCGAACATTATGGGTGCATGGTGGACATCCTTGCACGTGCAGGGTTCATCGAGGATGCCCTCGATGTCGTGGCAGGAATGAACTGCCGGCCCGATTCCATCATCTGGAGGAGCCTGCTTGACGCGTGCTGCAAGAGAAATGCTGGGCTGGAGCTCAGTGAGGCCATGGCCAAGCTGGCGCTTGATGTCCCTGATGACGCTGTGAGTGGCGTCTATGTGCTTCTGTCAAGGGTCTATGCGTCGGCACAGCGGTGGAATGATGTGGGTATGGTCCGTCGGTTGATGAGCGAGGAGGGCTTCAAGAAGGAGCCGGGGTTCAGCTCCATCGAAATGCATGGCTTGGTGCACCAATTTGTCGCAGGTGACACTTCACATCCTCAGGCGGAAGAGATATACGAGAAGCTGGATGAGATTCAGCAAAGGCTCACTTCTGCTGGATACAAGCCTGACTTGTCGGAGGCGCCTATGGTCGCCGACATTGACCGCACCAAGGGTGCCACCCTGCGTTTGCACAGCGAACGGCTAGCCATATCCTTTGGCCTACTCAGTGCGACACCTGGGGCACCCATCCGGATTCTGAAGAACCTTAGAGTGTGCAAAGACTGCCACACCATAAGCAAGCTCATATCGAAGCTATACGATGTTGAAATCATTGTGAGGGATCGGATTCGCTTTCATCACTTCAAGGATGGAGAATGTTCTTGCAACGATTACTGGTGATCCTTGTGCTACGATGACCTGTGATGCTATCTGGAGAGATCCTGCTGATGTTGTATTAGAGGCGCCTCTGCTGGCATTGAAGCCGGAGGTGAGTGCCACTTTAAGTGCTGACAGTTAAAGTGACCTTCATCACTTCAAGGATGGACAATGTTCTTGCAACGATTACTACTGGTGATCCTTGATCTATGATGACCTGTGACTGTGATGTTATCTACGGGTGAATGGCCTGATCAAGAAAAAAAAACTGTGATGTTATCTGGAGAGATTCTGCTGATGTTGTATTAGAAGCGCCTCTGCAGGCATCGAAGACGGGGGTGAGTGCCACTTCAAGTGCTGACAGTTAAAGTGACCTTCATCTTTAAGCCGGGAGAAAAGTGACCGGTGGTTGTTAGCAAGTTGTGAATTAGATGGTTTTGTTCACCATGTTACTGATTATAGAAGGTCGTCTGAGCTTTTTTCTTTGGTCTAACATAGTAACTCGTACTCGATGTATCCAATTGAAGAATTCTTCACATGCATTGCAATTTGAAATCTTCTCAATCCAAGATATGTGGTCACCTGTATTGATGGCATATCTGGGACTGATAAATTTTCCCAATATTGCTAGCATGTGGCCCCCAACCCCAATTTGTTTTGCTAGCTGTTGCAATGTCGGCCTCAATTTGGTGTGTGACATCCACTGTGTGGACAATAATCGGACTCCTAACCTGACGCACACCATCAGACCTCTGTAGTACGCCCCGCCTAACCGAGAGCTTTTACCGTTGCACTGAGGCTGAAGCGGACGCTGAGCGATCCGGATACGCATGCCATGGCAGGCAGAGGAGCTGTTTCAAGTTTGCAACACAGTTGAGTATATACGACGGCGTTGTTTGCCAGCTGTGGGTATCATGCTGACACGGCAACCCGCCTGCGACAAACAGCGGTCGGTCCAGCGCTCGATCTTTGTGGATGAACCGAATCTCGCACGGTCCTCTGAAGTCTGAACCAGACCTTACTAAACGGTCCTCTGAACCGGACTTTACTGGCTTGCTTGGAGAACTCTTAGCCGGAGTGCCGGACTCAGCAGCACGCCAGCACGTCAGAGAGAGTTAGGTCGCGCCTCGCAGGTTCAATGGTTCGGCGCCTCGTCATGCAAATGGTACTGGAGCAGCTTTGCAAGTTGCAAAGTTTGCAACGCCAGCCAACCATCTGGTCCGTTTCGCATGTTCTCGATATAAGAAAATGTGGTCCGTTGCGTCGGCGAGATATTTTCCCCGTGTGTGATTGGCCGCGATGCAAGCTTTACACACGGCTGCTTCACGGTTCACGCTTCTTGTTGTGATGCATTTTTTTTTTTTTTTTTTGGGAATCTTGTTGTGATGCATTGTTTTGTTTACTTGTGCCAAGGTTGAAAGTTGAAACGAGCACCACCTAGCTGAGTGACACGGCGACTCGATTGCTGTACTACTGGCTGACACGAGGCAACAGGGAGCCCGCCCCGTATCTGAAGATATTCTAGGTCGCCTTGTCCTGTCTCTTCTATGGTAAGGTATGGGGTTTCAATCTGTTGCCATCACTCGTGTCGCCAACTTTTCTGCGCTAAGATCGGTTTCGTGAACTCAGCGGATCCTCATCAATCTTCCGCTTGATGGACTGTAAAAATCAGACGAATATGACCAATAGGAGCCCCAGCCCAATCCCTTCATATAAGGGAAGTAAAACCTTTGGATAGCGACAGCCAAGATACGAGTAGATAGAAATCATCGACAGACTGAACGAAAAACTGCGACAGGCTGCATTGGTCGCAGAACCTCCACATTTTTGCTGTTGTGATCGCCACGAGCATCAGCATTATTCACCTACTGAAACATGGTTCTCTGATAGCTCCAATACGGTAAAGATATCTTCAGATACGTCTATGGCATCACGCGAGCAATCATAGAGAGTCGTCTCTTTTTTCGTTGTACATGGCGCCAAGCAAAGTAGAAATGTTCATGACGCAACTCGTTCCATCTGTCAGCGTCCGCGCACAACGCCACAACTGACAGCCGGCACACAGGGCTGCCTGGCTGCCCTTGCTTGCTTTGGGACCACGACACCCGGCTTTTGCCGGTGCACGACGCGCGGCCGCTCGCCACGTAAAGCCGGCACGACGGCGACACCACGCAACGCCATAACGCATCGTGTCCGCGTCCCCGCCCGCCCTACTCGCGCGTTTCAGGACTCGGGATCGCGCACGAAGAACGTGTCGTGGGCGCATGGACGGGGTGCCTGCCGCGCGACGTGTTCGGCGGCCCGGGAAGGGACCTCGCTGTCACGGATATCGCGCTGCTGGGTCCTCGGATTCGCGCACAAGATTTTCCTCTTTCTTTCCCTCGTTACTTCGCTCTTGCACGCACAAAACTGGAGAAATGCTTTTTGACGAGCTGGGGCGTCAATTTGTGCCACTTCGCTTTCCCGGATGCGATCGGAGCCGACGGAGGACAGTGGGGGCGTGGCCGCGTGGGGGTAACCGCAGCATCTCGCTGTTCTGTTCGTGCTGTGTCGTCGTCGGGCGGAACCATATTCAAGTTTCTTTTGGGCTGTTCGGCACCAGCTGTACGTATCAGGCATGAGCGGCGTTAGGGTGCCAGGTGTTCGCCGCTGCGTTCAGGTTTCTCACCTGCCGTTGTTCTCAATGTTTCCGGAGGACAGCTCATACAGAAGGCATTTAGCTTCAGGCCACCCGCTCAACCGATGGTCGGAGGATACGAAAGCGGTGACACTAAACGCTGAACGTTTTTAGAACCGGCTGGAGATGCTCGCAGAATAGGATGGCGTCTTCTCAGATTTGAAGAGTACCAGTACTGATCATCGTATGGAGGAAGTATAAAAGAAGACATTTAGCTGGACAAATTTTGATTTTGGAAAAAAAAACTATTTTCATTAAAAATGTGGTTTCTATGTAATAATAATGTTACTCCGTACTTTTTTTTTTTTTAGAAACATGTCACTCCGCGCGCCAGGAAACAATCGGATAAGCAGACACAACAGCCCACAATCAAATTTGGCCCAAGAGAAATTTGGCACGGCAAGAGGAAGACAAGGAACAAAAAAGAGAGAAAAAAAGGGAATTCTGTTTCGGGACCAAGCAAAACTAGATTGTTGTGCCATATGAAGGATGAAATATCAGTAAGTTTCTATTTACCGGTGGATCCCATCTTTAACTAGATTGTTGTGCCGTATGAAGGATGGAATACCAGTAAGTTTCTATTTACTAGTGGATCTCATCTTTTTTGGAATCAGTTCCTTTTTTTGAATATTTTTTTTTGGAGCTTAGAATGTCCGGAAGCTTGGGAGAACATTCTTTTGCTGATATTATTACCAGTAGTGGATACTGGGGTGGAGCGTAAGCATTGAAAGAAAAAAGAATCGCGGATGAAATAAACTGTCAACACAAGCTGGCGTCACTTGCAGAACACTGGTCAGATCTAAACACAACGTTCTTCACATACCTGACAGAATTATGTAAACATGTAATGAACAATATCCAACATAAGTTCACCATAAATTTTATTAGCCTTTTTCCCCAACCAACTTCCAAGAACACCCGTTATTGCAGTTTCCTCACCACAAAGAAACATGGCAGTTTCCGCCTAGGGCTTGGTTGGGTAAAACCCGTTCACAGTCATACCTCCATCAACGGCAATTGTCTGGCCGGTAATATAAGTGGAACCCGGCATGCAAAGAAAAGCAACAAGCGCCGATATTTCTTCAGGTCCTCCAACACGTCAAGCGGAGTTCGACTCACAACTTGTTCCTCGAAATCCTTATTTGCCAAAATCTGCACAAAAAAAGAAAGCAGTAATAAGAGTAAAGGACGGATTAGGGTTACAATTTAGGTAAGTACCCTTCATTCCAAATTGTAAGTTGTTCCAGCTGTTTTTAGATATATATAATTTTTACTATGTATCTAGACATAATGTATATTAGGTGCCTAGCAAAAGGTATGTTTCTAGAAAAACTAAATGACTTATAATTTGGATTGGAGTATGATGCAAATGTAATTCGTTAATACAAAACAATAGAATATTCTTACTCTTTCCGTAAGTGATGTGGTGATGTACCACGGAGCAACAGAGTTGGCTCGTATGTTGTCCTTTGCCCATTCACATGCTAGGTTCTTGGTTAGCTGGTTAATGGCACCTAAACAAGAATTTTAACTGGTTATGCATGCCACATGTCAAGAAAACCTTTTATTCATATACGACCAAGAGATAGAAGCTTGTATAATATTGAGTACAACTGTTACGTGTTACCTTTAGTCATAGCATATATAGTTCCACTATAGACGGCCACCATTCCACAAACAGATGATATGAATATAATGCTGCCTGAACCAGATAATTTCAGAAGAGGATGTGCAATTTGGCACAAGTGATATGCAGATTCAAGATTAGTAGCCATCAGAAATGAGTATTCCTCTGCAGTAAATTCAGTAGTCGGTTTCCTTATGTTTGTTCCTACATTGTTTACCTGAAAGATCAAATGAAGAAAGCCAGGATAAATGAACATGAAACAGATTCAGAATGTGAATAAGCAAATTGTAGGGGTTTACAAATAACTTTTAAATAAAAATGTAGACACATTTGCCATCACTCAACATAGTTCCTGCCATCATTAAGTACTTCCAACCTTATCAATCTCTGATAATGAATTCAACAATGTTATTCACATGAACACAAAACAGAACATCTACACTGGGAATTTCTTCATGGTGTTTGATATCCTTTTGTATTGATAAAGAAGTAAGCCAACCATTTCATGTCTTGGCATAGTACTGCACTGCCTAGATGTAAAGATTTAACTGAAAAGAACTGCCTGTACCATAATTTCTAAGTTTGTACTTTGTACCATTTGGGTTGGGCCTCTAAACTTGTAAAGGGCATTTAAGAAACTTACCTATTTCAAAACATAATTTAATCAGCAACAAACATGGCTGTTTTAAATAATCTAAATGGCAATTTGATCATGTGATCATCATGTGAAATCTATAAAAACCTATTTTCCCTATTATTTGAATCTAGTTTAGTCGTCCTCGGCCAAATTCTAGATGCGAACAGAGCCAATACCTCTTTTCAAGGAAAAAGAATCTTAAACATCTTGTAGGCTCATGGTCAACGTTGCTTAACTTCAATAGGATCAAACTTACAGGATACTTATCTATTGAAATGATATAAAGGCATATGGGTGCATCCATTCACTTAAAGAAGTATAAGAAAAAGGACCAAGGATTTTGTTCTTTTCAATAGAAAAGGGACTCAAGGGTAAAGACTAACAGTTTCCTGCAACACAGTTCATTCAATGCTCCAAAGTTGAAGTGCACAAGCACCAAAATACTTGTTTTTGACATAGACAGTTTTTAAAAAGAAATCCTATAAATCTTATTTGTAGGCATATGGTCAGTGCTGTTTAACTTGAATGAGGTAGAAGTTAAAGGACACCACTAATAGCCCATCAAACCAGGTTTGGACCTGCATCTATTTGCTTGAAAAAGCTTATAGGTGCAGGGACCCAAGGATTATTTTCAAAAGACGAAAAAAGAAAAGAAAAGGGAGCCAATGGTCAAGACTAATGGCTTCCTACAACTCACTTCACTCAACTCCAAATTTGGTGTGCACAAACTGCACTGTCATTGATAAATACTATCTCTGTGCTCTTTGTAGTACTTGTTTTCAGTGTAGACAGTCTCCATTATACATATTTGTCTAAAATAATTCTTATGAGGAATCCACAAGTATCATTACCATGCAAATATGTGATACATACTTTGTTTGGTTAGATGAAATTGGTGCAAATGAATGTGATTTGGTAATTTAGGCTTTGAAGGCAATAGGAATTGGGGTGGGATGAGGAATGAGAAACTGATGGTCTAAGACTCTAAGTTCCACTTTTGTAATCACAATGAGTGAGGGGCACCATCAATGCTCTTTATCTTTATAATCAGATGGACACCATCTCAACCATTCATTGTGATTTGCTTTAGCATGACATATACTCCCTCCGTTCCAAATTGTAGTTCACTTTGGCTTTTTTAGATCCATTTGTTTTGCTATGTATCTAGACATAGTGTATAACTGGAATAGCAAAAATCAATGTATCTAGAAAAGCCCAAAGTTAACTACAATTTGAACGGAGGGAACCCAACTTCCCACTTTGCCAAAACGAGACTGGAACCGAAAACATGAACTCCCAACCCTAACCCAACTGTTGCTAATCACCAAACTGCGAAACATACTTTCATATGTAACACCTATTTTTGAACTGCAAGCAGGTAAAGGCAGTGTGGCGATCGGCTGGATTGGAAGGATTCAGGTAGTGTCTTTGCTTATGCCAGGATGCAAAAGATACAGTGAAGCATGTCATTCAGTACGGTGGGGATGACCAATTGAGAATTACATTCATTTTAAACAGTTGGTGGCGTGAGAGAAATTCAATCCGGGAAGGAGGCTTGAGATGATCAGCTGACCATATAGAGCAGGAGACAGGCTGCGGAGATCAAAGCTCTGAATTCTTCAGCACAGGAGGAGAATTGTAGACCACCACGGCGATGGGAGCGGCCTCCACCAGGGACACTAAAACTGAATGTAGATGGTTCTTTCAGAGAAGCAGAGGCAAGCGGTGGACCAGTCCTGGAGTCTGTTTGAGGCTGTACAAACCACGCCTGCAGTGCTTTTCAAATGGAGCTGGTGGCCTGTGTCAAAGGCGTTAGTGCAGCAGTGGTGCTGGGGATTTCTGATATTGTCTTGGAGTATGATGCAAAGAAAGTGGTCTCTGTGATTGAAGGGGATAAAGTCAGACTTGCGTTAGTGGGTGGAATTGTCCATGAGCTAGAGGAGTTAATAGCTGAAAATTTTAGTCAATTTTCAGATACTTGTGCTTGTGCTGAAGTTAGAGGAGTTAACAGCACAAGTTTTGGCTTGAAAATCCCTATTTCAAATCTGAAAATTGAAAACTTCAGCACAAGTATTGGCTAAAATTGAAGTTAGAGGAGTTAATAGCTGAAAACTTCAGCACAAGTATTTCAAGCCAAAACTTTAGTCATTTTTAGGTGAAGTAATGAGATTTAGCTGGCATGGTTGAGTAATGAGATTGAATAATTTGAATTCCTTTTCAAAAAAAGGTTCTATACACGCTATAAATCCACATTAGACATCAACTAAAAGTGACTGATGTTTCGCAAAAAAAAAAAAAAAAGACTGATGTTGTTAACTCACGAGGATGTTGAGCTTGCCGCCGAAGAGGTCGCCGACCTCGCGGAGCAACCGCTCCCGCTGGTCCCTCTCGGAGAGGTCGCAGACGGAGCCCGAAACGCGGAATCCCCTGGCCTCCCACTCCTTGATGCGCTCGCTGAGCTCCTCCGCCTTCCGGGAGCATGTGTGCACGGCCGCCCCCAGCGCCGCTAGCTCCTCCACTACCGCACGCCTACACGACACGGACGCGAGCTCGATTGAATCTCCGTAGCGGGTTTGCAAATGCCGGAAGAAACTAGATAGGCGTTTGAGGGAAGCCGTACCCGATGCCGCGGGTGCCGCCGGTGACGAGGGCTGTCTTGCCGTGGAGTGCCCATCTCCCCGAGGACCCTATCGCCGTGCCCGAGGTCTCCGCCGCGGCCATCCCAAGCTGGTCTCCTCTTGCCTCTCCCTGCTCTGCTCAGCCGCTGGCAAGAGGCAAGTGAACAATCGACGTGGGGAATTGATTGTTGGGCAGGGGACGCGGGGATAAGAATCAGTAGCATTTGGATTTTAAGAAATAAACTAGTATTTATGATAAACACGTGGATCTCACGATAAAATAAATAATAATACTGTAAAATTAAGACAATTAATTCAAAGGAAAAGTTCATGAAAACGCCCTAGCAAGAACAAACATAATGAAACGACGAATTTAATTTGGGCATGTGTTGCATTGTTACCGAGGAAAAAAACTAGGGAGTTGCTATATTTTAGGCGTCTAAAAAAAGTTGGATTTTGGGGCGATATTGTTCATCTTCCTCCTCTCGCCGCCCTCTATTTTCACGCTCCCCCCCCACCCACCCACCACCACCTCTCCCGGCGGGCGCTAGGGTTCGTCGGACCTCGAGAGTCCGCTCTTTTCCGACCGGACTATTGGCTGGATGGCCGTAGCATCCACATGATTGCATCTCGGTGTTCAACGTGGTGGGCCGAGGAAGAGGAGGGCGATGATGGCGGAGGAACTGTGCGATGATGCATGGGGTCAACATATTGCGGTCCGGCGACTATGCAATTGCTTGTCGATTTTGCTACACTTCACGGATCTCATCAACTATGTCCGGATATCGCCACAGCCAAACACTTTTCTCTTGGAGTCTTACGACCTCGACAACTACTTTGGCGGTCGGTATACCATATGGCGCGATGTTTTTGGGCTCTTCACATATGTTGGTGCTAAGCAACTTTGGAAGACAAACGGCACCTCCCCAAGTGTGTTTCTTCTTTTGGCCAACCCCGCATGGTCGATCTTTGGACCGGGGGATCGCAAGTTTCAACACGGGCTGCAACAAAACAATACGTGCATCTATCTTCGTGATCGGGGCACCGGATACGATGGACCACATCCTTTTTAGGTGCCCGTTTTAGTAGAGACTAGAGAGGTGTGGTAGATTTCCTTGACTGGATTGGATCTCAACATTGCATCACGGTTCTTTGAAGAATAAGCTTTCTTGTGGTGGCTACGCGTCGAAAAAGGGTTGCCAAAGGCGCGTCGAGGGTTTGATTCAATGTTTTTCCTAATTAGTTGGATGCTTTGGAAGGAGCGCCATGCCGTAACTTCCGGATTGACAACCGTTTAATCCACGACTTGCGATGGACAGCCACAACGGCGCGCAAGCGTGGTTTTCGAGCACTCGAGGCGGGCTACAAGAAGATTGGGGTCCTGCTGGTGAGAGTATGAGTGCTTCATCTTGATTTCTTGTGCAAAATTTGGTTCCAAGGCATTTAGTAGTGGTTAGGTTCTGCCCTTGGTAACCATGTTGTTATCATTTGGTTTGTTAGCATACTTTGCATTGCATTGTAAAACTCTTTTCTCGCTTAAAGAAAAACACGATTCGGCGTGATCTCGAAAAAGTGCCTCATCCAACTGAGTTGCACTACTACATTTGTTTTAATGGTGGTGGTCATTTTTGATTTACGGTGGCGGCTTTTGTAACCACCAACGAGCTAGGGTCACGGTTAATCATCCAATTAGCCGTGGTGGTTTTTTAGCACACCCAAATATCCGCCACCATTAATGAAATATATATATATTTTTTAAAAAACAAGATCTAGGCCCAAACGGGCCCGATCCGCCGCCGCCCATTTGAGGTTAGGGTTAGGGTTAGGGTAGGAAGGAGCAGATCCGTGTTGCCAATTGTCGGGTCGATCCGCCACCGCGAGGACGAGCGCGACTTCGATCCGCCACCGCCGGGAAGGAAGGAGATCGGGCAGGGGAGCAGAGTGCGCCGATTACGCCACCGCGCGCCGCCCGGAGCCCGCCCGCGTCGCCTCTGCGCCGCCGGCGCCCGTCCGGAGGGTGACCCGCCCCACCGCCGGATCCTCCCCACGCGAGGGCGAGGCGCGCCCGCTCGCCGCCCCGAGTGTCGCCGCCGACGCCGTTCCGCGCCGGCGGGAGGCGCCGCGCCACGCCGCCCGAGCGCCACCCGGATCCGCCCCGGAAGGGCCCCGCGAGGGCGAGGCGCCGCGGTTGCCGCCGGGATTGTGGAGGGCTGGGGTGGCGCCGCCATTGGGACGAGGTGACATTGGGGAGAGGAGGGGGGAGAGAGGACGGGTCGCTATGCCAATTTTTGCTAGTGTGGGAGGGGAGTGGAGACGAGGAGGGAGTGGATGAGGCGGAGTGCAAAGTCGGGGCGGCTGAGGGAGAGAAGTGAGGGAGGGGAGAGGGTGAGGTGAGATTGGGGTCTGTGGTTGTATTTATATGCAGGAGGTATTATTGGGCTTGAAGCCTGGTATTGGGCTTCCAAATGCTAACAGGTTGTGCCAGATTAACCGTGACAGTTTTTTTTTTAATAAAAACTGTCACGGTTAATATATTTACCATAAAGTTTCTTTAACCGCCATGATAAATTAAGGCATTTACCGTGGTGGTTTTTTAAATAACCGACATTATTAATTTTTTTGGAAGTGCCTCGTAAAAGAAGTTTTGTAGTAGTGTTGGAACCTTTTCGTTTTTTGCTTTTGAGTATATCAGTTGCTCTTTCAGACAGATCATGAGAGTGGTAATCGTCTTGGCGGTGTCGCCCTCGCCCTTGATGCTGATGCAACAGACCAGCAGCATCTCCCGACGACACACCCTTGAAAGACCGAGGCATGGTTATTGGTTACTCCATTTTTGGCCTTGTGTACACTTCCTCTTCCCGTGCTACGTATGTTTGTGCATGGCGGATATACGGCAAGTAGGCAACAGAGCGGCAATCATTGGATTGGCTAACATGAGTGACAACATAGCAGATAGTAGCTTCCTTCTTGCTCTTGCATGCAAGGTTTGTCCTATCAGTTTATTCCGATTTTATTTTGCAATATAAAGAATCACGCCATGGACCTGCTTCCTCAAATAGATCATGAGAGTGGTAATCGTCGTTGGTAATTTCATTCTTGCTCCTGCATGCAAGATTGGCTAATCTAGGTTATATGAATGTATACATCATGTTCATCACTTTGTATAAGTAGAACCTGTCTGATCTACTGCTAGTGATCCTATAAGTGTTATTTGTTCTAACAACGACCCCGTTACATGGAAATTCATGAATTCATTCTTGCTCAACCGATGATGAAAGTGATTTCCTTTTTTATATATACTGTATTATTTGTTTTATCCGGCAATTTCCTTCTAAGAATGATTTGTGCCGGGGTGAGCAAAATTATTCGTTTCACCGCCGGAGACCCTATAAATACATGGCCCTGCATGCATATATCTATCGTTGCCAACCACACCACCAACACAAGCACAAGTTGAGGTCGATAGAATTTGCAAGTAGCGATGGCCGGGCTGAGGCACAAGCACAAGATCACCGAGAAAACAGCAGTGCCGCTGCTGCCTCTGCTCATCCTCCTGCCGCTGACGATGCTCTCTTCCATCGCGTCGGCCACGCGCCGCTCGCCGGCAGCGCTGAGCGCCGACGAGGGATTCGCGGTGCTGAGGACGGTCCCAACTGGACCGAGCAACGACACCAGCCCGCCACGGCCGCCGGCGTCTCAAGTGGGCAAGGGCCCCGTCATTGACCTCCCGGTGCTAAGGAAGGTTCCGACGGGACCGAGCAACATCACCAGCGACCCGCCACCGGCGCCGGCGTCTCAAGTGGCCGAGAGCCCCATCGTTGACCTCCCTGTGCTGAGAAAGGTTCCCACGGGACCAAGCAACATCACAAGTGATCCACCGCCACCGCCATCTTCAGCGGCCACAAGCACCCATGCCGATGATCTCGCGGTGCTAAGGAAGGTTCCCACGGGTTCCCACCGGGCCAAACAACGAGACCAGCGACCCACCGCCGCCGCCGAAGCTGGTCGCCACTAGCCCTTGATTCCCAAAGCTGTAAGCTGTGTGTGTGCGTGAGAAGCGATTTTGATACTTGTACTGCCGTTATCATGCATTGAGATTTCATCATGCAAACTTGGATTTGTACTGACATAGTAATACATATGCCGTGACCAAACATTTCCTTTGAAGTTACAAACAAATATTTCCTTTGGATGCCCTGTGAAATTTTGCTTCCGTTTCCCTTTTCTCACCGGCCAAATTAACGTTTCCCTTTAAAAAGAAAGTTGTTTTCAAAGTAATAATTGAGTTGTCTTAAAATATCATAGCATAAGATCAACACTTTTCCTATATTTCAGGTGCCTGAAATTTAAGAAGATTTCGGGCAACACTTTTTGTACTACTACATTGTTATTTTTATGATTTGTTATTTATCATAGTAACACATTAAATTTTTGTTCTTGTCTAACTATAGAAAATAATTGTTAATTTTTAAATTGTCCTTGTGCCAACACATATAAAATTTTGTAAGGTTTGTAGTTTTGTTTAACTGGTTTCTATTATTGGAACCAAAATTGTTGTGTCTACAAAAATTACGACGAACTAAATCTGTAATTTTAGTATAAAATATGTGCAATAACCGCCGCCTAAATAAAACAAAAATTCAGGCACTTGAAATTTAGCAAATCCCTAAGATCAAAGATAACAACCATTGGTTGAGTAATTGTTCCGATGGTAGGATATGAAGGTTTTGGTTTAGAAGGGAAACTACCGGAAGATCTCGAAATTCATACGGAGTAGAATACTATTGAAAGATCTAAACTTGAATTTAAATTTGGACAGAGCCATCATAGATTAAGCTAAGTTTAAGGAGATCCATATAGAAGTAACAAGGATGTGCCAAGCAAAAAGGTAAATACTATGGATATAGATGAAAAAAAAATACAGAACATTGTAATTCGTAACCTTACCACATCTGCATAAATTAATATTTTAAAGAATATGTTAAGAAAAAAAAACACATTAATTCGCATGTACTCCTAAATTTGTCTGTGAACTCCTGGAGCATAGCACGGATTTATAGGTTAGTGACAGAAAAAAAATGATTATAGTATGTGATTCTGCAAGGTTATCCCTTGTTGAAAGTCCAGTATTGCTGGATAAAAATGCTCAGAATAGATGAATGATGTTAGCAGGCCTCCACCTATCGTCTCTACAGCAGGCCAGCCCAAGACGCCACCTCGAGCCCGTACCAAGAATGTCCGCCTTCAAGGTCCCGAGTGGGCTTGTCTGGCCGAGAGCCCAGTCAGTGAGGAGTAGTTGAACCTATATGTGTTAGGGGAGAGCTGGAGGAGACGGCAACTATCATTTGAACACTTGTAATACTTTCTTATTTCCTTGCAATAGAAGTAAGACACCTCGTCGGCGCCGGATTTCGTGTCCGACCTCGTCGGAGTTATCGTAGATAGCCTCGAGAGCTAACAGTGGTATCGACTCTTCCCGGCCCGAGCGCCGGAAGCCGTTCCTCCCTCCCACCCACACTTCACCCGGCCCAACGCCGCGGCGGCCTGATGGATCCCGCTGTCTCCGCCAAGTTCGACGAGCTCATCCAGTCGATAGCTGACTTCCGCACCGGAAGTACGGGGCGTCGGCGAGCGCCTGGATCGCCGCCTCACCTCCACCGACTTCGGGCCGCCGCACGCGACCCGACATCGGCGGCCGCCTCTAGGTGCTTGAGTACCACGCCCACAACCAGTACACGGCCGCCATCGCCGCCGACAACCGGGAGGGCACCGACACCCGCATCTCCGACCTCGAGTCCCGCGTGCGCCGCCATCGAGGGATCCGCTTCATCGAGATCCAGACTACCGCGACGCAGCGTGTGGCGGCGCTGGAGACGTCGTGACGGCGATTTGGGCGAGTGGCGTCCCCGCGTCGACAACTCCATCCTCGCCCCGCTCCGAGGTCGACCGCCTCGAGGTTGATGGAGGGATCCGCGGGTACTCACGCCGGCCGGATCCGTTGAGCAAGCCGCCGCGGGCGTGCCCTGCCGGATTCACGACCGGCGGCCCGACGGCACCGCGATGACTTCGACTACACGGGATGCGGGCGTGGTCCGATCTCGCCATGGCCCCGCATGCCGGCCAATGGTACGTATCCCCCACCATCCCTCTATCCTCCCGATCCGTTTCCACCGCCAACTCACCACCCTCCGTTTCACGCCGCCGCCACCACCTCCGCGCCACCATTCACCTACCCACACCCTTCTCCAGATCCCACCTATTTCCCCAATCACAATTCCCACACCAATTACCCCCAATTCACACCTAATCCTTACGTCCATCACCACCAGCAGCAATTTCCCCCAAATTCTTCACCCAACCTCGGGCAATTGCCCAAACTACAGTTCCCCCAATTCGACGGCGACAATCCCAAACTCTGGCTGACCCGCGCCTTCAATTACTTCCAAATGTATCACGTTCCACCAGCCATGTGGATTTCAGTTTCCACACACCACTTCACCAACGCCAGCCAAAACGCCCAACGGCCGAACCACGGCTCCACAACATCTCACGGGAATCATTCACGCCTCGATACACGAAGCGCTTCACAGCCCTTGATCGACGAAGTTCTTTGCCGCCCGGATGTTTCACATCTCCATGACATCGACAGTCTCCGACTATGTCGAGCGATTCACTTCTCTTATTGAGCAGCTTGCTCCATACCAGCCCAATCCGGACACTCTATCCCATGTTCAACGATTCATCGATGGCCTTCGCCCTGATATTCGTGCTGTAGTACTCCTTTCTCGCCCCCAAACTTTGGATTCTCGCCGCACTCGCTTTGATTCAGGAAGAGGCGTCGGACCATGGCGATCGCCGGGCGTTCGTGAGGCCGGATCGGTCGGTTGTTCCCGAGGAACGCGGTGGTGAAGGGTGCTCACGCCACTTCCTCGGGTGCGGGACCGGAACATCCACTGCGGATCGGCCCCAGCGGCTTTCGTACATCTACTATCGACGACAAGCTCGCCACTCTTCGCGCCTACCGCCAAGGCGCAAGGCCTTAATGTATGCGATGTGGGGAGAAATGGGCCCGTGGCCACCGTTGTCCACCGGTGCCTCAAGCACACGCAATGCAAGAAGTTTGGGCCCTCTGCTCTGAGTCGTTTGTTCCTCCTCCTGAAGAAGACGCTGCTGAACCAGAACAACCTGAGGTGACTGATGATCAGGTATTCATGCTCTCATCTGCAGCAAGCTCGACCCCTGCTGTTGTCGGACGTACTATGCAGTTTCAGGGCAGTTTCAATGGGCGCAGTGTGCATCTTCTACTGGACTCGGGTAGCAGTCATTCCTTTATCAGTTCTGCTATAGCTGATTCTATGCCAGGGTTGGTTCCTCTTCGAAACCCGTGGGTGTTTGAATTGCGATGGTGCAGTTCTCACTGCAGTATGCATCCGCCAAATGCAACCCGGGAGCTCTGAGGGCTACAATTTTGTCTCTGACTTACGAGTGCTGCCAATTGGGTCTTATGATATGATAGTAGGGATGGACTGGCTCCAGCAGTTTTCTCCTATGCATGTTGATTGGAGAGCTCAGTGGTTACGCATTCCTTATAATGACACACATATTCTGCTGCATGGTATGCATTCGGATATCTACCCTTCTTCAGTCTTTCAGTTGTACCATATTGCAGTGTCTGCTTCTCAGGACATGTCTACAGTGCCCATGGCTATCAGAGCTTTGATTGATGAGTATGGTGACTTGTTCAGCGAGCCCAAGGAGCTTCCACCTCGTCGTGCGTGCGATCATACGATTCCATTGGTCCCTGGGGCATCACCGATGGCGATCGCGACAAGACAGATACAAGCCTCAACTGAAGACTGAGATCGAAAAACAAGTTACTGAGATGTTGAGCACCGGGTTCATTCGGGTCGAGCTCTAGTTCTTTCTCTTCGCCGGGTCCCGTTGGTTCGTAAGAAGGACGGCTCGTGGCGCTTTTGTGTGGACTATCGGACACCGAACTCTCGACCATCAAGTCCAAGTTTCCCATTCCCCGTTGTTGACGAGCTGCTGGATGAATTGGCCAATGCTCGATGGTTCACGACGTTGGATTTGCGTGCTGGCTTCAACCAGATTCGGTTAGCACCTGGAGAGGAACATAAGACGGCATTCCAGACACATTGGGGTCGGTTAAGTACACCGTAATGTCTTTCGGGCTGACCGGCGCTCCCAACTCCTTCCAAGGGGCTATGAACTCCACTCGCACCCAGCCACGAGGAAGTACGCGTTGGTCTTCTTTGGCGACATCTTGATCTACATCCAACTGAATCCCACATTGAACACCTTCGCCACGTGTTTTCATTATTCGGGCCGCGGATCAATGGAAGATCAAGTTGTCCAAGTGTCGGTTGCTCAACAGTCCATATCCTATTTAGGCCATGTCATAAGCAGTCAGGGGGTTTCCACCGATCCAGGCAAGATCCAGTCGGTCCAGTCCTGGCCTATTCCTAAGGATGTGAAGGATCTGCGAAGCTTTCTCGATGCCGGCGGTTACTATCGAAAGTTTGTCGGGAACTTTGCTTTGCTCGCCCGGCCGCTCACTGATTTGCTAAAGAAAGGTGTCTTGTTTGTATGGACCTCATCCCACACTGCAGCTTTTGAAGCTCTGAAATCTGCCCTGGTGACAGCACCCGTACTCGCATTGCCTAACTTCT
Source organism: Hyparrhenia diplandra (assembly GCA_015847255.1). Classification (NCBI taxonomy): domain Eukaryota; kingdom Viridiplantae; phylum Streptophyta; class Magnoliopsida; order Poales; family Poaceae; genus Hyparrhenia; species Hyparrhenia diplandra. The sequence continues at coordinate 22,551 of JADLZK010009540.1, read as the reverse complement.
CCAAGCCATTCGATTCTCTGGTCGACGCCAAAGAACCATGGGGTGGGTGCGGTTACATTCTGGATGGACATCCCGTTGCTTTTGTCGGTCGAGCTCTTGGACCACGCACTAGTGCTCTCTCTACTTATGAAAAGGAGTCTCCGCCATACTAGTTGCCGTGGAGCAGTGGCGCTCTTATCTACAGCATGCCGAATTCACAATTTTCACCGACCACCGAACTCGATGCACCTCACTGATCAGCGTTTAAACACGCCTTGGCGGCTGAAGATGAATCATAAGCTCGGGCCCTGCGGTTCCGCATCACATACAAGCCGGTTCCTCAAATGCAGCAGCCGACGCTCTTTCCCGTCATCCAGCTCCTGAGGCTCAGCTGCAGTCCATCTCATCAGCTCGTCCAGTGTGGCTATCTTCAGTCCAGGAGGGCTATGCTTCGGACCCTGAATCCACCAAGCTCCTTCAGGAATTATCTGTCTCACCTGATGCCCACCCTCCATTCACTCTGCGTGACGGCGTCATTCGCTATGGCCAGCAGGTATGGATCGGTGCTAACTTACCTCTACAAAGAATGATTATTTACGCTTATGCCGACGATGCCATGGGAGGGCACTCGAAGCTTTCCCATTACCCATTAAATGTGTCAAACGTTTGTTCTTTTGGCGAGGCCTCAAGTCAGCCGTCAGAGAGTATGTGGCAAATTGCTCTATCTGCACTCAGGCTAAGCCTGATCGAGCACGGTACCCGGGCCTTTTGGTGCCTCTGCCAGTCCCTACAGAGAGTTGGCAAATTCTGACAATGGATTTTATCAACGGGTTGCCTACTTCTGGACCAGCTAATTGCATCATGGTCATTGTCGACAAATTCAGCAAGTTTGCGCATTTCGTCCCTCTGCACCACCCGTTTACAGCTGAGATTGTGGCACAAGCATTCCTGAATCACGTCTTCCGGCTCCATGGCATGCCAGCTTACATCGTCTCCGACCGTGACCCAGTTTTCTGCAGTGATTTCTGGAAGGAGCTCTTTCGTTTGGCTGATGTCAATTTGGCCATGAGTTCTGCATATCATCCGGAGTCGGACGGGCAGACAGAACGTGTCAACCAATGCTTAGAGACGTACCTGCGCTGCTTTGTTCATTCCTGTCCGCGGCGATGGAGCAAGTGGCTCACGATGGCGGAATACTGGTACAATACAAGTCCCCATTCGGCACTGGGTCGTTCGCCATTCGAGGTATTGTTTGGTCGCTCTCCTCGCCACTTTGGCCTCACTGACTCTGCAGCATCGCCAGTTCCGGATGTGGCCACTTCCATGGCCGAACGAGCCACCATGATGGCCGCTGTACGCCAACACCTCCTTCGCGCGCAGCAACGCATGAAGACCCAGGCCGACAAGCACAGGTCCGAGCGCTCCTTCGAGGTTGGCGACTACGTCTTCCTCCGCCTCCAGCCGTACGTGCAGTCGTCGATCGCGCCACGCTCGCACAACAAGCTGCGCTTCAAATACTTCGGGCCATACAAGATCATCTCCAAGGTGGGCGCGGTGGCGCATAAGCCGGCGTTGCCTCCTTCGCCTCTCGGTACACCCCGCCTTCCACGCCTCGCTCCTGGCCGGGCGCCCAAAGCTGCAGTACCTGTCTCCGCCGAGCTCCCGGACACGAGGGACTCCATGCAAGTTCCCGAAGCCGTGCTCCAGACTCGTCTTCATCACCAGGGCCCACAAGCTGTGCAGCAGCTGTTGATCAAGTGGTCCAACCTCGACGCCGATCTCGCCACTTGGGAGGACGCGACCGCCATCAAGCAGCGCTTCCCTTAAGCGCCGGCATGGGGACATGCCTCATCACAAGGGGGGAGGAATGTTAGCAGGCCTCCACCTATCGTCTCTACAGCAGGCCAGCCCAAGACGCCACCTCGAGCCCGTACCAAGAATGTCCGCCTTCAAGGTCCCGAGTGGGCTTGTCTGGCCGAGAGCCCAGTCAGTGAGGAGTAGTTGAACCTATATGTGTTAGGGGAGAGCTGGAGGAGACGGCAACTATCATTTGAACACTTGTAATACTCTCTTATTTCCTTGCAATAGAAGTAAGACACCTCGTCGGCGCCGGATTTCGGTGTCCGACCTCGTCGGAGTTATCGTAGATAGCCTCGAGAGCTAACAAATGAATTCATGAAGCCACCTTTAATTTCCATGTAACGGGGTCTAAACTGGTTGAACTCCTCTAAGTTGAACATTCGTCTTCTTAATTAATTGTACATCACCATCGATTCATCCGGAAAACAATATCTCCACTTCACCACACGCTGCCCGTGCTCCAGTTTGTTTTGTCCCCCGGAGCCTCTTCGCTGTTGTAGTCGTTGCTAGTGTTCCTCTGACTCCGCTGCGTTCTTCTTGGCCTCGGTCCAACGGATTCACCGGATTCCATGCCGGAGCTGTAAGAGTCAGAGTCCTCTAGTAGTGCTGTAATTTTGAAAACGCCACTCACATCATCTGCTCGTGTTTCCCCTTGCAAGTATTTAAGGATCTGCGGAGTACGTCATGTCAAATTTCTGAAGAAATAACCACAAGTGTAGGATGGAATTGGAACTTAGCCGCGAGTGGTCAGAGAACGAACGAACCTGAACCATGGATGGACGCTGCAGCGCTGATTGGCGCACCGCAGCCGCAGCGCACTCGACCATCCGCATCATTATGGATGGATCGTAATCAGTTCCAAGTCGGGGATCTACGAGGGTTTGAAGGCTGCCATCCTCTGCAACTTGTCGAATCAAGGGTCTAGCCTGCAGAAGCAACCGCATATAAGAATGAGCTTTCAACATGCTTTTTTACCTAAAAAACAGCAGTTGTTGTAAATTCAGGAACTTGTTTCTGATGGACTGACCCAACCAACTAATGTGTCATCCATGTAGGACTGAGATGACTGAACCGGTAGCCTTCCAGTAATCAGCTCCAGAAGGACGACGCCAAAAGAGAAAACATCGGCTTTGTCAGTTAGTTTTCCACTAGATAAAAACTCTGGAGCTATGTACCTGCAGGAAACAAGTGAGAGAGACGGTAGTTATATTAGACGCTCATCCGCTGAAAACTTATTTAATGATGGTAATGTAGAATGGCAACGATAAAAGGACTGACCCGAATGTTCCCATTATTCTTGTGGAAACATGAGTGTGATCTCCTGGTTGATACTTTGCTAACCCAAAATCTGCAACCTGCAAAGAATTAGGACATACTAATAAACAAAGGTTTGTGGCTCCTGCACAATGTTGAAGATGAACTATGCTTGCTGAGCTTAACAGCATACTCCTAAGGTCAATTAGAACAGTAAGTTTTAGAAGAAAAGAATTAGGTTACACCAAAGGTCACAGTTTAAATGCTGTGCACTCTGTTTATAAAACACAAAACTCATAGCATACACTTGCTGTTTTGGCATGTAGTGCAATATTTTCTCCATATCGGTCAAAATGATACCTTGGGCTCAAAATTATGATCAAGAAGAATGTTGGACGCCTTGACATCACGATGTATGATTTTAGGATAACCTGGCAATAAGAGTAACTCGTCAGAGTTCAGTACTGCACTTCTAGATACGAAACTGAAGAGACCAAAAATGTGCAAAAGTATATATTGACTGACAGTCGTCATGAAGATAGGCCAGGCCCCTTGCTGATCCTACAGCTATTTTTCCATCTTTGATGCCAGTCCAGCGGTGGACCATTGTGCCCTATGTAATGTGGAATGTCAATCTTAACACGAAATGAAGTCGGTTATCTGCTAAACCAAATCCAAGAAGGCAAGAACATTCATCGAACATATTGCAGGACTGGAGGACCAAGAACCCAGCAACTTACCGTGCAAATGGGTGTCTAGTGTCCTATTGGGGACAAACTCGTAGACCAGCAACCTTTCGTCGGAGTAGATACAGTACCCGACGAGCGTGACAAGGTTCCGGTGGTGCACGCGGCTGATGATCTCGACCTCGGCCCGGAACTCGCGGTCTCCCTGCCGGCTCTCCGTCTTGAGCTTCTTGATCGCCACCTCGGCGCCGTCGAGCCTCCCCTGTACACGCACCCGAAGCCGCCCTGCCCGATGATGTTGCCCGGGGGCGAACCCGTCCGTCGCCGCGGCGAGCTGCTCGTACGTGTGCGAGCCTCCGGTCGGCAGCTCGGTGACGATGTCCACGGAGTGCAGGCGGTTCTCGGACCCGGCGTCCGAGAATGTGCCGCTCGTCTGGGGAGGTGTGGGGCGCTGCTGCTGCGCGAAGTAGTGCTCGGACGGCGGCGCTTGCTGAAGTACTGGCCATGTCGAGCCATCTGAAACACCACGCGTACGCAGACACACGCAAATACCGAGCTGTTTAATTTTTTTAGATAATGGGAACAAGAACACGCACAGCTGATGCTTGAGCAGTGAACAGTTTGTTCTACGTACCTTTGTGGTAAACCATCGGTGCTGGCAGTGGCAGCTGAGGTGGTACCTGCAGTACCACCGGGCGGCGCCGGCGCCGTCTCCTTCTCCGCCGGACGAAGCAGCAGGCCACCGCGCACAAAACCAGAAGCACCGCGGCCACCACGGCCCCCGCGATGATCCAGTGCACGGCGCGAGAACTCAAGGTCCACGAGTCACTTTTGTGGCCACTGGGGATGCGTCTGAGGCTGGGGCCGCCGTCAACTCTGCCGCGGCACGGCGTGCGCCCGGCGTGGAGGAGATGGCATCGAGACCCGCCGGTCCGCCGGTGGTGTCCAGCACTGTCTTGGCGTGGTGGAGGAAATTACCAGCGAGGTCGTACAGCGATGCGACGGGTGATGGCTCAGGAAGAGGGCCGTACTTAGGCGGCGCCGGAGGAGGAGGAGGAGGTGTGAACGGTGGTGGCGGCCTCTTGGCCGGAACGGCAAACCAGAAACGCGACCACATCATGGCTTCTGCACGGACAGTACAGAACCATGTAACTCATCTATCGGGAACGCAAGATATATAAGCTTATGCTTATTGATTGTTCTAGGGCCGGACGCGGCTGCGTTTGCGTTCTTAACCTTGCGGCGCCGGATGCTGCTGTTTCCGTAGAACAGAGTGCTGTGAGCGCACGGGAAGGCGGAAACAATCAGCTCAGCATGGGAGGTGGAATATCATGACAGCGTGCTTTTTTCCATTGGAACATCTCTATCAGACCTGTTATACGCGTAAGCGTGGAATGAACACTCAAGCATCGGATCATGTCAAATTCAGAGAGAGTAATTTTTGGTGTCAGTGGGGTCAAATCCAGGGGATGGACTAAATCATAGCAGTTGATGGCATGGTCAAACCAGTCCTGGCAACAGGACTACGTGGAATCGAGCTGGATGCAAATATGCAGTCTCCTACGGAGTAGGGAGTACCTTTTAGTAAGAACGCATCTTACTAGTTACTACTGCTACTACTATTGCTACCTGCACAGGCACTCATTATATTTCACATTATGCAAAAATTAAATCCTAAAAATTTTACAAAAAAGAGATTAAATCCTGAAAAATCTCATACAAAAGAGACACAAAGCATTAGGAATTCATGTTTTTTTGACATGGGGTCTCCACTTTTTTTCATTAAATGCAAGAACATATAGGCTCAAACAAAAAGAAAGGAAATTACATATAATCTCTCCAAGCACTAATTGGAACACTTCTGGAGGTTTTGGCCTTGATGCAAACCAAGCCAAGCTCATCCCTAAACATGCTCTTCCAGCGAGTAAACTCTGACCATTATCAAAGATGATGTTGTTTCTCATTTTCCAAATCACCCAACATGTAGTTATGATCAGATCTCTTAAGATGACATTATTGAAGGTCTTTCTTGCCTGTAGCAACATATCAAGAGGATTGAGGTTGAGGTTCCATTGGATTGGAATTGAATTCCAGTAGGCAGAGCTGAAAGGGCACTAGAAAAAAAAAAGATGAAAATATGTTTCTTCGACACCTTGATTACATAGAACACAAGAATAGTCAGACAGTTTCAGTCTCTCTCAAAAGCAACCAAAAGAAGAACTTGTTATTTTCCTAAGTTGCTTGATCCCCAAAGCCATTTGAAAAGGGGTGAACATGGAATGGACCCAATGAGAATTCAGTAGACCCTTTTACACTGCTGTACTTTCGAGATCCTCAACTATATGTCCAAACATCATTTATGCTATCATTCTGGTTGTTATCTTGAATTAATTGGAGGATTTTAACTAGCTAGTTGTGGTAGAGGCATTTCGCTGTTGATGAAAAACCTCGCTTAGCATTTAGGCTTTCTAGCAAAGGAGAATAACTGGGAGCATTTCCACATCAATTGTTGATCTACCCAAATATCAAAACATTACTTAATTCCTTTGTTTGGTTTGCAAGAAGAGAAAAAAAGCCTAAATTTACTAAGAAGCTTAAGGAAGTCTTTCCACTAGAAGGATCCAACGGGACATTAGACTATGGGGGAGTTTGAACATTAGAATAGAAGGTTGACCAGATGAGATCGACCCAAGGAATGTCATCATGATTGTAAAATTTACCCGAGTTCTTCATCAACAAAGCATCATTATGACACTGAACATCAATGATGCCTAAGCCACCCTGGTGCTTTGGGTTTGCAAATTTCTTACCAAGCCACAAAGTCAGCTCCCTTTTCTGTTAATATCTGCTTTGCTCCACAAGCAATGCTTGCTATTGATATCAATAATATCAATTTGCTTGATGACTTGTGGCGGCAGCTTCAGACTACACATGTACACATGTAAAAAGTTGGTAAGGCTGAAAACACAGAGTTTAGAGTAGTTTGATGATCCCTGATAGCCTCTTTTCCATCTTAGAGCATTGGGATGAATTTATTCATGATGGGCTTGGTTGTGCCTAGAGGCAAGCCCATGTATGTGAAAGGCATGTGTCCAACCTAACAGCCAAAAGTATGATCTGCTTTCTCTTGAGTCATATTTATTGGTACCTTGTTGGATTTGAAGAAATTCATATTCAATAGATACAATTATAAAAATTATTTAGCTTCACGCGTGCACATCCTCTGTTTCTATACGTGTTCATTTTTTACATAAGATGCTTATAACTACTATGTAATCTTCATCTAGTTGTGATAAATCAATTGTCTATAAATTTTCTTCCTCTTCGTAGCACATTTGCGTTAAACGTCTGTGTTGTAATGTGTAAGTTTTTTTTTTTTTTTAAAAAAGAGAAAGATTCTTTCATGTAAATTTCCTTTATGCCATAGGCAACGTGCCCCGGTATAACCAGTTTCTGTGTGTCGTAAAAATACAAAACTCGACATAACTACGTCATGGGGAAAGACCCCGTTTGGCAGGGCTCCTTCGGCGGGTTCAGGAATTGTTTGGAGCAGTTTTATGCCAAACGGGTAAACAAGAATAGTTTCACGCATGGAATCGCTAAAAACGTGCTCTCACATGGTTTTGCGGAGGAGAGGAGCTAAAATTGTAGCTTCTCCAGCTCCCCGCTAGGCCTGAGCTAAAAATAGTCAGGTGGAGCTATTTGGCCAAACGGGATAATAAAAACGGCTTTTAGCTCCACCTTAAAAAGCTATTTTTAGAGCTGAACCCTAAAAAATAGATTCACGTGTGAAGTGAAGTCCTACCAAACGGGGCCTAAATAGGTTACACATACAGCATGTTTTGCTCAGCTAGCGAAGATATGCGACAATTTCCTGAGCATTTTGTGAAAGCCAAATTTACACGAGACACCCCATCTTAGCAATAAAAGAACAGAAATATAAGTCTCTGTCCTGAATCTACTAGTAGTAGTACGGATAAACAAAAGAACAGAAATATAAGTCTGTCCTGAATCTGGCGGGTAGGGGAAAAGGTTGCAACAGAATTGTATCGTCTGTGGAGATGCTGATGCTCCATCGCGTCAGTTGCCATGTCCCTGCAGCGGCGGTTGTCTTCTCCAACGCCGATGCCAAGAACGCGCGGTGGAGTTGGCTCCGGCGATCTCTGTACGCACTCATGCTTCTCTCCTCCTCATACTTCGCCTACCTCGCATTATTCTCCCGGAACAGCATCCACCACAGCCTCCTGCAACGCCCATTCTGCGAGCATCCTCCTGCGCGCGCAGCAGCCGCCGAAGCCACCCGCTCACCGACTACTCTCGCCGACATCGTCTTCGTCGTCGGCGCGTCCAGAACCACGTGGGCGAAGCGCGGGGTGTACACCGGCCTGTGGTGGCGACCGGGGGCGACGAGGGGTCACGTCTGGCTAGACGGGGAGCCCTCCGGCCCCTGGCACCCATCATGGCCACCCTACCGCGTGCTGCGGCCGAACGCGGCACGGTTCGGCCGGGAACACGCCGCCGCGGCACGGATGGCGCAGGCAGTGGCCCAGGCCTACGAGGCCGCCGTGGGGCTGGAGGAGAGCGCTGGCAGCGGTGAGCCGCGGTGGCTGGTCATGGGCGATGATGACACGGTGTTCTTCCCAGAGAACCTGGCGTCCGTGCTCGACAGGTACGACCACCGGGAGATGTACTACGTCGGGTCGAGCTCCGAGAGCGTGGGCCAGAACGTGGCGCACTCGTACGCCATGGCCTTTGGCGGCGGCGGGTACGCCATCAGCTTGCCGGCAGCCGCGGCGCTCGCCGGGATCATGGACGGGTGCCTTGACCGCTACAACGAGCTGTACGGCAGCGACCACCGCGTCCAGGCCTGCCTCGCCGAGCTCGGCGTGCCGCTGACAAGAGAACCCGGCTTCCATCAGGTAAGTACGTACGTCGTTCACCTCGTTAGCGATACAACAGTTCACTCGGTTCACTGCCGCTGGTGTTGGCTGGGCCTGCGACGTATAGTAGGAGTACCGACGAGGGATGTTTGTGACGACTCGTGCCCAGAGACAAAGTGACGCAGACCTCTGGGCGTGTGTAGCAAAATCTCTGTGGTTGCGATGTTAATGTCAGTTTTGCTGGCAAACGTGTCAGAGTGATCTTTGAGTCTATGGAATTCTGTATCAAGGGTGCTGACAGATCATCGAGGTAGTGGAAAAAAAGTTATCGTGGTACCACACATGTTCGTTCAGAATGGCTTTTCCGGCCGGTTGTTAGGAGCAGGACGCACAGTTAAATGGAGCCGATCTGGATGATCCCAGACACACGGGCCATCGAAACGAATGGTTGCAGAACAGGCGCCGTCTATTCGTTCGTTCACTCACATTTTCTGTTGGTTGCGTTGCTATCGATCGTCCCTACGTTGGATGCAGCTGGACCTGAAAGGACACGTGTACGGCCTGCTCGCGGCGCACCCGGTGGCGCCGCTGGTGTCGCTGCACCACCTCGACCGGCTCAGCCCGATCTCGCCGAACTCGCTCAAGCGGCTGCACGCGGTCCAGTCCCTGGTCGGCGCGTCCCGGCGCGACCCGGCGCGCACGCTGCAGCAGTCCATCTGCTACTACCGCCCGCGGTCGACGCGGGGCAGGGGCACCGTCGTCACCCTGTCCGTGTCCGTCTCCTGGGGCTACATGGTCCACCTCTACCCGTCCGCCGTGCCGCCGCACGAGCTGCAGACGCCGCTCCGTACGTTCCGCGCGTGGTCCGGGTCGCCGGCGGGGCCGTTCACGGTGAACACGCGCCCGGAGGCCGTGCCGAACGCTACCGAGCTGCCGTGCCACCGCCGGCCCATCATGTTCTACCTGGACCGCGTCACTACGGAGGAGTCGTCGCCCGGGTCGGCTGGGCTGAGGCAGAACCGGACGCTGACGGAGTACGTGCCGGAGCTGGTGAGCAGCGACGCCTGCAACGGCACCGGCTTCGACGCGGTTGCCAAGGTGCAGACGATCCGAGTTCTCGCACTCAAGATGGATCCTGCCGTCTGGAAACGGGTACGTCTGCTCATGCAATGCACACATGTCAGAGCCAAGTTAAACTCCTGTGTTATTACGATCCATCAACTGTTTTGATAGTGTTCAGAAGCTAACCTTGTATTTTGTTTTTGTCTTGATCAACTGCCTTTTTGACCCAGGCTCCACGGAGGCAATGCAAAGTGCAGAGCTCGAAGGGAGATGACTCTCTGGTTGTCAACATCTACGAATGTAAGCCTAATGAGGCAGCACAAATGCAGTAGCAAAATATTATAACAACCTCATACAAATACAACTGACTTTGTTTATTATTATATACTTTTCCTCGATGGTATTCAGTGGCGGACCCAGCTTTTGAAAAATAGGGAGTGCACCAAAACTTTTTTATATACAAATCGATAAATCATATTACAATTTGATACAACCATATTATAATTCGGTAAAACCACATTAAATCTTAATATAAATTGTTCAAATGGAATACAAATACTTCAAAATATAGTAATATGAGAGACAATACTACTTGTTTATCCGCTTCGATGACATGAATGTCTCCGTTGTATCATCTTCATTAATTTGGAATAGATTGTCAGCATTAATATTTAAATGCAAAACTAATGAACTCACGAACCTGAGATGCCAAGATCACCTTCAACTAAAAACGTGGTCGCCGATCGCCTTCTTGGTGCTGCGCGATGCTAATGGTGATGGCGGCGTCCGCGTGCCGCGATGGCGGCGTCGTCGCGAAAAGGCGATCCAACTAGAAAAACAATACGGCAATTAGCGCTCACTTTCTACATAATCACATCATCATAGTTTGAACAAATCAGGTTTAAGACAGGAAAGAAACTCACGATCACGAATTGCGAATTCAAAAAATCCGAATTGCCGATCATGATTAGCAAATCACGTCGCCGTCGCCGCCAGTCCTGCCAAACCCTATCAGCTCGCAACTTCGCGCCAGGCGGCCACGAGATGCGGCGAGATACGGCTGAGTCTACGCAGGGCTAGGCCTCCGCGATCGCCACTGGAGTCCAGATGCGGGGCGTGGTGATCGCCTACTGGATCGCGCGCACGCTGAGGCGGAGTCCTGCGAGGCGAGCGTTCAAGAATTGCGAAAATTAGTCGCCGCTCACTTACGCTGGCTAGCTACGCCGTTGGGGTTACGCATATCACGGGCCATAGGGGTCCGTGGACCCCGGACCCCCGTGGTCCGCCCTGGCTGAAAGGGTTAAATTTACTAGTTGAAGGAAGAGGTGAGAGAAGTGTACGTTATCAACAATCAGGTGTGCTGGGATCAATTTGAACTTTACCTTTGATAAGCTACTTGGGGCTACCAATTTGTCTGGGCAGGTTAGAGTTGGTCCATCTTCGAAGTTCGCCGATAACTCCCCCGTAACGGCTGGCTGTTGTCCGGCAGCGGTTGACGGACCCAACTTTTTGAGAATAGGGGGTGCACCAAAAATTTTTTATATAAAAATCGATAAATCATATTATATTTCGATACAACCATATTATAATTCGGTAAAACAAAATTAAATCTTAATATAAAAGCTGTTCAAATGGAATACAAATACTTTAAAATATAGCAATATGAGAGACTTACAATACTACTTGTTTATCCGCCGCTTCTGGATGACAAGAATGTTTCCATTATATCATCTTCATTAATTTGGAATAGATTGTCAACACTAATATTTAAATGCAAAACTAATGAAACTCACGAACCGAGATGCCCGGATCACCTTCAACTAACACGTGGCCGTCAATCAGCTTCTTGGTGCTGCGATGCTAAAGGTGATGGCGGCGTCCGCGTGCGTCGCGATGGCGGCGTCCGCGAAAAGCGATCCAACTAGAAAAACAATACAAAGAATTAGCGCTCACTTTCTACATAATCACGTCATCACGCGGTTTGAACAAATCAGGTTTAAGACAGGAAAAGAAACTCACGGTCGCGAATTGCGAATTCAAAAAAAAAAATCTGAATTGCCGATCATGATTAGCAAATCACGTTACTGTCGCCGCCCGATCCGCCAAACCCTATCGGCTCGCAACTCGTGCCCATCGGCCCACGGATGTGGGCCGAGATACGGCTGGAGTCTACGCGGTGGGCTAGGCCTCCGCATCATCACTGGAGTCCGATCGGGCGTGGTGACTGCCTGGCCCGGACCTATCGTGCACGCGGAGCGTGGCGGTCCTCTGAGGCGGCCGCGTTCAAGAATCGCGAAAATTAGTTGTCGCTCACTTACGCCGGCTAGCTTCTGCCGTTGGGGTGCCGCATATGCGGGCCATAGGGGTCGGTGGACCCCTACCCCCCGTGGGTCCGCCCTTGATGGTATTAGAAGTCGTTTAGGGCAGCGACACGGTCTTCAAAACACAACTTTGACCTCTTATTATTATAAAAATATTTATTGAGATGTGATATATGTATACTTTTATCAAAGTATTTTTAAGACAAATCTACTCATATAATTTTTACATTTACAAACTCAACAACCTGTCATGACCCAGGAAATAGGGCCCGAAGGGCAGGGCCAGACAGGGCCACACGAACACGGGCGCCCCACAGGGCTCGCAAGACGCCCCCGCCGCCGTCTCTCTCCCTTCCGCGGATTCTTGACAATTAATTCGGGAATAAAGGAGGAAAATATCTAGGATTATCTTTAGGTGTTTTGGTGTGCAAGGGGATATCTCATCTATAAGGGAGACCCTTATTAGGAAAAAAATAAATAAATAGGATATGCTTGTAAAAGGTATTCCAATCTATAAGAAAACCTTTAGAGAGATTGCTTGAGATACAAGTCCCACTAGCCGGGCTATAAAAGTAAAGTCCTGTAATCCTTCAGGGTAACAAGCAAATAAAGAAATTTTATCCCAATCTCTTCTTCCTCCTCTCCCACGCGCGCGCCCCACTGCCGCCCCGCCGCCCGGCGCCGCTGCCGCGCCCCCTCGGCCTCGCGCGCCGCCGTCCGTCGCCGCGCCGGCGACCGCCTTCCTCTCCTCCCAATTCCCCAATTCACGTGTCGGTTCCGGCCCAATCTAGGCGGGTTCTCACGGTGGTATCCGGAGACCACTACGATCCACCCACCACCATGGATAGCGAGTCGAAGAAGGCTGGCGAAGAACTTGGGGAGCGGTTCGCCAAATTCGACGGCCGGGATGGACACGCCGAGAATCAAATTGCTATTCTCTCGGGCAACGATCCGGCGACGATCAAGCGCCGTCAACAACTCCGGGAAGCCGATCTTGAGATGAAGACGGCTGTTGGAAACAACGGCCCGCGATTTCATCAAGAAGCGGACCGATGGCAAAGCGAACCCGGGATGATCAAGTCACGGCCGATCACGAGAACCCGATGAAGGGCTACCCGGGGCGAACCCCGTGTCGGTAGGGGCACCACCGACAGGGCGCATGCGCCGCCCCCACCCTCCGCCGACACCTTCCTGTGTCTCGCTCTCGCTGCACAAGCCGCCCTTCCCCGCGCATTTATGGCAAGGAGGATCCTCTCCCATGGATCAACCGCCGTGGAGCAATTCTTCAGGGGACAAGGTACGCCAAAGAACGGAACAAGTCCGGTATGCTTCCTATCATCTCACCGGGGGAAGCCCAAAGCAATGGTACATGAGGTCGCCCCAGAGAAACCGGTGGCGGTGGGCAAGCTTCGTCCCGTATGTCAACAACGCCGCCCAAAGCGGCGGAATCCGGGTGGGTAGCCGGCATCGGCGAGGAGAAGACAAAACCGTCGATGAGTACACGGAGCGCTTCTGAAGCCTTGTTGGCGGCCACCAACGACATATTTTTCCCCTGGCAACTTACTTCCATAAAGGGGGTAAAACTATACCTTTTATACCCATATATATTTATCACTAATAAAATTCCACTTGTAGTGTATAGTATTTTATTTTTACAGGTCTATAATAAAAGCAAGTGGAAAAGCCGACCAAAGTACGCCATCCGGGGAAGCGCATTATTGCAAAAACACAAGCCTGAGAGCAAATCGACCCAAAATATCAAAATTGGGCCGAGCCAAGCCCGCCCCACAACTTTTCAAGACGAAGGAAGCCAACCCACCGAGACCCGGGCCAGGGGCGAGGCCGCCTGTAGGTGCGCCCTTGATTTGTGCGGCCGCACCCTCCCTCCGGTTTCGGCCCGACCTCCGGGAGGCGGTTCATTTACCTTCCTTCAGGGGGTTACCATCGTGGGATGGTCGGTTTGGTCGATTAGGAAGGTGTACCAGGTCGGTTTTGGTGTAAATTAGCACTTAGGCCACTCCTCCAAGTGTATAAGTAGTCCCCTCTCTTCCTCTCTCAACACACACCACTTGGAGTCCAAAGAAACCCCAGAATCTTCCTCTCTCTACCACCTCTAGCTCTCTCTCTCTTCTTCTTCTACTACTTCTTCTTAGTTCTTGGTTAGCACTTAGAGTAGAAGAGCTACAAGGAGGGCTTGTCTCCTAGAAGAAAGTGCCTTGGTAATATATCTTCTCAATGGAGCATTCTTCTATTTGCAAGTCTTATATCTATGTTCTTGGCCTAACTTATGAACTAGAGTATAGTCTTGTTCATGTTCTTGTGTTGGTATATGAACTAGCATATAGTTTACATATCATAATCTTGACATGTTCATCTCGGTTCTTCATCGATCATCATATGCCTAACTTGATTAGAGGTGGGATATCGGTTCGTTGTTCCTTCGGGTTTGCTCTTGTTCTAGTCCGTCCATTCGGCGAGTGGGGATCCTGGGGACAAGAGTAGTGCTGCTCGATATGCGGGCATGGTGCCCGGTATTATGACACCGCGAATATGAGAGCATGCCACGGTTGAGGGGGTAGGCGGCCGGGTCGTGACAAGCCTTGACCGTCCCTTGAAATCCCCCACGTTAGTATGTGATGTAGGAGTTCGTAAATGCCTCGGTGGGAAGCGCACTTCCCGGTGGGGTCTCCCGGTATCCTAGACCTAACCATGCTTAAATCATGTTTGCATATGATCCTAACTATTCATTTGTATGGCCATGACTAGATACATTAGAATTACTCCATTAGGTTATTCATTTATTCTTTATCTATTTTCTTTATCCTTGCTTGGAAGTGGATTCTTAAGTGTGTGTCACACTATCCATAAACCGTTATTGCTTACCCCCGTTATGAACAATTTGGTCTAAGCAACCACATGTTCCTCTATTCGGATGCCATGCTAATAAACACATGCCTTCCTTTGGGAAAATATAAATAACGATACCCTGAATACTTCCGGGTGAAATGCTAAAGTGATAGATCCGCGCGCTTCGGATGAAATATCTAAGATGGCAAGATTTATCCCGTTGACGTTCCGCTCGGATCACCGACATGGTGGTTTTACTTGGGAATATCGGTAGCGCATTTCTCGCACTTTGTTATTGGGGATGGGTTTTATACTGTTTCCTTTGATTGCGCTAAGAAATGTCAACAAGCATTTCGGCGCCGTTGTCGGGAAGGCATTGTGAAAAAAAATAAACTAGGCTATGAATATGAACGTGCGCGTGGCTACCATTTGCTCATACAGGCTAATCTTTTATGTGTTCTTACTCATGTGGATGAAAACGGGATAGTGTATGTCGGTTTCCAAGCGCGGAAAACTTCATCTCGATCCGGGCACTCCTAAGGAAGAACAGGTCTCGTGCCGCTTCTTCTTCGGCCAGAACCCCGGCGGTCGAGACCGACATCCCCGCACCAACCGAATCGCAAGCTATGGCCCGAAATCATCAAGCGCGATTTCTCTACTCCGTATCCAACGCGTGCCTTTGGGCGGTGGTGAATGTGGCGAACAAGAACTTTGAACTGCGCGACTGGGCTGATCACTATGGTGTGCCCCCATTCTTATGGAATGCCTGGCGAGGGCGCCAACGCCATCTCCAACACTTCCTTTGAGTCATGGCGACACCATCGTCATCAAAGATGTTGAACCCGATATCATCGAAGCTCGCTGTTTCCTTTCTCCTCGTGGGGAAGGCGAAACAAAGGTTCTACAAGGACAAGGAAGTAGTCGGCGTGGGCTAAGTGCTCAAAGCGGCATTCTGGCTAAGTTCTTCCCTATGGGCAAAACCAATGCCCCGAGGGAAGAATCGCCAATTTCCGCCAGACATCAATAGAGCCCATTCCGAGGCGTGGGAAAGGCCGCAAGAATACATTCTAGCATGCCCGCATTCACGGGATGGAGAACTGGCCGATGCTCGGAACTTCTACAATGGTCTCGCGACCATATCGGCGGGCACCTCGACGCCGGGGGTGGCGCGGCATTCTTATCGCTCACCATCGACCCGGGCAACAACCCCCGATTGATAAAATGGTGGCAAATCGAGCCGGGGAGAAGACAGGACCCTAGCCAAAATATAAAAAAGGCATGCATACCGTGAAGGGAGGCGGATATGCTTGCCGCAAAAATGGATCTTTTGTTGAAGAAGCCGGAGGAGCGCAAAGACTCTACTACCCAGCCAGCGCCCGGTTTCGCCACGCGCACTCACACATGACGTGTGAGACTGTGGGTGAAGATGGCCACTCGGAAATAATCGCCCCGAGACCCGTGGAAGAAGCTGCATTCATCAACAATAAAGAACGGGTATCGCCAACCTCGGCAAATTTTGGAACAACGATCCGTCGCCCGTTCCAAGGCAACGGGGCTATAATTCCAATTACAGTCCGGTCAGCCTTCACTCAAGAACCTCGTATTGGGCCAAGCCAAGATTAACGAAAAATCTCACCAAAAAGATGAGCCATCAAGACAAAATCCTTGAAGGAGTGAATAATAAGCTCGAAGGGTTGACATCGGTACCGTGAAGAATCAACTCGCCAACAAGATGATAGAACCACGCTTGGCCCCGATTGCCGCCAAGTACCGCCAATCGACTTCGGGTAGGATCCCGGGGCAACCTGAGGTCCCGCACGAAGTCGGTTAACATGATATCTCCGAGGCTCGATCAACCCGATGAGTTAAAGAAGATCCCCGCGGAGCTCGCCATTCATTGCCAAGAAGGGTGACCCGGACGCCGCTTATCACCGCGCCTGTTGTTGGCCCCCACACCTTCGTCAATGCATTACGCGATCTAGGGGCCAGTATCAATGTGATGTCCAAGGCCACTTTCAACAGAATCCATGGAGGAACACTTACTCCCCGCCAACTTCGTCCTCCAAATGGCATCAATCAACAAGGCGGCCGAGGGAATACTCAAGACGTGCTAGTCAAAATACGTAATTTAAGTACATCCCCGAAGATTTTATGATCTCGATATAGGCCCATCGAGGATACGTCTCTCCTCCCCCCGAGACCGTTTCCATACGACAAAGCTGATATCCGCATGGGGAAAGGCTTCATAGTCTTCCACATCAAGAGTAAAGGCGGTAAAGTGCCCATTCATTGGGTACAAACAACAACACACCCGATATCATCATCATCAAACTGGTGTGGAGTATTGGGGATGGGTTTTATACCTGTTTCCTTTGATTGTGCTAAGAAATGTCAACACGCGCATCGGCACGCGCAGCCACCTCGGCGACAAGCGGCGGTGAACATCTACACGGCAGGCTTGGAGCGAATCGCGCTTTAAGACGGACGTCGAGATCACGAGAATCCCAAGGACATGGAGGTCGCCATGTCTCGTCGTGGCGTACGGCGGCGCCCGCCATCCTCTACAACACCGGCAAGCCGGCCACAGTGAAGGCCGGGCGCTGCGCCTGTCCTCCTGGGCCGCCCAGCGCCCCTCTCGTCGGCGGCACCGGCAAAGAACGCTCGGCCGTTCAAGCGGCGACAGGAGGAGATGACGGAGCGACGCAAATTTGGACTCTTCAAGCGTGAGCCGTTTACACGGGTCTAAGTGCAAGCACCTCTTAAACATCACGGTCCTCAACGACTACAATCGAAACGACTTCGACAAGCGTCTCACGGCGGACGTCAAGAAGGAGCCACGACCCCGAAGGTCCTCTCGGGACCATTCCCGATACGTGGTGCTCATTCTCTATACCGTCGGTATGATGATCTCAGGCACGGCGTCAACATTATCGTCAGCTCGGGAGCACGCACAACTACGCGACGACCCCTGCGTGGTGACACGGGCGCTCCTCCGGTTCGGCCCGGTCAAAATTGTCTTTACGATCACTGCGCTGCACGGCGCCACCTCGACATGCCCGGGCGTCACGCTCGAGGTGCCACTGCGCCTCCGCGCCCGGCTCAGCCGACATCGCCCTACGTCATGCCATTGGGCAACGGCGTCGGCGTCATCCTTGGTCGGCAAGCTTGGGGACCGATGGCGTGGGACTTCCGACACACGAGCTGCGGCGACACAACGCGGCCGGCGCGAGACGTTCACGTCGGCTCCACCTCTTCAGCGTGGGCGCTCCGGCCCCGGCTTTGCTGGTCGGGCATCTTCGCCCGGCGTCGGGACACTTCCTTCTCGGCTTGGAAGCGTTCGAGGCATGCGACTATCTTGGACCTCACGACACGTCCATGGGCGTCTTCGTCCAGCTCCGACGGGGACACCGGAGACCCCGGCACCTCGCCGGATCGCCCTTGACGTCACCACGGGTGACGCCGCACCAACATGGACACTTTCGGGGCTGACCTCCTTCTCTTCGATGGCGCTTCTACCTTCTAGCTTCCTCACTACTTCCGGACCTCTTTGGGCCGCCTTCGGGGGGCGGGTTCGCGGGACGAACTTCCTCGACTTGGGGCCTACACAGCGGAGCCAACTACAGGTTGCACCGGCCGCCATCTGTTGGGCGGCATGTGGCGCGGCGCCACCACGTCGGCCCGGCCGGGGTCGTCTTCCTCGGCGGCATGGATGCTTTCTTCCTCACCGTCGACAAAGTCCACATCGGCCTACGATGCGAGAGGGCACCCACAACTTTAAGCCCTCTGCGTTCGGCGTCGGCTCCCTTCATATGCGATGCGATGTTGAACTTGGTACGCTACTCCTCCTACTGCGCCCGGCGACATCACCACCATGGCGTCTCCTCCGCTCGCCGTCAACGCTCCACCCGGCGCTTCTTGTTCTGGAGCCCGACCAGCGACATGGTGCATCAGGCACCTTGAGGTGGGCGTTCAAAGGGGGCTCACCTTTGCGGCCCCGGCCGTGGACGGCATCTCGGCGGGGGCGTCTTTGTCCCGCGGTATCTACCATGGCTACGACGAAGCAGCCTTCACTACCTCTTGGAGTTTGTTCCCAAGCGAACCAGGGGAGAACATGATCCTCGGGGAACCCGGTGCATGGGTCGGTAGTGCTGCGAGTTGAGCTCATCATGCGAGGGCGGTGATCTCCACCGGGTGTGACCGAATGGACTTTCATCCGGCGCGAGGGCAGCGCCCGGTCGGAGAAAGGGAGATGTCATGACTCGAGAAATAGGGCCCGAAGGACAGGCCCGACAGGCCCACGGAGCACGGGCGCGCCCCCAGGCTTCGCATAAGCAAGCCGCCGTCTCCTCCCTTCCGCGGATTCTTCGGCAATTAATTCGGGAATAAAGGAGGAAAAATATCTAGGATTATCTTTTAGGTGTTTTTTTGTGCAAGGGGATATCTCATCTATAAGGGAGACCCTTATTAGAAAATAAATAAATAGGATATGCTTGTAAAAGGTATTCCAATCTATAAGGAAACCTTTAGAGAGATTGCTTGAGACACAAGTCCCACTAGCGGGCTATAAAAGTAAAGTGCATAATCTTTCAGGGTAACAAGCAAATAAAGAAATTTTATCCCAATCTTTTCTTCCTTCTCTCCCACGCCCCCCCCCACACCTGCTGCCGCCCCGCCGCGCCGCTGCGCCCGCCCCCCCGGGCGCACAAGGCTGCGCGCCGCCCCGCCGTCCGCCACCACCTCCCTCTGCGCCTTCCTCTCCTCCCAATTCCCCAATTCCATTAATCGGTTCCAGCCCAATCTAGTTGGGTTCTGACAACAACTAAAAGTTATTGATGATTTATATTCCGATGTTTGACCCAAACCTTGTCCAAAACCTTCTAATACCATTCCGGAGGAGTATGTTACTTGTGCGGACATGCGGTGCTAACAGGAAGCGTTTTGTCTTTGGTCGGCACATGGTTGTGTGTGAATAAAGACTGATTTAGATATAAATTAGACTTCCCTAATCACTACTGTCAAAATGAGATAATTAAAACTACTCTCTCCATTCTACTAAAATATTAGATGTTTTGGGGTGTTTGGATTCCTTGCTCGAACTCCCATCTCCGCTAGAAACTAAACAGACGTGAGTTTGTTTCCTTTGTCTTGCTGCCTCGTTTCTTTATAAGCAAAATTAGCTCAAACGTGAATCCCGCCATGTGCTAGACTTTAGCATTAAAAGATAAAAGTTTTTTTTTGCCTCTTTCGGTGCTAGAATTTTTTAGCGCTTATTGTAGGCTTCAGAACACTTTTAGTATTCCTTTTAGCGCTCCTTTTAGCTAAACTTTAGCACTTTACCTTTTAGCATTTTTGTTTAGCATTGTGATCCAAATAGGCCTTATTATCTTTTACGTCCTGCGTTAAATTTCTCTACACCAAACAGATCCATAGTGGTGTTAGTATAAAACAAACTAGCAAATGTGATACATACAGAAAACAGCTGCAGCCTCACATACCCATACTCACGTCGCTAAAATTCAGACACACAGGATTTTCTGATTTTGAAATTGCACATAGCCAGTACTACTTTAGTCTAGCATTTGCACTGGCGAAATGATGATCGCCTTCATTGCATTCTTCTACTGGTGATGATTGCGGCTTACACACATGTGACTAGTTTGTCAATCATCAATAGGCAGCAGACGAACGGCAATCAAGAGTAAAAAAACGGGGAGCAAGAAGAATCGAACTTGTCTCTCGTGTAAGAGACAGCCTAGCTGGGGAATGACGATATGGGCGAAACGGAGCACTATATCTGTATAAAGAGCAAATCGTTTCCAAAACACATTTTCCATCGAGTGATGGATGTAACTAGGCAATAGTACATATACTAGTACTTTTAATGGAGGAATCTTTATTCCAAGATTAGACACTATACCTGCTGTCAGTATATATATCACTGTTCTATCTTCTCTTGACAATATGTTGTGGAGTCACCGTTCTTCATTTTTTTTTTAGATAAAAGGGTTTCCCCCGCTTTTGCATTACCAAAAGCAACCAAGTTTACAGCATAGCGTATAGGCGCGCCCGCCAAAGTAACAGTCTTAAGACTAGCTCAAAAGTTTAAAGTCATGGCAACAAACTAATCAAACTGGCTACGCTGATCTGAAGTGGCCGAGACCGAGTGGTTTTGTCACCGTTCTTCATTCACTTGACGATATGATATGGAGTGTTATTTTTAGGTAAAATGTGGAGTGTTATTAACCAACGGGTAAGTGGATATGGCAATGGCATATTCTAATTCATGTTGAGATTTTAATTTGACATTAAGAACGCGTTCCTAGGGATCCAATTTCTTCAAGAACCGTTTTAGACCTAGATTCTCTCTAAAAATAACTGCTAAAGTGAAATGACTTGGCAATAATCAGTGAAATTGTTTGACTATTTATATGGTCCTTTTTAAAATGAACTAGAATCACTGGAAACACCTATTTTTAGGTGATTTTTTCATCCCTAGTTGAAAACAGATAAACACACATCTTGGTCTTTCATGGGCAATCGCTCGAAACATGTTTGGCAAATCGAAAAAAAACGATCAAGCGATTATCAAGCCAAATGGCACAAAGAGGAACATTTTTGGAAGAATCGCCTAGTAAAACTAAATCTCGGTTTTTATGTTTTGTCAGAGACCTTTATTTCCTTGTTTCATTGGTATTGAGTGGCTGCATGTTGTATCCAGCAAAACTGAGATTTGTTTTGAACTCTGTAATAATTGGTCCGATTCTATCTACGGATAGATGAAGCGGATTTTATCCTTTATCTAAAAAAACTAGTTTAGAGAAACATCTAGAATCTAGTTTCTCTTATAATTGTAATTCCAATGAGCTAGCCAAATGGCTCCAAAACATTTTCTGGTGGTATCGTGTTTGGCAACAAAAATGTATCAGGCGATTATCAAGCCAAATGGCACAAAGAGGGAACATTTAGGAAGAATCGCCTAAAACTAAATCTCGTTTTTACTAGTTTAGAGAAACATCTAGAATCTAGTAATTGTAATAATTCCACGAGCTAGCCAAATGGTGATCCTACGGTGAATTTATAGTTTTTTTAAGGTTTATTGTTTCTCATCAATGGATGTGGAGTAGTTTGGTTTACTTTTTTGTAATGAGAGGATGTAACTTGCTTTTAGTATTAATAGATTTTTTCCTTATCGCAAAAGAATCCAGCGAGCTAGCCACATGCCACGAAATGATCCTAATTCAGCTTAACAGCTTTTTATGAAACAAAAAGATCAGAAACACTTTGGGACAGGGGAGCCGGTGGGTGCATCAATTTGTTCAAAGTGGAAATCGATAGCGCCACATGCTGTATCTCAGGCCTCTGCCCTGGGGCAAATCTTCCCAACCAAGTACATACCACCTTGTCGACATGCCGACATGTTCTCTTTTGCTTAAAGTACGTCACTAGTACATCCAAGTTTGCTCAACAGATGATGTAGGCACATTTGAACTTGCCGCTCTACCACCACCCGATCGACTATGTTGAGTTGTTGACTGGTGACTCGTCCATGTGCTCGCCACCTAGCTGAAGGCCCGGAACACTCCGAGAAAGTATAGACAGCGACGGCGCCGGAGGCGTTCGTTCCCATGCCTCCACACGGACGCTGGCTGAAGCAAGCCGCAA
>JADLZK010009539.1:0-338875 GCA_015847255.1 Hyparrhenia diplandra | reverse complement strand
TTACAATAGAACGGTTGCCGGATAGAGTAATTGGCATGGAGCCTAATAGCGAGCCGAAATCAAACAAAGCATGCATAACAAGATCAGGGACACTGAGCTTCACTGACACCGGGGCGAGGTCAAACTATTCTCTCCTGCTTCGTCCGCCGTTGTCGTCGTCGTCCGCCAGCGACATCTGGCTGAGTCTGCTGGGACCCGGCGGAACCCAACACATGCCTGCCGCCGCTCGTCTCCTCCATACGCCGGCGCATGGCGTCCTCCACCAGCACGAACCGCCGCATCAGCATTTCGTCGGTCAGCGTCGGCGACCTCCCCTGAAAGCGAATGTCCAGTAGTCGTCCGATTCTCCCGTGAGCACAACCGCCGGGGGTGAACGGGCACCGGAACAGATGCCCCTCCGCCGCCGCCGGCGGCGGCGGAGGCTCTTCCTCGGATCCACGACAACGTCATTGTCGCGGCCGCCAGAGCAGACCGGCTTGCAGACGCACGCCACGCGCGCGAGCGCCGACCCCTGCCGCGCTTCTTTGAGGGACGAGCGCCAGCGCGGCCTCTCCGTTGGCGCGCGCTCCTGTGCCAGCGCCGCCGCCGGTGCCTCCACCGCCGCGGGGTGCTTCCACGTGAGGAGCCCGCACAGCGCGCGATGAAACCACGAGGAGCGCGCCCTGGGGACGCTCCTTCCGCGCTCGACGATGCCGCTACCATCCCTGCCACCAAATCAGCTCATCAGCGTTTCATGACAAACTATTCAGTGAAAAGCGTACGATCTCGCAGCTGCGATTGATCTTCACAGTGAAAACCGCGCTGATCGCTCTGTGCGTGCACGCACGCATGGCATGACATGATGAAGAACCCCACCTTGATGACTGGGTCCTCGAGGCGCCCTCCTCCTGTGGCTGCTCCGAGAGAAGCCTCCATTTCACCAGAAAGCAAGCGATCCAATCTCATCCCCGTCTCGCGTTTCGCGAGGACGACGACGACGACGACGACGGAGCAGTTCTTGTCTGGTCAGAGGACTGTGTGCTGCTGGAATGACACTCACGCACTCCTTGTAATTTGTAAATACTAGAGCTACTAGGGCTGCTAACACTCGGGCCTTGTCAGAGTGAAGCAGGCAATAACTTTTGACCTCATCAAGCATTAATCAAGTGCTCAAGCATATGAGCTCCTTCAGATAGCGCCTATTCTGAGATTGTTTAACTCCAGGGGGATCCGATCACGCAGCTAGAAAGTCCTCTTTTACTCGAAGAATTTGAAATGTTGTGATGAAATATAAAACTAAGTGTTCATTAACTTTACATTGCAAAGTATTATAAATGGAAAGAGAGTTCAGGTTCGTTGAAAAGAGGGAAAAACAAAATGCAATGAAAAAAGGAGAGGGTGAAAAAATCATAGCATGCAAAATTGAACAAACGTGGTCGGCAGGATTCGAACCTGCGCGGGCAAAGCCCACATGATTTCTAGTCATGCCCGATAACCACTCCGGCACGACCACTTTGATGCCATGAACTTAATTTTAATCTACTAGGACATATTGTTTACTCGGATTTCAGCCGTGGGCGACCATCTCTCGACCTTTGAGCAGCAGCAGGCCATGACAATGAGGCGTCGCCGAGAGCGGGCCGTGGGTCGTTTACAATTAGGCGTGGGACTAACGAATCGGAACGGTTGTTTTATCTCTGTTTTTCTTTCATAATAAAAGGGACGAATGGAATGATTCAGGGACGACAAAAGATAGGAATGAGTTGGTGCTTTGCTGAATCTAATGATTGCAAGAAGCTGGAAACGAAATCGTTAGTACTTAGTACGGTTCTTTTATATTCTCCTCTTTCTTTACACCTACCCAGCCTTCTGAGAGCAAGATGGTACTACCATCCTATGGAGCCTGGAGCTTATTAGACGAACTAAACTACCAATTCGAAAGTGCCAAGCTTTGATGTGCGGCCCTACTTTGCCACATACTATAGTGCTTAGCTAGTCATTGTAAGCTAGTCTGTCTTATCATTGGATTTCAGGTCTCATCATGTAGTGCGGTTCTTCTAGTAGTACCTGCCAATACGACCTTAGATAGGTAAAAGCTAAAACCATGCTAGTGCAAAGTTTAGTGACATGGTAACATGTTGCACCCAAGAGCTTATAATGAGCAAGCCTCATGATGTAGCTTTAGTTGCTTTAACACTTGCTTTTTGCTGCTCCAAATTGACTAATGCATACTACACTCGACGGCCAACTCCAATCATAGAGTGTGTGTGATGCAACAATAGAACTGGTTGTTATCTAGTACAGTATTTATTTTGTCTCGTATCATCTTCAACTCATCTAATGTTATTTATTTTATCTTGCATAAATACTGTATATTACAGGCTAGGACAGAGCAGAATGTTGGACTGTGCAACAATCTTGTGTATAGATTTTACAATATGAGACATGTTTTTGTTTCAATTTGCACATCGTACTATACGTTTGTTTCAGATTGCTTTGCATATGGTAAACAAATCTATTGACATGTGTTAAGAACAGCTACCTTTCCCCCTCCTTGTCCCGTTCAGTAATAAAGAAAACAAGTACAGTATGTGACTAAGAGGCCCCCCACGGCATCCTAGCTTAAAAATGGCCTTAACGGTGCACGCCGTGGCGCACCGTTGTTCTCCATCGGCCATCGCCTCCAGCCGCACCTACCTGCTAATCATTGCATCTTTCGGCTCCCCGCCGCCAGCCGCCAGTAGCTCTCACCGACGACGACACCGCGCGCGCTCCGCTCACTTTTAAATGCTCCAGCGCACCGGCCGTGGCGCCGATCGATCGCCTTCCCTTACCACTGCACCTCCGCTTCCCACCATTTCTTTCCCAGAAACCCACACGCTCGCACCTTCGAATTCGAGCAGACGAACAAGTAGAAATCGTCACCTCGCCGCGCGTTCTCCGTTGCCCTCGCTCTGCAGCGGATCGACTCGCTCGGATCCTCCGTCCGTCCGGTCCCGGCGGCGATGGGCCAGTGCTTGTCGTGGGCGCTGGGCTTCGTCCTGCCGTCGCTGTGGGAGGCCGAGGTGGCCATCTCCGCCACGGCGCTGCTCATCGCCGCGCTCATCCTCTTCCTCTTGACGTCGGAGCAAGCCAAGTCGTCGTCCACGGCCACCAGCGGCGGCAACACGCCGCCAGCCTCGTCGTCCGCGCGTTCATCTGCCACCGCAGCAGCAACCGCAGGCCGCGGCCGGACCCGCCGCGCGGCGGCTTCTGAAATCACGTGCGCTCAGGGCAGCGGCGGTGGCGGTGGCGGCTACGTCATCAAGGTAACTGCTGCCGCATGCATTGGCAACTCTGATCGATTTCACCTAGCTCTAGCTGCATGCCCCTGTGTTGTGTTTATGCGTTCTCAGTTCATGTATGCATCATCGACGATCTGTGCTTTATTTTATTTTTTTTCAGCTGGAGCTGCTCTCGGCCAAGTACCTCATCGGCGCCAACTTGGACGGCAGCTCCGATCCGTTCGCCGTCATCTCCTGCGCCGACCAGAAGCGTTTCAGGTGGTTTATTACTTGCTTCCCAACACAGTTGATTCTTCATAGCAGAGCTCGTACGTGAATGAATTATTCTGAACGAGGTGAGGCTGCCCACACTGTTCTGTTTGTGCAGCTCCATGGTGCCCAGCCAGAGGAACCCTCTATGGGGAGAGGACTTCAATTTCCTCGTCGAACAACTCCCGGTTGAGGTAAGCAACAAAACAGCAGCATCTTCAGTTCCTCAATCCTCACTGCATTTGAATTTTGAAGTCCGAGGACAGCTGAAAAGCGATAGCCACTGCAACTAGCTCATTTACTACTGTAGAGTCACTGGCATTCATCCACACTGCTTAATTAGCTTGTCTGTCCCAAGCGTGAGAGAACAGCAAAGAGTTTATGTAGACAAATGCGCCGTTAGAGATGGCCCAGGGTGTACGCCAGCCTTGTTCTGATACAAAACTATTGCTTTGCCACTGCAGTACTGCTCTGCTAGTATAGGAACTACAATTGCCAGCTTTTTAGAAGCTTCAAGGAACAGCGAAACCGTTTCCTTTCGATGCTTGGCAATGAGAGTTTTGATTCAAAAGTACATAAAATAGGAACAAAAGCGATTTGCAGCGTCATAATCATGTGACAGGAAATTTTTTTCCCACGGCAACATGTCAACATCCCACCACAACCCCACTCATGATTAGTGGTCCACATGACAGCGTAAGTTAGACCTATCCAACTGAATATTTGAGTTGTGCATACCAACCTGCAAAAAGTAATGTAAAGTACCATTAGCAAGCAGCTTATATTAAACTTGGGAGTAAATGGCGTGCATATGCTTTGTGCTGTACGGATGTAGTATCATACCTTCTATGAAGCCTCTTCTTAATTACCTCAGAGCGGCTGGGATACTATCTTATGTTAGGGTTGAGTCAATGGCGTGCGGGTCCCAGGCACTAGCCTCAGAGTGAAATTAACATGGCGTGCTAATTAATGATTTAAGTAAGATTAACAAGCAATAAGCTGTATAGGAATGTCAATAATGAATAAAAAAGTTTGAGAACGTCGAATAAAAGGAATGTTTTGTTTTCCCCCCTGAATATTTGATACCAGAATTGCTGTGATAAAACGTGTGACATGTGTTGCTACTTTCTGCCCAGGTAACCATAACAATATATGATTGGGACACTCTGTGCAAATGCAAAGTTATTGGGTCTGTAACAATAGCTGTTCTCACTGAAAATGAATCGGGGGCCAGTTGGTATGAACTGGACAGCAAATTTGGTCAGGTAAGACATGGAAATCGTGGAGGATTTGTGATTGAATATTTTATTGTAATTGAGTCCATCTTGATAATTCAATGAATTTCAGCATGTATTGACAATCCAAAAACATCTGGCTGCAGATCTGCCTGCGCCTTTGTTCAACTAAAGCATTTCCAGATTCTGATAGGTAACCTTGGTTTTGTGAAAAGCAACGATAGCATTTCTGAATGTAAACATCATCCAAATTTAATCATATTTTTCCAGCTCCTTTGAAGAATGTAATGGAGTTGAGTCCCCGAGAAAGATGATACTGAATAAGCAACGCCAAGCGATGATTGAAGGCATTGGCCCTCTGCAAATCATATATAAACTTCCTCATGATGAAGTACTTTCCTCAACAAATTACAATGCCATACTCCTATGTAGCCATCCACTATAATATTACCGACCAGAACTTATAATTTATTGATACATCTAATTGATCACTTATCCTTGCAGATTGTTCATCAAAGTTACTCGTGTGCTCTGGAGAAGTGTTTCTTGCTCCATGGCCGTATGTACATCTCCCAATGGCATCTGTGCTTCCACTCTAACGTATTCTCCAAACAATTGAATGTAAGCAAATACTTTGAAAATGTTTCCTGGAACTTAATATAGCTGCTCTATATATAATTAGAGGGTGCATACAGTGGTTGAAGATGAAATGTGCATTAGGCTTCTCTCCAGCTCTCTTCATATCCCAAACTGATCCTTTGACAGTTGTAAATGATGAGAGGGCACATCATAATATCATTTTATATGCCTCCGAAAATCTGTAAAGTTAAGTTGTTTTTCTATCAGCTAACTGGTACAAATAAGGTTGCTGCCACAACCAAAAGATAACAGTATCAAATTAAAATAGCGACAAAAACCTTCAGGCCAACTTTTCATATAATTAATTATCCCCATATATGATACCATTGAATTCCTTCTCTAAGACCTGCATTTTTTTAGGTCATTATTCCATTGCAAGACATCGACGAGGTATGAAATCCATATGGCCCTTTTTCTGGCATACAAATAGTGTCTGTTTTCTTTTTTGATTAACATACAAGTGGATTTATCCTGCAGATAAAAAGAAGTCAACATTCTCTTATCAATCCAGCAATTACTGTTTTTCTTAATTCTGGTGCAGGTGGACATGGTACACCTCGTGCATGCAGTCAAAATGGTAAATCAATTTTGATTGGCACTTTAATAAGTTAGATGCAAGCACACACCTAATTAGAAAAGTAGGCCTTATGGATTTGCCTGCAAGATTACTGAAAACTTTAATCAGGGAGTTGAGTGTATTTATAAGCTTAAGTACTCCTGCAGACAAAGCAGCATCACATATATGTCGCGTTTTTTTTTTTTCACCTTCCATGTTGGAAAACTATGAAAAGAATTTAACTGCTAAACCTGAGTGTCCGTCTAATTTTTCAGGAAGGATCAGGTATACCTTCGCATCATTCTGGAGTAGAAACCGTACATTTAGAGCTCTACAGGCTGCACTACAAAGTTATGAAGCAACCTTGGAAGCTGAAAAACAGGTACTTGGTACGTGTTCTAACGTTTATGTTTCCATATCTTCTCGCGAAACTAACCTGATGTTTATACTCCCACAAACAGGTGAGAGCACATGTACTTCTACAAATAGAACGTAACTGTGTATTCAGCAGTAAGACAGACAACAGAAGGACACCAGAAAAAAACATTGAAAAAGCTATAGAATTCCAACCTTTCATCAATGACCATGTTCTTGCAGATGTAACCAGTGTGAGCACCCAACTTTGTCTTTCCAATTCTTCTGATGCATAACCCATTTCCTAATTCTGATATAACTCATCTTGCAGAAGTTCTTCCCTGGTACACCTGAGAAGTTTTTCAGAACAATACTAGGTGACAATTCAACGTTTTTCCAGCAATATAGGGATGCAAGAAAAGATACAAATTTGAAGGTGTCTATTTGTCAGTTGCACTATGTAGATGCTCTGTTTGTTCATGTTAATTTCTTGGAGCTACTACTAATTTTACAGCTAACAGTGATGACCAACATCATTTAATAGATAATGTTTTTCTTTACTGCAGCTGAGCAGGTGGTGTGTCTCAGAAGAGTACGGTGGCAAAGTTCGTGAAGTGACTTTCAGGTCACAATGCCACAGTCCTTTGTGCCCTCCAGACACCGCAGTGACAGAATGGCAGCATGCTTCTTTCTCAAGGGATAAAAGGAACTTGGTAACTATACCATAGAGCAGATTTATCAATGCAGTTTCTTGGGGAATTTTCTCATTGATGAAAGAATGATTATTTGTCTGATTTCAGATCTATGAGACAAAGCACCAGGCACATGATGTCCCTTTTGGTTCATACTTTGAGGTATTTACCATCTTTTATAGTATGTTCTTAAAGAATATATAGTCAAAATTGAATACTTAAAGCATTTGAAAGATATCTATTAGCAAACTAGTAGCTCTATGAGATTCAGTAACTTATGTGTTTATAGAAATAATTTATATTTATTCCAACCTTCCGTCATTTTATTTCTAGTCTTCATCCATTTAATTATGTATCTAGACATATTATTGTATCTAGATACATAACTAAATTTAACACTTAAGTAAATTAATGCAGTCACATGGAGGGATTTTATCACCTTCCGATTTTATGTCTTTAAACAGTTAATATTGCACATGCATAACCATTTTAACACTTATTAAATTAATGCAGTCACACACATTTATCACTGAAGTATAAACAGAACATGAAGATTAAACATTTCTTTTCCATACAAGACTGCACGTTATTCGATTTTGCTAGTATGAACATAAAAATCTTCTAAACAGGGAGAATTGTGGCTGATACATTTTTTACAGATCCACTCCAGGTGGTCACTAAGAACAGCCTCCAGTTCAACATGTCAAGTAAATATAAAAAGATCGGTTAGTTGAATTGCATTTCCATAAAATCTATTCAGCACTTTTTCCGATAATATACATTATCTTTCTGCAATAATAGGTGTGCACATGAAGAAATGGTGCATATTGCAATCAGAATAAAAATCTGGAGCAACCGATGAGGTATGCAATGACACCTTTGATACAGTTTCCTGGCTAAAGAATATATACACTGGTGACATGAGGGTTCATTGATATTTTGGAACTCCATAAAGCAAGAAAATGGAAGGACAGTAATTACTTCAGAATTCAAATTTCTTGGACCAATTTATAACACCATAATTTCTAACCTCTTAAAACTTCATCCGTCTTAAACCTGAGGCAGAAATGATCCGTTTTAATCTCAGTCCAATAGCTGAATGTTCTGGACTTGAGGCAACCTGTTTTGCTCTCAGCCATTACCACTGTCAAATTAGGAGTTTGACAGAAAGATGGTCAAGTGACTCGAATTGGCTCTGCACCACACAACCCTCTAGTTATAACAAGCATAAGATCAAATAGTGAACCTAATACTGATATTTTCAGAAGCACCATTGATAGTTTTTGTTCTTGACATGATCTGTATTCTGGTGCAGTACCGGAGAGAAGTCTGCAAGATTTTGGAGGCTGCTTGTGATTATTTCCTCAAATCTGAGTCAAATAGCCATGACAGTGACGAGATTGTGATGGCATCTTCACCATGAAAGCCTACAGATGAAAAACACCTAGAGGGTGCCGTGCACATATACATGTGCAGTGCAAACAAGTTTGCAAGATTTTGCAGAGTGATTGTGGTCACATCCAAAAGCTGGGGAACAGACAAACCAGCAATGATATTGTTCAGATATACAAGAAAAGTGCAGTGGAAGCCACCTATGGAATTGCACCCACATGAAGAGGCTTCAGATCATGTAGATATTTCTGCAAAATAGTAAATCAGTATGATGTGTCGTTCAGTACATAAACCAAGTAATCATAGTAATTACCTAGAACAAGATAGGTTACATTGATGTTACATACAATGCTCAAAACAAAAAGAGAAACTCCAAACTTCTTCAAGAACCAGTGCAGTTTGAGACCTGCTGATGTAGTAGTGCAAGTTAATTGAATTACCTTAACCAATTCATATAACATAATATTCCCATAAAAATGTACACGAGACAGAAATATCTCCCCTCATTCATTGACAAAAATCAGCTCTGGTAACTAGTCTGTCAGTTTCTGACTTCAAAACTCCTGTATGCAACAATTTGACATTTGTCCTGCTATGATGGATTTCTAACCTTGATGAGGTGGATGCTTATCAAATCAAACAGGAAAACAGAAGAAATGATTTCTGATACTTTGTTTGGGAATCTTGGGATGCAATAATGTGCATGCAATTTTGGATCATAAATAATTCTTCGATGCTTAAATCAGCTGGGAACTGCACAACGCAATGTAAAAATCACAAATAAACAGCTCAGATAGTCCAAATGGATTGGCAACACAAGTATGAGAATTTCCATTATAAGGAGCGACTTTACATGCAAGAAGCAACACTTGTTTTTAGAAAGTACTAGTAAAGTGAGTGAGGTCACATACCAGCATTGGATACAATCAATGCAGCTTAATGACTATCTTTGACACCAATACCATCAAGATACCTTCGAGTGAAAGATCTACCTTGCAATGACATATAACTGATACTTGCACAGTTTGCGCAAAAAATCTGTCTCTAGTGATTGGCAATGTTTCTATTTGCAAAGGAGTATTCCGCACATCATGCGGTAAATGCTTCCAATCACATCAGTATTGCCATGTACAAACATGGTTTATATACGTTACAAGGTCCATAAACTATCAATGTTTTTTATGAATTACTCTTAATAACAAAATAGATGATGTTCTGCATAAGGCAGAAGGTTAATGAGTGACCATGCCATTGTTCTACTCTTCTAAATTACGATCAAACATCCTAACATAATTACAAGATAGCCAACATGGGACAAAACCAACAAGGTGATAGACGATTCAGATACAACTAATCCCCATAAAATAATCCAGTATTTAACATATCGTATAAAAAAGGTCAAAACATCGATTACATCAAATTAAAAGGATAACCCAACAGAGGCTCATATTCTAAACCCTACAGTTCTTTATATTTTTTTACATGAACAAACAAAACATAATGGCAAACTGTATGCAGTGCTACTGATTATTTACAGGTCCTAAATTATGCCACTCTGGTCTATGTAGGAAGTATAAATGACAACAGTTTATCATGCATTCCTTGACCTAAACTCATCCCCAAGCTTCTTCACCTTTGCCTCTTGTGCTTTGATACCACTCTCGAGATTCTTGATCTTTGCTTCTTGCTCCTTTATACCACCCTCGAGATTCTTGATTTTTGCTTCTTGCTCCTTTATTATCAGAGTGAGGGTCCTAACATCTAAATCCCCAGATATTTCGTTAAGTGACTGAGCCTGTAATAATATTAAAGAAGAATCAAACCATATCTCTTGTTTGGAAAACTGTAAAACATGGTACGAGTTGCAAGCCGTAAGAGCCAATTAGTACACCTTGGTGTAAAATATATCACCTACTCCAGCACATTGAATGCTTTGGCAAAACTATGCCAGCACATAGAGGCATGCAGTTGCCTTCTGTTAAACATGTTAACTCTTTCACTGGTTCAACGATTACTCACAGCTTCTAGTTGTTGAGTTAAATGACCAAAAAATTTTAACTCCGAGCTCACAAGCAGGCAAAATAGGAAGCTAAACTAAAAATGACCATGTTTTTTTTTAACTAGGAGCTCACAAGCAGACAAAATAGGAAGCTAAACTAAAAATGGGTTTTGCATATACATTCAAACTTCTACAGGATGGTACAGTTTAAATCCAGTTAGAGAGGACCAATACTAACCTTCTCAACGAGTTGTAATCGTTGATTCATATCATTAACGGCAGCATTTTGTCTTGTACTTGCTTGGAGAACATACAACAGATGTGTTTGAAGTAGCTTCAAACAGTGGTTCTCAAGATTACCTTGTGGAAAGGCTGTTTCACATCCAACATGGTAGAAAGGACAGTTAATGAGCTTCATGGCACAAACTGTTGCACAATGTTTGTCCATCTCGCAACGCATAACATGTTGTTCGCACAGCTGCTCACATGGCAGGGCCTTAAATGGACACGTGGAGTCATGCTCCTCAATATGAATGGCAGAAAGTGAAACTGAGCATCCATCATTTTTGCAGTCCACTACTCTAAATTTGCACTGACTTCTATGGTCAGCCAGTTTGTCTTGCTCAACAAATTTTTCAGGACAGTGGAAAATACATTTCATGTCTATGCTTTCAAGAATAGTCTCTGAGGTAGCCTGCCTTACGTCCAGTGTCCACACATTCTCCAGCTCCATCTTCTGCATAAAATCTTTAATTTTGTTCAAGCGGCTTTCACTAGACAAAAACCCAGACACATGGCTCAGCAAGTTCCTTTTGGAAGCCACAAAATCATCAATCAAGTCTGATAGGAACTCGGTCGGCCTGGTCGACGCTTTCATCAATTGATCTGAATGATCCTGGGCTCCATCCACAAACTCGCGAATAAGCGATTCAGTTCTCACAAGCAGATAATTTTCAAACTCAGTCTTCACACCAGCAACTACAGAAGATGCGCTCTTGAAGATATCACCCGTGGTGCTGTCCACTGAAGCTGTGGCCAATCCACAAAGCAGGAGTTCTGCCATGCTATGTACAACCTCAGTGTCGCATAGGCCGCACCGTGAACTATAGCCATCTTCCTCCACCGCACTCATAAGTCTGTCCAACGAAAATCTGAACAGTATGTTTCAATTTGTACAAGCAGAAAAGGAAACTAACGCAGAATATATAAATTCAGAAACAAGTCAACATCTATCCTTTATACTGAAGAAAGTTCATGCAATAAACGTGAACAATATCCAGATAAGACAGAGTGCCAGAGCGAAATCTTCTGCACAATCCAGTCATAAGCAAGAAAATCGATGGCCAGAACCACCTCCGGAGTCCTGCGCCTTCCGGGCCATCAATAACTATAAATTGAGATAACGAAGAGAACTAGACGCGAGTTATCTCCCTAATAACAGGGGCACTGTATGGAGCCTCTGGGATCGAACTGGAGCACCGCACTCCCGAGTCCCGAGCCTTGATGGCACAAATTAAGAAGAACGCGGTTCGATGACCCGAGCTCTCGGGCCGGTTCAGAGGCTTAGGGGCCGGAGGTTGGGTGCTGCGCTTACCACTGGACAAGGAAGGTCGTCGTCGGCACTCGGGATGTCAACCCGGGGCGGAGGCAGCGGTGGTGAGGCGGACCGGGGAGGCGACGACCGACGAGCCCGTGACGGCGTGACCGGACTGCCGGAGGGCCGGGCCTGGATCGCTTGGTTGGGCCGAAGAAGTTATTAATTAACGCTATTCATTTGCCTCAAAAAAAAAAACGCTATTCATTCACATGGTTTGGTCAACTAAACTAGTTTAGTTCCCCTAAAAAAATCTAAACTAGTTTTTTTTGGCACAAATCTCATAGTTGGTCTTTTTGTGGAACAAGTTAGTAGTTATAGAAAAATGAATCATATATCTATTATTAATAGGATTAAGCTTAATAAGTTATTATGTGACTAAGTTAATCTTATTTTATTCCCATCATAAAATATAGTTTGTTTATGGTGTAGAGCCCCTTAATCTTCTTTTTTTATACATAATAGAGCCCCTTAATCTTTATTTTTCGATAATAGAGCCCCTTAATCCATAGAGGTCTTTAGTTTGACCTTACACCTATAATTTATATTTTCTAGGTCTAAGGTTGTCTTCCCTATGTCGAACGATGGGTAACAAAATCATTGATGATTTCTCTATAAATTAAATTCTAAAACTTTTCCAAACTTGAGTACTAAATATCTACAAGACTTTTTATCCGTGAGCTACTAAAAAGATTCACAACTCTACAAATTCCCATTATGACACGACCTACATGCCTCGGGCATCACATAACGCCCAACGCCTGTTTTGACCGAACATGACTCTAATTTTGTGCCAATATGGTCAATTATGCACCTCATGAGCCACAAAATAGGCCCTTAACCTAATTCAAAGGTTTTCTCTCTCTCAATTCCCTTCCTATGCATTATCTTTGCCTCTCTCACCTCCAAATCTCTTCATATGATTCTTGATTTGCATGTTGCCACAAAGTATTTAAACTTTGGTTCCTCTCATTTTCAATCTCTCTCAACCCAACACTTAGAAATAGCTTGGTGTACACAATCTCACGAAGAGAGAGTAGGAGCGAGCTCTCAAAAGCTTAGAATATATCTAATTTCTTTATGAATCAACAACTCATAAATGGCAATTCTATGTGGTAAAAAAGTACCTCCCACCGCTTGAAACTAGTCAATGAAAACTTACCCATCTAGTATGACATAAAAATGATACTCCATAATTAATATACTAGGGTTGCACTACCTTTGTCTCCACTTGCTTCAATGATACTCCATAATATAAAAAGCAAGCCATCATAATAAGACTATATATAGATAAGATGTCACGTTTTCCTTCTACATATTGGCTTGCAACACAATATCAATCACATATATATGGATGGAAAATCATGTTTGTTTACCATACAATTGAGCCTTGATTCATAATGATTTAACCAATTTAAGCACATCACAAATATAGATGATAAGAATAATATCCCTCATAACACTTAGCACATGTATGATCTTTCATCATTGGCATTCAATCCAACAATACAAATACCAAAAAAGCTAGTTCCACTAAATTTCAAGCAATACATGACCGACATTGATGGTAGTAGTGAACAATTGATCACTACGGGAAGGTTATGGCTTTCAAGGTTTAGGTTACTAGGTTGGATGTGCATGGAGTTGAACTAAATTTCATGATATTTCAAATTAACCCCTATACAAGCCAAATTACATGTCTCATGCTCTTGCTCAATCCTATATACCACAAAAATTATTCTATATGTTTTAAGAGTCTAATTGTTTTTTTTTGTATGCACATTTTGATTGATTGGTTGGGCTGATTATTGGTTTAACTTAAGGTGCCAATAAGTCTAATTGTCTTAAAGCACATGTAATTGTAACTAGGATGTGAGGAAAAAAAATTTTTACCATGAGGCTCTCTATCGATGTAAGGTGCATGTCCATATGAAACTTATAGCACATGTAATTATGCGTCGATTGAAACGACCAAATATCGTTTCTAGTGGGGCCAAGTTGGATAGCAAGTATAGAGTGTAGTTAGTGAGGGTATAGCTCTAAGGACCCAAGTTGGATAGCAAGTATAAAATGTATGAGGGTATAGCTCTAAGGACCGAATCGACAATGTATTGTTTTTTAACAAATTTCTTATGAAACTTTATTATAGTATCTATAGGGAAGACATAGTTTTTCAAACAAAGTATTCAATGCTATTAAATTTTGAAATAAATTACGGGTTTGTTTGGTTTCAAACTATAATACATTACGCTTATACTTCAGCTCACCCCTCGAAGACTGTTGTTTATTAAATAATGCGTGGCAGAGCTAATCATAGCTCCGAGCAAACATGTCCTAAACATTCTAAATAGCCACGCTCGCAACCGCCGCAACCTAGAGGCAGTGGAATTTTTCTATCTATCGCTACGTTTTTCACGTGGAATCCAACTCTGTGCCCGCATTCGAAACAGGTGTCACGTCGAGCGCGATGGAGCCGTGCTGCCACCGCCACACTCTAGAGGCATCCAGTATTCCGTCCCAATCCAACCCGGCCCCCCTCGGTCCCTCCTCTCGGAAGTCCGGAATTCGCCAAACGGACTCGATTCACCGCCCGCCGCTCGCCTCCCGCCGCCCCTTCTCGCCCTCTTCGCAAGCGAAAACCCTAGGCTAGGGGACGGGAGCGAAGTCCCACGCACGGCGACATGGACGCCATCCGGAAGCAGCTCGACCAGCTCATGGGCGCCAACCGCAACGGCGACGTGCGGGAGGTCAGCCGCAAGTACTACGATCGCGACGTCTGCCGCCTCTACCTCGCCGGCCTCTGCCCCCACGACCTCTTCCAGCTTACCGTATGTGTCCTGCCTCCCCCCCTCATTCCATTTTTTTTTTTTTTTTCCACGTCACTCATCTAGAACGTTCGAGTAGATCTGTGTTGTGCGCGGTTCCTGGGTTCTGGTGGCGAATTTTAATTTTTATTTGTTTGTGTTTTGCAGAAGATGGACATGGGCCCATGCCCGAAGCTGCACTCGCTGCAACTGCGCAAAGAGTATCCTTCAAACCAAGAGTTACTTTATTTTGTGTATTGTTTGTGGGGGTTAGTTTTTTTAGTGAGGTTTCATGTGTAAAAGCCAATTCAACGATTCATAACATTTTACATTTGATTATTATTTTTGTCTGCCTAATGGTTTGGTAGGAAGGCATGGTCTTTACCCAGTTGGTATTTCTGAGGTGATGGTGAAATGAATTGGACAAGTCTAATGAGTTTGATATTATTGATATTCGTTTGCAATTTGTGGCCTGAGGGATGCACATGCAATGCTACTGTGCATTTTTTTTTATCTTGTGACTTTCATATGGTTAAGATGAAGCATACAATCTTTTCTTAGGTTAGCAGGACTATGTTGTAGCTTCATATTTGCAAGGATCTAGGCTATATAGGGTTGCTCTATGGATGTGTCAGAATCAAGTCTCCTCTTGCTAAACAATGTGAACCTTCATTAGTGACTTGGGCTCTCTCGGTAGTTTTCATGCATTCTCTGAGGCTAGGGCCAGCAGTGAACTCTGAGGCATGATATTTGTCTATTTTCTATAATCAATGAACTTTGTCTTAATTATCATCATTGTGGCATTGTGCACACATTAGGTTCAAATGGTTTGAATTGTTTATCAAAGAAGGTGTGGCTCTGTGTGTGCATTATTGTGGTCTTTAGTGAAACTGGGAACTCCTGGAAGTTCAGTATTTGTTGTTCAATAGCGCAGAGTTGTTGGATTACATCCTCCACCCTCGTCACAATTCTTGTATTAATTGTATGTTGGCAATTGGTTGAAATTATTCAGTTCTATGTCCTCCTGAATGTGTCAATAGATATGAAGAAGCCAAAGCCAAAGGTACAGATAACTATGACCGTGAATTGGAAGAAAACATTGAAAGACTAATTGTTGAGTGTGAAAGGAAGATTCAAAGAGCCCTTAAGCGTTTGGAGGAGGAGGACGCTAAGGCAGCTATTGCTATTTCTGTCACTGAGGTTACACAGGTACATTCTGTTATTCTACTTTTGTTACCACCAAACTAACTTTGATTGTTCAGTTATTTGGATAAACTGAGAATGAAGTTCTGCTTAATGCAGACCAGAGAAGTAATGGAGTTATCCAAACAAATTAGGCAGAAGATGAAGGATATTGATGCTTTTGGTAAGTTTGGTTGTCGTGTTTTTT
This sequence comes from Hyparrhenia diplandra, assembly GCA_015847255.1. Classification (NCBI taxonomy): domain Eukaryota; kingdom Viridiplantae; phylum Streptophyta; class Magnoliopsida; order Poales; family Poaceae; genus Hyparrhenia; species Hyparrhenia diplandra. The sequence continues at coordinate 322,708 of JADLZK010009539.1, read as the reverse complement.
TTTTTTTGTGTGTGTGTGTGTGTGTGTTCCATCATGGCCACAATTGCAACAGGAAAGAAGTTTTTGTCCACACATATGATTTGCTCACTCTATTATATGCTTAATGCTATTTGGAGATTGACATGTTTGATACAGCTTGATAGTAGCATGTTTTTTTCTTCTTCTTTTGCCTTGAGTCAGCCTAGTCTATTTGAACTTTTCACATGGGAACTGTCCAGTGACATACAATATGTTTCTTTTAGTGTTTTGCATATTTGATAGCAATCATGTATAGTGCACCAATAACGTAATAATCACTATTGTTTTAGTGGATGCCCACATGGTTAAAAAAACCTTTTGTTTTACCTCCTCTAACAATAGTGTTTATATGATAAATGAAATAGCAGAACAATGTATTTGAAAATATCCTTAGAAGATGTAGTGTTTTTTCAAATATCTAAAGTTACTGTGAAGGGGCTGAAGGCATGTCCCAATGGAAATTTGATCTGAACAATCAATCCTTTCTGAAATGTTTTGACCTTCTATATTGACTTATCTAGGTAATAATAGATTAAAAGCCCATCCTTGTTTTGGAATATTTTTTTTAACTCTGGTAATTTCAATGTGGTTTCTCTTTGTTTTTACTTTATGCCAAGCATTTTTTTTTTTGAAGCCCTTCCCCATACATTCAGTTCCTTACATTTTTCGTCTTGGCATATGTTCTACCTTGTACTCTAGATCTTGAGGGTAACACCGAGGGGAAAATTCGGGCCACTGAAGAACTTGACAAGCTAAAAGAACAAAGGGCAGAAGAGCAGGTACTAATATAGCTTAATTTGTAATCATCCTCTTATTGTGTAATAATTCTTACAATTTTGAGGTCACACATTTATCAGCTTTTTTGTTATATTATTCCAGGCAAAGATGTTACTTGAAGCTTTTAACAAAGACCGTGCTTCTTTAATAAATTCTCTTCAAAATGCCACTCAAACAACTACACCTGTTCCCCTGGCTGCTCCAGATGCACGGACACAAGAAATGATAAACGAGAAACTGAAAAAGGCAGAAGAACTAGGTACTTAACTTTTGCTCTTCTTTTACTTCTAATACTTTTCCCTCCTTAACTATTAAATGCAAATATCTATTGGCATGGTTGTTCTACCCTTGTCTCCTTACATATATCATGTGTTGCCTAGTGATCTCTCAATTTTATTTTCATGTTGAACAGGTGAGAATGGGATGGTTGATGAAGCTCAGAAATTGTTGGATGAGGCAGAAGCTCTGAGGAAGGTTTGTGTTTTTTTTAATATTTAACTTTGTCAGAATACTGTCAGCTTAATTGACAAGATTGTCTTGTCATATTTAACCAGCTGAGCACCCGACCACAGGCTGTTCCAGACTCTACAAAAATGGCAACTCATATCCAGATTGTAAGTTTGGTGAACTGCCCTTGTTCGTTCCATGTGAAAAATGCAAATCTTTTATTTGCTCAAATTTCTGTATCCTTTCCGTGAATATATCATGGGAGTTTTTTTGTTTTTGATTTTTGGTATGCTATTGTTTATTGTGTACCTGATTAAAATCTTTACATGCTAAATTTCTTTTCACACATTTGGAAATATTAGTATAGAGAAAATTGTAGAGTTAGTATTTTGTGGCATTTTTCCAATGTAATAATATCCTTTTTTTTCCTATTTTTTTTAGACTGATCAAAAGCTGCGCCTTTGTGACATATGTGGAGCATTCTTGAGTGTATATGACAGGTAAACCTCTCGTTTTGCTGCTGGATCCATTTGTACTACTAGGACCATGGATATCGCAGAGTTGGTTTTTTTTACAGTTTTTCAGCTTTTGACGGACATATGTACCTCCTTTTTCACCAGCAGGCTTTTGGGCCCACTTTTACGAGGATTACTTTTGCAGCTAAAGAATGTGCGTGTTTATTATACATGTTCTATTACCATGCGAAGTAGTTTCTAAGGCTTTAAATAAATTATCATAAACTTTGTTATATGATAGTGTATAATTTACAGTTACCAGCATTAGCTAATTTCCCTTTTGCCCTGCAGTGACCGTCGCCTGGCAGATCATTTTGGAGGTAAACTTCATATGGGTTATATGCTTATACGGGAGAGATTGTCTGAACTGCAGGTTGGTTTTTGTAAATCGTGTGATCTTCTGAGGCTTACTGGATTTCTTTTTACTGAACTTGATCAGTTTTATAGTTCTTCGTTGTGTGTTTATGTGAGTGTTATATGATCTTGTTTCAATTCCTTCTATATGTACAGGAAGAAAAGAACAAAAAAGCGAAGTTAGACCGAGCTGAGTATGACAGAAGGTGATATTTTTTTCCCTGCCCTTTTGAAACCTTGCTAGTATCAGCTCTGTATTGTTATTAATGATAGTGTAGAACTGCTAGTAATCTTCAAAGCTTGATCTAATATACTAACACCAGATCCAGGGAAAGGAGCAGGGAATGTACCAGGGCTTCGAGCAGGGATCGCTACAGAGGAGACCGCAGCAGCAGCAGCCGTGACAGGGATTATGACCGCAGAAGAAGCCATGATCGCTACCATGACAGGGAAAGAGAACGAGATTCCGGGCGGTCTCGTAGTTATGATTCCAGAAGCCACCGCGAGGTCACGTTCACCAAGGGGAAGTTCTAAGGATTATGATCGATCTGGGTATGTTTACTACTTTAGTTAGCATGTATTAATGGAACTTCAGTTAGCTTGCTTTCTTAATTATCTCTTGCTAACTGGAGTTCCATGTCTTTTAGAATGTAGTAAGGTTATTAACTGCAACTTCATGTGTCAAAAAGGGTTATCTAACCTGTGTTTTCGGTAAAAGTGTATCTGACTTTGTTTTGCATCTTTTTGCAGGCGATACGAACGATGAGATCGGTACTAGGAGTAAGGAAGCCTCCTTGAAGTTTATGGAGCTGGATTGCATCGTGTTTGGTCTATTTTCCAAGAGGGGGCTTAGGAGAAAATCATCAGCTCTTTGCATTATAACTAAGAGATAGGATCTGACATAATCTATGCATATCGTATTGTTGTGTTTATCGTGTAAACAAAATGTGGTTGTGATTTGTAATACTTCTTTTATGCTTATATGCATTGGATTAAGTTAATTTGGCCTTTTTTAGCTATAGCTCTTCTGTATATCTAGATATGTAGCAAAAGTTATCTCCTATATGCATAATGTATATCTAGATATGTTGCAAAAAGTTATCTATTTAAAATAGCCTGAATGACTTATAGTTTGGTATGGAGGGATTATCTATCATTCAACATTGGTGATTTATGGTAGTCATACGAACTCTGAATTAATGTTGTCGACGTGTGACAGAAATACATGTCATGTTTTCTAGTGAAAGGTGGTTCTAGAGGTGGAATTCAAACTCTGCAATACATGTTATATTTTCCAGTCAAGGCGGTTCTAAAGGTAGAATTCGAACTCTGTATGTTACTATAGTTCAAACTGAAATTTCATGATTATTGAGGATAAACTAGTTGAAATGGACATGAATATAATGGTAAGTAGGCACCATAACTAAATTATCATGGTTTGCAAAAGCTTGAGACGGGATGCACAATTACCACTGTATACCCGGTAACATACGGTATGTAGAAAAGCTTTGTCACAAACGGAAATGCTTGGTACATGAGATAGTCCATAGTCACACTCACACGTTCTCACCGTGAGAACTTTTGGCTTTCGAAATATCTTCAAAAAGTTGAGGTTCAGAAACCTTAGGAAATCTAAATAAACAGACCATTCAGCTTAAAATTGTGTCTGATAAGGACCCACATAGTACGAGTGGGGACATAGGTCGCCACTAAAAATTTGTTATCAGGAATTCTAGACTACTTTTTACCAGTTCCCGTACAATTGAACGATAGTATCCTCATACAGTTACAAATGTGAGGCTAATTTGATTTGATGATCATGCATTCCTGAGAAGATCAGTTTTTTTATACTAGTGCCGCCTCTACAGATTCATTCTCATAAATTTTTCGAACATTGGTTAGGCACTTTTTGTTTGTACTAGAAAAACCGGCCACGCCTTGCTATGTAGGCCACCTTTTTTTTTTTTTTTTTATTACGGCGACACAATTGCCTATATCCGAGTTTCTGAGATACTCATGTAATCTTTAATATCTTTAACTTTATAAATTTAATATATAGGAGGAACCAACTTTGATAAATTCTTAGTAGTTGAAATATTTTATATTGCACCTGGTGAAAATTAAAGGATCAATAATCTCATTAGGTCTTAACTCTAAACAAACAGAATGTATCAAGAGATGGACAAACTTTTTGATATCAATAATCTCACTATTATCGCACCTCCTCTATGCTATGCTAGGTTATTGTTTCCCATGCTTTCTGAATCTTGGTTAGTATCACTTTGTCTTGCTATTGGACCCTAAACCCCTCTTCGACAAAACAAGAAGCTCATGCAAGGGATGTGATGTTGTGATTCAGAAGCATAGGAAGCATCGACCTCGTCCACGTCCGCGGGGAGCTGCAGCATTGGACCGTGAGATGGCTGCCTACTACGACCATGCCGGCCGGTCGCCGTCCACCGGCCACGGGCTAACTCCGCCACAGAGACAGCGGCGAGACCAAACGGCGAGACCAACGGGAGGCGCAGAAGGTAGGGAGCCAGCGCGTCGACGTGACTGCAGGCGGAGTGGGCGACGCCGATGGACAATTCGAGAAGGAGCGAGATGAGATGGGACTGGGAGGCAAGCGGAAGACCCCTCCCTAGGGGGAGGAGAACGAGGACGCGCGGCCGCAGCCACGGTCGTGCGCCGCCGCGCCGGTTGCCGCCGGTTGCCGTGCCCGGCCGCGTTGGGAGAGGAGAGCGGGCAAACCATCGGCCCGAGAAGGCTAAGGCTCGCCATGGTTCCGGTCGACGATAAAGTGGTGACATCCGGACCCAACCGATCCTTAATCGAACGTACCAGATTGCTTTGTCGGCCTATCTAACGGTTCGCGCGCGACGTGGCCGCGCTCTCAGGCCGAGAAAGGGACCCAAAAGATACCACGACCAGGCCTGACCACGACTTCGCTCGACAGAACAAGAAGCTCATGCAAATCAGTTTTTATTTCTGTATATAGTCTCTGAATCACAACATCACATCCCTAGCCGGCCAGTAATGAGATCAGTCGTCAGCATGTGAGATTGCTGCCGGGGTCGACGCCGAAATCCTGGCAGAACTGCTTGTAGTATGCGACGCGGTTGTTGACGGAGTTGGGGCTCTTGCCGTCGCACTCGAGCGCGCCGTTGATGGCCCGGATGGTGGCGCCGAATCCCCTGCCCGGAGACGATGGCGCCGTGCACGTTGTTCATCCAGTACCAGAGCGCCGACCGGAACGCCACGACGGCGCTGCGCGCCACCGCGTCGGGTCGCCCAGCCCGTCGAAGCCGATGCTCTGCCCCGCGGGCCCGTAGTTGAAGTTCCACGAGATCTGCAGCGGGCCTCGCCCGTAGTAGCCTTTCCCCGCCTGGCACGGCCACTGCGTGTTGCTCGCGTCGCAGTAGTTCTTGCTCGGCCCGTCGATCTCGTTGATGTAGCAGAACTCTACATAATATTTGGTTGAATTTTTGGTCAGTACGTATATATATATATATCTGTAGCTTGAAGAAATGCATGGAGCTTGGGTTTATTTTGTGAGACTACGACGACGTACGTATGGTCTCGTGGTTAGCGTTGCCGAAGAAGGCGGCGATCTCACGCTTGGAGTCGTCGACGGTGCCGGTGCGGCCAAAGGCCGGGTAGTAGCCGGCGGCGGCGAGGAAGGCGTCGCGGGTGTAGAAGCCGTTGGCCTCACACGAGGCGGCGGCCTGCGCGCGCGGAGGGAGTCGAAGAAGGCCGGCGTCACGATGCTGGCCACGGACACGTTGTTGGTCGCCGGCACGTCGCAGGGGCCCGACTGGCACCCGGCGCCGCAGTAGTCGTCGCCCGTCCCGCAGTACCCGTACTGGCTGCAGCACAGGTCCGACGCGCACCCGCAGTTCTGTGCGGCCGCCGTCGTGGCAAAGAGGACGAGCACCAGCAGCAGGGGGGGCAGGCCTGACGGCCGTCGGTGGCGCGACGAGCTTTCGTGGTGCCATGGCTGCTTGGCTGCGTTTGTGTGTGACGCCCGCCTGATGCCTCTCGCTCGATCTGGTGAGTGAGGTTCACGGAATCACGGTGGGCTGGGGCTTGGCTTTTATAGAGTAGGATTGGACTTTGGAGATCGAGGAAACATGCATGCGATGCGATCAGGTCGTCTCACCTGTCGCGATCGTCTAAATGAAACGAGGGCCGAGTCAAACCGAGCGATACTCTAGACACCCCACAGATTTTTTGTTTTGGTCGACGGCAAGGCAACCCAGGTCGGCATCTGCACGTTGTCAAATCGGTGTGAACCGCGTCGACCACTGTGCGGGCTCATGCTGAAGCACGTCGCCGTTGCCTCACTTCAATTCTTCTTGGCAGATGTATACTTGGCTTGGCTGTTGGCTCCTTTTCTATCCAGCTGCCATGGCGTAACGGCCGCGGTGAGATCGATCGGAGATGATGAAAACGTGAAGCAATTTCCGTGCTCAGCTGCATGTACATGTACGTTTGTTCTTAGCGACAGGCACCTGCAGCGTTCATCTCGCGGCGTCTGCCAGGGTTTGTTTGTTCAAGTGAAATGTCAGAACCAGCGCGGTGTTTGTTGAAGCCGCCACTTCATGCAGCTGGAAGAATTAAGCGGAGGTGGTAGAACGGAGGCCACACATGCGTCAACGAGTCAAAGTCAAAGCAGAGGCCCAACTAGTCACCTGCACCCGTTCCATTTCATATCCGGCCGGCCGATCCGTTGATGACTTGTTGATGTCATCTGTATTTGCCACCACAGGCACCGGTAGAGCCGCCGAGCTAGTTTAGTCAACGAATCATGACACAGACATGTCAGCTCTGTTTATGATGCAACTGCATACACGTACTCGTCATTTCGGCGCACGCAGTAGTGGAAATTGAACGGTCCGATGTTCTTCGAAGCATATAGTCCAATATATAATATATATATATAAAAATACAAGGACGGTCATGACCTTGCTCCAATCCCACCAGATCTAATAAGATGGCATGCTTTTTGGTTATCTTGCTGATTTTTTCCTATTCTTCTGTTGCCCATCTCAAAATACCGCTTTACAATGACCAGCAAGTCAACAACTAGTACTGATCAGGTAGGTTACCTTTAGAAGCAGTCCACAATGACAAGAAAACACTACTCTGAATTTTTTCCTTCAAATAATTAAGTTTACATGTTACACTCGGAACTGTTTCCCAATTTTAGGGCTGCCCAGCTTCATGTGGTAGGTCTTAAGTTAATTTTTAGATCGGCGAAGTATACTTCTGAAATAATTACATCCAAAGTCTAATTGTGACTTGAATACAGCTCCAAATAACTATTTATATGTTCTCGTTGTTTTAGTGTATATGTGTCTGTGTTTGTGATCAAAAAAAGAAAAGAAATTGTGTTGTGATTATATTGATAAATAAAAACTATGAATAAATATATAATAAGTACTTCCCCTGTCCCCTCTTAAATTTCATTCTCGGAGTCAAACATACTTAACTATGATTAAATATACACAAAAGATTATTAATATTTATTGTGTGTAATGAGTATCATTAGATTAATCACTTAAAATATTATTATAATACTTATTTTTTTGAGATACAAATGTCATTTTTGCCTAAGGAAGGGATTTCTAAATGTCATCTTTGCCCAAGGAGACAATACATGGCCATTAATTTCTTCTCTCAACTATTGACGGTAATATTTCAAAGTACTAAACTTTTTTTGCTGGACTACATGGCTATGATGTTCAATGATTGATCGGGATGGATAATAGATAACCAACATACTTTTGTGCATTGCAAAAACATTTATGCATGAACCAATGACATCTTACAATGAGTGTCAATTCCTACATTTTGCTAACATTTACACTATATGATAGCACCTAATAGATTTACCGAACAGAACACCTGAAGCACATTGGTTCAGTGTCCGTGCTTTAGTGTCGGCGCGATGAGGCTCGTGTGTGGTGGTGCATAGACGAGTACCAACACTAACGCCGATCTAGTGATAAGAGGTCGGGAGCGCCGTGCTGCTCCGGTGACGCACATGGCAACGATGGAGCCGCTGCGTTAATCTGGTGCCAACAACGTAAGAGAGGAACGACGACCGGCACCAACGACCGCACACGCCATGCCCAACTTTTTTTGAAAGGGTAACATCTCCCAATCCGGTGTGGCGACCAAAAAGAGGGGCGGGGGCACCATGGAAAGCTTCCGCATGGAAGATGTGTCGGCGACGATCGAAGGAGCCGCCGGCCTTGGGAACGATGACGATAGTGGCAGAGGAGTCGCGGGAGCAATTTCAATATTTAACCCTGAGTTTGCAAGTGTCTTAATATTTGACATTGAATTCGAAGCCTTTTCATATTTAACCCTGCCTCCTTGTCGTTTCCGAGCGGCCGTTCATCAGCCTTTCCTAAAACTAGAGGCCAATGAGGTATTGAAAATCGTTCATTCTCGCCTGGAGGAAATGCCGCTGACGGTCGATGGAAAGTCGGGGTGCGTACACGGTCCGTTCTGCTTACCGGCTGCTCAAAGAAATACAGACTGCAAATGCCATGGCTAAGAGAACGAAGCTAGCGCCTCTGACTTGTCTCGCTACTGGACTGCTGTCTGAAAGGAGGTTCCGCCAAAGGTTAGGGGTTTTCTGGTGGCGGGTTATGCATAACTTCCTACCTGTGAAGTCGGAGCTAAAGAGAATACATGTTGCAAAGGAAAGCTTTTGTGAAACTTGTGGTGGATCCGGATAAAAATCTATATCACTTGTTCTTTGTATGCCCGATGGCCAGAAAAGATTATGGCAGGAGCTGAAGAAATTGTTGGGGGTGGACATTCCAAAATTACACCCGCAGTCCTGACAACTGATGTCTTCCGGATTGATCGGTGCTCAAGCAAAAGCAGCGGCAATTATGGGTTAGTGGGGCATGGTCGCTGTGGTCGGCAAGGAATGCACGCCGCCATGGCAGGAAGGTTTGGGAGCCTGGAGCTTCTGCGAGATTTATTTCCCGCCTGTTGGAGGAGATGGAATCGTTGAAGGTCCAACCTAATAACAAACCAATGAGTTGTGACGAGAAGTGGAGACAGCCAGACGAGGGGTGGCTCAAGGTGAACACCGATGCTAGCTTTTGTAGCTGATTCCTGTGCTGGTGGTGCTGGGGTGGTCATCCACGATCATCTCGGATGGTTCAGGCTGCAGCAGCGAGGTGGTTCGATGATGTACCTGATGCTCTAACTGCGGAAGCGCTAGCTGCAAAGGAAGGCTTGGAGCTCGCCGTTGAAAACGATTACGATCGTGTCATCTTGGAGGTGGACTGTCAAGTGCTGAAGACGCTGCTAGAAGACCCGGCCTGCTCAAGGTCTTCGATTGGTGGTTTTGTGTGTCGATATCATAGAGCTTAGCAAAGTTGTTTTCTCATTTCAAAATTATGGGGTGCGTAGAGGAGCTAACTCCATGCTCACCACTGTGCTAGAATGGTGTCTGTCGTGGAACGTTCTTTCTTTTGGCTCGACTATATCCCGGAGTGGCTTGTGGGATTAGCGGCCGTTGACCGTAACGTGGCCTGCCTGGTGAATGAAAACACGATACTCAAAATTCTCCCTGTATAGAGAGGCCTGCATACCGTGCCTAGGATTTATTGAAATTAAGAAAGGAGAGGAAAAGAGAGAAGAAAACAATTCGCGTGTGGACTCACATGGGCCGGTTTGAGGCCTATTCAATTAGTTTCCTGAAGCCCACCCGTATCAAACCGCTTTGATGAGCAACTGCAGAGACAAGTTGTATTCCTCGACTGCACGCGATCTCGTTCCGTTTCCCACTTCCCTTATCTTCTCCCCTTCACCCCGCGTGCGCGCGCGCTCTCTCGCGCGGCGACAACTTGGGCGACCGGCGCGGCGTTCGGCTGTCCCTTCGCCGGCCCCTTCGCCGGCGACGACTACCCAACAAGTATGCGGACCCCTTCCCTTCCTTTCCTGCTTGCGAAACCGTGTTCCCGAACCCTAACTTGAGCTATTTGGCTATTTGTATTCGGACATGATCTAATTTCAAGTGTATAGATAGATATATTATGCCTATTAACTTCGATTTTTTTCGCAAAAATTACTGGGTGCATACATGTGTACAGTACACCCATGTCCTCCTCTACTGTGCCTGACCCTGAGATGAAGCATTCCATAGCCCAAGTATTAGAAAGCCTTATTGATGTACTGTACTACTGTGTTTTACATATGAAAGTTGGAGTTTAATTTGCGCTGAGCAGTCAGTAATCGTTATAAGAGATTGAAGAAGAGGTGTTTGTGTCACCATCTTCTGGCAAATTAAAAAGAAGAATGACGCTTACCGGCTAACGTTTTCTCTGCCTTAAATTTGCTGAAATTGTTGTGAGAAATGAATGGACCAACCAAAATGTGTTTGGGCATGCTGAAGTTTGCTAGTTGCCAACTTTTTAAGGCGTGTAAATTGATCTAAGTTGATCCCCATGTCATATGCTAAGTTCACTGCTACCCCCTTAGCAGGTAGTCTTATGTCACTTTTTACTCATGTCATTCCTATTTTGAATGTGAGATGGCGGTATTTTTCTGTACTGGTCACTTGTGTAACAACAAACAATGTTCATTAGACAACTAACCTTAAGTTACTTGTGATATGATTCCATTTCGTCTTTTCAATTTTATTGTTTTATTTAGATTAGCATGTAGATTTCCTTGATGTATAATGCCATCGTGTGAACGGTAGCGCACACTGTCTCTATCATCGGTTTGAGTGCCAATAATGATCTGTCATACAGAACAGTGTTCCCTCATTCTGGTAGCGCATGAACATGAAGGATTGAAGTTCATATGGTTTCTGCCAAGGTTGGCTACATTGCATTTAATCTGGTTATTGGTCAGCTTACCACTTTATGTTCCGATACATGAATTGGTTTTTGGTTTTTGGTTTTCATTTCTTTGCATTTTGAGGGAGGTAGAAAACCAAACTGGATCATGCATATTGTCAATTATATAAATGAAGGAGAGTTGATTGAAATTTTCTTAATAAGTAAAGTTGTCCTATCTTGGCTAACTGCTTGGATTTACGCAACCCTCCTCCCCCAACACCCACCCACCCGCATTATGCATTTGATCCTGTTGTTATCTTATTTGGTACTGAGCCATTGACATTTTCCTCGTAATTTCTGAAATTCTTACATTTAATGTGAATCACTGAATCTGCAGATTTGATTCTAGTTAACTATTCAAGAAGCAGGAAATGATGAGCTACTTCCAAGCCACCAGTTGCAAACCTCACAGTAGGATCATTGTGAACAAACCTATAGCAGGTCTTGGGAGCACATGTCAGTATCCATTACATTCACATGCTCTTGGATTCCACAAGCTGCAACAGAAGGTGTACCCAAGGCTAGTTCTCATTGCTGCTAGCCACAAAAGGCTTACTCCTGTATGTGCTATGAGTGGAAAGGGAAACCCTGGCACTGGTGATGATGTAAGTAGCTTATAAGATCTTCCTTTTATGCTTGATATTTCTTATAAATTTATCATGCAAAAATGCATAGATCTTTTTTAGAAAGCAAAAAATGCATGCTGTGTTGTTTTCTTGACATGAGTATGGGGATGTGTTGAATGCGTGTCAAATGATAGTGTTACCATGGCTTCACTGCCAATTACCAAAATTTTCGTCATGCATAGGTTTTGTCCAAGGCCAGTTTTGGTAGGTTAGTTGGTGTATGAAATTAAACAAAGTTGATGATTTGCCTTTGCCAAAGTTATGAATGCCACCAGTGCACTTGACATTGTTGAATTAAGGAAAACATGGTTACAGTGATATTTTTTATTTCCATGTGCCATACTCCCATATTGTGTGCTTAGATATTTGTTAACTTGAACTAGTGTATGATATTTGGTGGATCAAAGCAGCTCTTGTCGTAGTTCAGAATTTTGTCATACTCCTTTCGGTGGATTACTTCTGTTGTTTTTGGAAGTCATAATCTGCTGGGTTATTCTCAACTATTTAACTATATTTTTAAAATTGTTGGTCAAAATTAGAATGTTTGACTTAGGGCAAACCTAAAACGGTGAGAGTATGTTAGGCTACCATATCGAATTTAAAACACAGATTACATATTAGGAATAGCTGGCTTGGTCAAGAAACCAAATATATAGGAAAGTTCTCTATCCCCAAAATATTTACATACATTTGGTTCTGCTAGCAGAGTGCACTTACGTTTCTTAACAGGTTATTGAACTTGTATATCGCTTTATTGCAGCCTTTGATGGAATCTTTGAAGAAAGCTATGGCTGATGCAAAAAAGCCCCGGCCCATACAAGACTTGCTGAAGGAGCAGGTGGCTAAACTAAGAGAACAAGCATCTGGTGGAGGTGGAGGGAATGGGAATCGCCGTGGAGGCAGTGGTGGTTCTGGTGGCCAGGATGATGAATCGTTCAAGGAAACATTGGATGAAGTAGTCCAAGTTATCTTAGCCACTGTTGCTTTCATACTTGTGGTAATTTTTTGTTTTTCTTGTTTCTTCCGCATTTCCTGGAATACTTATTTGATAAGTTAGCACTGGGCATCATAGACTGCTGAAGCACCGTTTCTTATGAATAGACATAATAGTATCAATAGACTTCATGCTCTTAGGGTTTTTTTTGCTTTTCCATGTGACAATTAGGTACAAAATGATTGTAGTCCCATTCTATGATATGGATTACCTTACAATTTTGTTATAGTCAGATCTAACGAAATTCAAATGTATGCATCTGTGTTAACCATAGTGATGAGTATTAACCCTCCAGGATGCCTGCTAAATCACTTAGTTTTCTAATGGTGCAGTACATCCACATAATCAGAGGGGAGGAGCTTTACCGCCTTGCCAGGGACTACACCAGATATCTCGTCACTGGTAAGAGGACTGCTCGACTGAAGCGTGCCATGCAAAAGTGGCAAAACTTCTCTGAGAGCTTCATGCAGAAGGAAGGCGCAGAAGAGGACCAGTATGACAGACCAGCTGTGTCAAAACCTACATGGTGGCAGCAGCCTCAGAAATTTGTGCATCTTATGCAGGAGCTTTGCAGGGGAAACTGGCGCCCCCATGCTCAGGAGTCTTAGTTGATGGGGGACCATCTATGTTACACGAGTGGTATCGGTATCCCCCGATACGTGCATCGGATGCTCTTTCTTTAAGGAAAACCCACTAAAATGGTGTATCCGGTATCCGTATCCGGTATCCGATGGGGATACGCCACCCCCTTGAAGTATCCGTGTAACATAGGGTACCATCACCCCCACCCCCTCTGTTTTTTTTTTTTGACCCATTGCAGAATGCATAATAGGAACGTGGGCTGGTGCAGTGTTGTAAGGTCACTTGTCGCCTGGACCAGTGATTTTTTATTTTTATTTTTTGGTTCTTTATCGGGTATTTGTCTATGATTTTGTTAAAAGTATGAAGAAAGTGAGCGAATTCTTGGCAATTTTGTAGTGGATGGAACCGCCTTTTGAGACTGTAACCTGCCAATCAGACGTTGGTGATAGCTTGTGCATCTGATCGATCAAAACTTCTATGTTCATGTTTGTTGAGAACTGCAGATCTCTTGGGCTCTTGGCCCGAGCCTCAGCTAATCAGCTAGCAAGTTACCATACCACATTTTTGTTGTTAGGATATTAGGACTTCAAAATTACACTTGCCATGCAAATGTAACGGTTGTACGATTATGTTTGTGGGGAATTTCTGCAAGAAATATCATGCTCAAGAAACTATCCTTCACATAGCAGACATTGCTAGCACAATAATCATAAATCCATTGAAATTGCCTCACTTTTCTGTTTTCTTTGATATGGTATACAAACTCAGAACACTGAAAAAAATAACCGACTGTCTGCACCAAACTAGAGTTTCATACAGTGTAAATGTGAATCGGTGCATGGCAGTTTCACCAGATTGAAAGAAAACATTTGTCGCTGTCTGGTTTACTCGATGTTGGGAAATGCTGAAACAAATCTAGCACAGATCAACTTTCATCAGCAGGAGAGCCTGACGCTTCAGCAGCTTTCTTTTCCTTCTGTTTCTCTCTGCGCTTCTTGTTTCGCAATGCATTTTTGCTCATCTCCCCTGGTACATTGTTAAGATCAGTGGGTTATCTGTCGATGTAAAAAGGCATTAGGAAAGGTGAATGGAGAATGTGAAACTCACCCTGCAGGAGCTAGTCCACCAAAGAGCTGCAATGCACCAACAAACATGATAAGTCAACATATAGTCTTATACTGCCAAACTATGAAAATTTTTCCAACGAGCTGGAGCAACAACAAATAGAATTAGCTGAGCACAGCAAACTACAATCCCAGGTAAACGCCAGCATACGATATATTAAGTATGGGACACATTCCTCCTTTATTCTATTGACACTGACAAGATCTAGCTTGTGTTGTTTCAACTTTCACTTTCGGCATAGCCAGTCACAATCCCAGGTAAAGGAGGGTGGTGACAGGCCTGGCAAATCAACGTAAAAAAATCGAACCACTCATATGGAGATCTGGCACAACTTGCTTGGAGGACGAACAGGATTTGTAGTTGTTGCGGCAGCATGACAAGGAGCAATTGGATGGTAAGACCAAAGACCAAACGCCCCAGTTCTGAAACGGAACCATGGTGGTGTTATTGGATAGAAGCATGTACCTTGTCCTGAAGTTCTGCAGAACCCTTAGCATGAGGTGGGCGGTACGCTTTCGGCGCTGTATTTGCAGGGGCCTTGCTTGCTGTTTGCGCTGACTTGGAACCTTGTGCTGAAACTATAGAAGGAAGTCAAGGGAAGGTATCAATTGATCAGAACAGATTGACTCGGAATCTATGATAATTCAAGAACCTTGTTTTTTTGTTTCTTCAATTTTTAAGGTACTCAAGGATGTTGTCAGGTCAGCAATGTCACCGAATCTTTCAGGTACTTCAGGTTTCCAATCAGCCTGAATGATTACAAAAAAAGAAATCAGAAATAAGAGTGATAGTACAGATTTATCTATAATTTTCAGCACGTTATGACAGTTTAGGAACAAAATAGGATAAAAAATAACAGGATATGTTGAGGGGATACCTGATACAGCCTTTCAAACATCTTCTTAAACTGCAGAGATCCATTGTGGTCAAATATTTTTATACTGCAAAAACGTTTCCATTCAGTAAGGCCATTTAACTATGTCCATTAATATGCCAATTGCCAAATATGCAGTGAACATACCAATTGTCTATTTGGAGCCTTGGCGCTGTTGTAGCAGTCATAAAATGACGACCATCAGGGGACCATTCACTTGTGACAGAACATTCTGCCTTTGTTTTTGCTACCAATTTCTTTTCTGAATAATCCCAGAACGCCTAGGCACAAAAATACCATGTGAGCTACAATGCAACTATTTGTAGTTGCTTACAGGTATTAAGGCATGTTTGCTTTTTAGTAGTTTGTTTTTGTTTTTCTGTACCAAACTTAAGAGTTAAGCAGATGAAATAGGAAGTATTTATAATTTTTCAGGGTGAATAATGTTAAAAAAATTGTTGTTTGGCGTAGAAATATACCATATCACCAGGCAAATTACCAAATCCTGCTAATACAACAACTGGTTGAGAAAATGTGGTCAAGGATATTGTCAAAGCAACAGGTTTCATAAGATGTATATACTCCCTCCGTTTCTTATTATACTCAGTATTAGGATCTGAAAAAGGTCAAATTTCTTAAACTCTGAAAAAAGGTCGAATTTCTTAAACTGTAACTAACAATTATTAGTCAAATTATATGCATGCTCAGTGTAACATATCTTTAATATAGTGTTATTTTTTTTGTAGCACTAGCTTTTCATAATAAAAATTAGTAGTCAAAGAATGCTTCTAAAGAGTTATCCAGATCCTAATACGCCCTATGAAAAGAAACAGAGGGAGCATGGCTTAGCCCAACTTTCGTACATAGAAACAGCTAGATATGGCCACCACATTTTCACATAAGACCACACATCAAGACAGACTGGTCAAATTATTCTAGAGGATACATCGTCCTTTGGGGTTCCATCTTATTGTATTGTAAGGTCCTTCACCAAGCTCAACAAGAGGGTTGCACTTCTTGTTGAATATTGTCGCCTTGGCCGGCATAACTGAGATACGGTTAAGGAGCACTTAAAGGGGACAAAGGGGACATATAAAAGGTTAAAACAATAAAATTCTACATTGTATATGAAGGCAGTAAATGTAAGGATACATCCATAAACCACAGCAAATTCAGAGCCAGAGGAAGACCACTGCACATCATGGACTGGCCCATCCTTTTCTGCCAATACATGATAGTGTCAGATACCAGAAATTAAAGGGCAAATATTGTCAAAACCTAATAACTTACTAAGTGGAACAATTCCTTCAAGGCCCTGTCAGTTGTCAAGTAGTTCAACTTGGTTTCACCATAGTAACTCTGGTTGGTTTTATCCACGCCAGATTGAACAAGAACCAGAAGCCCAGTAGATCCTTTGTTCCAGTGCAACTGAACACTGGAGCAACGAAAAAGCTCCTGCGAGCAACAACTTGATTTTGTGTGTCCTTGTTGCAAGAGAATATCTGAACACTGGCTGGAACACCCTACTCGAAACCAGATGAGAAAGAGATCAGTAACCTTGTGAAACTAGTTTGCAGAAACACAGTCTAATTAGCTAAATAAAATGTAACAAATCAGACCTTAGCTTCTGGGACGAATCCAGCAACATGAGATCCTGGTGCAGTTGCTAGCTGCATCGTAGCTATGCCAGGCATTCTTATCCTATACAAAATCCCTTTTGCAAAATCTTTTGGGTCAAGGAATTGTATCTCATTAGGCATCATCCGCAAGCAACCGATTCATCCAAGAGAAAACTGAACCATTGGCCTGCGGGTTCAATCAAAATATCATGCATCAAAAGAACTCAAATGCATCTCATAATTATGCAAATTGAGCCTGAATCAAATTTATAAATACTTCCTCCTATACAGCTAATGGAGAATCCACATAGAATGGTGGCCGAAGGCAGTGTTAGAATCTCAAATCCAGGAACCAGGACAAAAAGCTTAATCAGTAGCCAATCTAATCACTAAGGATCGGGTGCTAGGAGATATCTTGAAAATCGAGTAACAGCTTTGTTTCTTGGCTAGTCTACTGTCTACCAAAAGAAGTATCATCCAGCTTGATAGGAACCTCAGTGATAGATGTGTATACAAGTATGCAAGAGTTAAAACATAGCAACCATATAACTTCAGTGACTTGACCAATTATCCAATAGCAACTGTGCTGGATGTAGTTAACAAGCGATTGTCTGCCACTGTCTCCCATAAAATGTTCATCCGCTAAATCAGGAATTATAAGATGCTAATTCTACAAAATGTACCTACACATTAACATCTCTACAAGCATAATGAAGTATAAACTATAAAGCGTGCAGGCAACATAATTTATCAGTGTCATGAGAGCCCAAGTAACACTAACCAGGTGGCCTTAGACATGCTCTTCTGGTAGTGCTGGTAGAGTGCGGCAGCCGTGTCGACGTGCCAGACTGTGACATTCTTCTCCTGGGGCGAGGATGACTTCTGGAAGGTCTGCAGATACGTTCCCGTGGGTGACAGCGCGGCGGCGAGGACACCCGGGAGCTCGAAGCACTTGACCACGGCGAGTGTGCGGCAGTCGTAGACGGTGGCCGAGGCCGATGCCACCGTGGCGAGGAGGCGGGCACCGTCGGTGGAGAAAGAAGTGGCGCTGCACGCCGTCTTAGGGAGTCTCTGCGGCGGGCTGGTGGTGCCCGGCGGGTAAGGGGGGCCGGACCACACCGTGAAGCCGTCGGGCTCGCGAACTGCGAGGTTGGCGCAGTCCGTCAGACGGGCGGTGTTCAGACGCGAGATATAATGGGAGAAACGCGGCGAGGAGAGAAAGGGGATGTGTGAGGATACCTAGGATCTCGAGGGCCGGTGGTGGCGATGCCATGGCCGAGCACGCGACAAGTCCTCTGGGGTCGCCGGCGAGATCGCGAGCACGGTTACGGGCGGCGGCGGCGCGGGACGGAGAGGTTGGGGAGATGCGGGTGGTGTTAGTTTGCTTGCTACCGCAGCTGAGTGGCCTGTGGCCGCCATTGTCAAGGTTTGGGCTACTTTAACAGTTTGGGCTCCATACGGCCCAGTCCCATTCTGGGTGCCCGGTCAGCCCAACCTAAAACTGCTTGAAATTGCAAGTTGCAATTCATTTTACTGGGCCGGTGCTCGGTGGCTTGTTACATCTATAGGAAGAGAAAAAAATCGAAAACATATACGTGGAGAAAACATTCATCTGAAAGGTAAGTAAAATGGTTTAAAGAAAAAATACCTGAAGAAAAAATGGACCTTAAAAATTGAAACGTATACGTACACTACTGCTAGAATACCTAACATTGGATTGTCAAAACAAAACGGTATTGAATCGAATGCTCAAAAAGCAAAAAGCAAAAACAAAAAAAAAAGTTTGCTATCTTCCACTTTTTGAACTAAACAGAAGTTGCCACATCACATGGTACAACAAAGAACAAATAAAAAAACAGCACAGGTACTAACATAGGTTCTTGAAGATTTTTATGGGAGTTATCTTCTACTTGTAGAAAACAAATCCAACAAAAAAGCACCATGAGTTGATATTTAGGTGAAAAACGAATCTTAACAACATCTAGACCATGAAAAAATGGAAGAAAATAGGAACAAGAATCTCCTAGAATATATTTAGAAATCCTAGATATAAATGGTCCATCTCCGCCTATGGCGTTTGAACAACACATAATGCTTGACGTGCTACTGTTGAAGCCAGTCAGCTCCCTAACTCTCGTTGTCCAACCATTTATCCCCCCCACCCCCCCTAATTCGTAAACCTCGAGCCTAATTCATCAAAGAAGCTCAAGCTCAATCTCAATCTCAATTAATGCGGATAGCGGGCGGATCAAGTGAACATTAAGTTAAAGAATACGGTGAGAAACATGAAGTGTCAAGTGTCATATATCAAATCTAAGTATAATACTCTATCCGTCTAAATTTATCTAATTTTAACCAAGTGTATTTATAGAAGCTAACGTTTACAAAAAGAATAAATAAAACTCCCATTCCCCATAAAACTTTAACGAAACTACTTATGTTTGGTTGTCCTATAAACTTGTGAGAAGTGGACTAGTTCGGGTTAGGACAGAAACAAAACGACCTCGTACGCTTTTAAAACGGAGTTCGCAAGGTGGAACTGATGAAGCCGCTAGACATCAATATTCAACAAATTGCCGTCAGCGGAAAACAACATTTCATGTTGTAGGAGGAAGAAAAAAGGGGAAAGCACTAGAATCGCGTCATCAACAGGAAAAAGTGTGACGCTATTCCAAGGTCTCATGCCACAGAGTCCCAGGGCAGCGGGCCAACTTTTCTTGTGCACTGGAGTATGTTCAGCCTTTTGCATGGATACCTTTAAAAAAAGTCGGGTTCTCACATACCACTAAAAACTTATTTTTTTCACAAATTAACATCGTTATTTTGAAGTCTTTTCGCGGCGGCCCATTCCGTCTGGTTGCTGTTTGTTTTCCTCCGTTTGGCCTCCTGACACGCGGGCCCGGAGCGGCAAAATGACCATCGTGCCCTTCGCTTCTTTTCTCCTTCTTTCTTCTCTCAAACCGACGAGCGGGCCCCACATGTCAGGAGTTTTTTTTTTTTTTTTTTTTGAGAAGAGTCAGGAGTTTCTTCTTGGAAGCCGCTTCCACCTTCATCTCGACGTCGCAGGCCGCCATGAGCTCCTCTCGCAGCCTCTTGGACTCCAGCTCGGCTTCCTCCATGTCGATCTGCCACCTCTTCTCCTCCGCCTCGACATGAGCGGCGCGCGAGGAGTCCAGCTCTCGTTTCAGCGCGACAAGCTCGGTGGCGAGGTCCTCGATGGCCTTCCCAGCCTCCCGCGACGCCGCGGCGGCCTCCGTTCTCGCCGCCCGCAGCTCGCCTCGGCCTCCGTTCTCGCCGCCCGCAGCTCCGCTAGCGCGGCCGCGCTGCGTTCCCTGACGTCGTCGAGCTCCGCCTTGGCCTTCTCGCTGGCGGCGCGCTCACCTCCTGGAGGCGCAACTCGGCGAGCTCCGCCTGCTCCCGCGCCATGGTCTGCTCGGCCCGAGCCATCTCCAGGCCCAGCCTGAGCTCATCGGCAGCGTTCTTCGGGGACGCGATGGGGACACACTGTGGCAGGCAGCAGCAGGAACGGCGGTCTCCACGATGGGATTTCCAAAGATTCAACAATTCTGCAAACAAGTCCTTGGGCACTATTCACATGAGTCTATGACATTGCAGAAAAGACCTTCTCTTTCTTCTAATTCTTGTGCGAGATCCTTGACGCAATTGGGGAGCAGAGACGCGCGGGGAAGCGATGTTTCTGGCCGATTCCGGCCCGGGGCTGGCCGGTGAGATGGCGGCGAAGCACCAGGGCGTCGGCGCGCACCCGTAGGGGGTCCCGGCTTGCCTCGCGACGTCCCGTGGAGGCTTGTCCATGCGCGCAGCAAAGGGCACGGCGGCCGGCCACGAGGTCAGCGGCCTTCGGCGTCGGGATCTTGCCGAAGAAGGACCAGGGGATGGGGCGCAACGAGGGGAAGACGATGGCGGTGCTGGTAGCGCGTGGGAAGGCACGGAGAGGCGGGAACAGCAGTGGCAGTCTGAGCTTGGCGTCGGCCGTGGCGACGGCGAGCGACGGCGGCGCTCCAGCGGCGTGCGTTCGGCTCGGACGAGCGCGCGCACGAGGTGCGGACGATGGAGGCGGAGGCGGTGTCCTCCGACTCCGTGGTGGGAGAACTCGGACGGGAACGGGATGGAGACGGACTGTGCAGAGCGGGGCTGGAGGTGGAAGAAACTCCTGACATGGGGCCCGCTCGTCGGTTTGAGAGAAGAAAGAAGGAGAAGAAGCGAAGGGCAACGATGGTCATTTTGCCGCCCCGGGCCCACGTGTCGAGGCTAAACGGGAGGAAAACAAACAGCAGCTAGACGGAATGGCCGCACGAAAGACTTTGAAATGACGATGTTAGGTGTGAAAAACCGAGTTTTTAGTGGTAGACGCTGCTTCAGTCGCTGAGCTGTTGTTCTCCAACTGCACACCTTTTATCCCGTAATATCGACAGACACTAGCCCCCTCCTGGCTTCCGATCCTTCATAATTATGGTAGCCTTTTTGGCCCTCCTGGTGTAATATTAGGGATGAAAACGAAAGTGATAGTTTCCGATTTTTTGAAGTTGTTTTCGAAGTTTTTTCCTATTTTGATGCCTAAATGGAAACGGTGGTAACCGAAAAAATGAAAATGATAATGGTAAAAACAAATGGAAACGAAAGTGAAAACAATTTTGCCCTCTTCCGATCGTTTTTCGAAGATTCCCGTTATTTAAGCGGTAATTTATCGCTGGTAATTACCGAATCAAAGACACACACAAACCCAACATGCACATAAGGAAAATAGTCAAAATACTTTTTGAAAACTAACTATACGGCAAGGATTGTACACATATAGAAACAACCTCTACTTAAGAAGGAAGTCTAATAATTCATTTTTTTTTATCACTATGTTATGTCAAGTCAACTTAAAACTTAATTGTTTATTTGTGTCATTGTCAAGAACTGTGGTGATGTTGTGAGTTATATGGCTCTTCTCATTTTCTATAGTTTGATGTGTTTATCGCTTTTTGAGGATACCGTTATCATAGATTTTGACCGTTATCGTTGTATTATCCGACCGACTATATCGTTTTCGAAATTTCCGAATACCGGCGCCGTATTCATTTCCGACAATATCGTATCGATTTCATTTTCGAAAAAGAAAATGAAAACGAAAGTGATTTGGCCTCCTTCCGATCAAGCTTTCCGACCGCTTTTCATCCCTATGTAATATAACAGAAAGAAAGGTCATCAAGAATACTCCTTTGCTAAAAACAGCTCGATAAGATTATGTCTCCACGTCAGCTCATCGAACATTTTATTTATCCGACATACTCCCTCCGTCCCCCAAAATAAATGACGTTTTCGCTCCCGAGAAACATCTACCGGCAATTATATATTAAAATAGGATTAATATTTATATTACATAATTAGTATCATTGGAAAGATCTTTTGATCTAGTTTTTTAACAAATTTATTTAGAGATTTAAATCTTCTACGTATTTTCTATAAATCGAAATCAAACTTGTGGCACGAAAATCCAAAACGCCGTTTATTTTGGGATGGAGGGAGCAGTGCACAATCCAACAGCACAGCAAAAGGCGTAGTACGCTTTTTCATGGTTCCTATCCAACCAAGACGCCAAGTCACAGCCTGACAGCAGCCCGCATAGCGTCCGGATAAGCTGAAGCATTTCTTGCAGCAAGGGCCCTTTGCAGCGCCCATCTCCATGTCAACCTCTGCCCATCAACTAGTGATTTGCGCGCGCCATGCGCATGCGCCGGGATAAACCGAATGTATATTTGTGAATAATAAGCAACGCATGCAAACTGTACATATTTAGGTACGGTGTTCTTACAGGGATGCAATATAGATAGCAAATGTTCAAAGTTGAGCTAAACAAAGATACGATCAACAAAGCATCTAAAAAGTAGATTGGCTGATGTCTACCAATCAAGTGATCATCCGTCAACACTGCCGGGCAACGCCGTGCAATCGTGATGGGTGTCCGGACTATCGATAGGATAGTAGCAAAAGCCCGAAGAAGGAGAACCACGTAATAACATAGAAGCATTTCTTAGCTGCACTAAACAGTTTCAGCAGCTCACGCAATATAGGTTACAAGAATACCACCAGGGAGAGTAGAAATCGTGGAACCTTGCAAACGGCCATACTCATGCACGTGGTCAGGTCGAGATCCACTTGAGTAATAGGTCCATATAAACCGAACTAAAAGTACATCCAATTACGGCTAGCCAAATAGGTCACTGAAATGAGTCCTTTCTGCCTATGCGAATCATGAAGATACCAGTCGAACAGAGAACAAAAGAGGCGCCGGTTTCGATGCAGGACACACAACGCCACCAAAAAATGTTCGAAGGCTTCTCCGACGGCAGATGTTAGCGAGCCAGTCCAACCAAAAGTCTGGGGCTGGTTAACTGTACCTGCACATGAGCAGCACCTTTTAGGGAATGTATAAAGCGTGTGCGGCAAAGAACAGGTTTAATACTGCCTGTTGAACAAACATATATGGTCTTCATAAGTGATGTTTGATTTCTACGTCTAAATTATGTACAATACTAAAAACAAAGAGGCCATCCATTTTTCATGTCAGACATTGCAAAAGGCAAGCCGTGAAACAAGGCTGTAGAATCTAATAAGTACTATTTTTGCAGACCTGTCAAACAAATGAATAATTTGGGAAACGAACAAATAGCTAACAAGCTGAGGTATTCTAAAAGAGCTAAATTCATATTTCAATAGTCTGTCAGTCAGCAATTTGTTTATGCTAATAGCCTTCTCAACCATAATACAGATATCTTCGAACCACACGGTGCACGATGATTGTAAACAGGAGGCATGCATATTATAAATGTAACAGGCAGAGGATTAAGCAAGTAATGGAAGCAGCGCCTGTGCAGGACTGTCTGGTGGCACTATGCACTTATGAAAGCAGAAAGCGGAGTGAACATTTAGAGGTAGTTTGTGTGATCTTCACACAATACAAAGAGCACACATGTACAGATGATGCATAAAAGAAGAAAAGCGTGGCTAAGGATCTCACCTTGCCTACGTGCTAAGCACAGGTGGAGAATTGTCTGGAGAAGAGGGGTCACCATCAGATGCGTGGACCTCGTCATGTGTAGCGCTGTAAGAAGTCACAAACAAAACGCCATGGATTAACACGTCATCTTTTAAACACTCAGTATACACTGATGTGGTGCTGGATGTAAAAAAAGTTCAATAGATGCAACAGCCAAGGTCTGGTAGTTTACAGAGGAGTGTTACAAACTTAGATTCCTAGTAGTTCCGAACCGGGAGCTATATCTGGATGGTCTTAGAAGTCGAAATGGAACGGTACCTGGACCCTGGAGCCTCGAAGACAGCATCTGCAGCCTCACCATCGTCTGGTATGACAAGCTTACGGCGGGTTTTGGCACCCTTGGGCCGACCACTGGACATGGGTAGTGGTTAGCTGCAGATGGAAAACAATATTGAATAAGTTAGAGGCATAGCAAATATATTACCCTCTCCTACGCTTGCTTGACATCGGTGTTTCAAGGGCATCAATACTTGGAGGTGGAGCCTGCAGCAATTCAGACACATGGGATTAGACATAGAAGGGCTCCAATAATTGTGGTAAGTGTAAGCGGCATACGATACATACCTTAGAAAGGCCTGGTGAAGACAGTGCGCTAGCTGGAGTGTGTGGAGCTGGCTGCTGAAGGGTGTCCTGACTTCCATTGCCGCTGATCGAATCACCGGACTGAGCTGCAGCAGGCTGCGCATTGTTTCCATCTCGCGCCGGCATCATGTCCAGCGCCTCCTCCGGGGCAGCAGGATGGCCATGTGTCTTTGTGACCGAGCGGCGACATTGTAGGTCTTTTTAGGCTTGTAGAAGCTCGGCGTGTCATGTTAACCGCGAAGGTAAACCTCGTGGAAACCAGCTTTGTTATATCACCGGGTATACAATGGGTCCCGCCGATGATCCGAGGAGCTGCTGGACGTGCTTTCCAATCATCCGCCGAGCGACGCTCCAAAGCACACCATTTCAGCCTCGCCGCTGCCATCTAGGGCTATGAAGCACACCTTGTACCTGTAATTAGCTTGTGTTTAGGCACTGCATCCTCTTTTCTTTGTGCACAGCTTAAGAGGGGGAAAATCAATGGAAGCATCACGTACTTGAACTTGAAAGAAGTGGCACAAAGACGGAACACACTTGTATCCATTACCATCCGGGACACAAGATTTGTTGCACTTGTTACATGACGGAACCACCATGTTGCACCAGGAACAAGGCGTCCAATGGTGACGGTGCAGCGGTAGCCATCTTCCCCGCATTGTCGACGGTAGATATTACACGGGTAAGACGGGGCGACAGGTGTAGAATGGTCTACATAGACAGTGATTGGATCTTTGGTGAGGATCTTCCTTACCGAGAAGTCATAAGGGTTGATCCGGTTCATCCGAAAAAGGGTCCTCTCATCAAGCCGTCTTTGTACACGGTGCTGGTCTCTCTCCGCCGCATCGCGGTGACGAACCGACCTTATCCGAAGCCTTTGGTTGTGATTACTGCATAAAGGGAAGGCATATTACATAATGAGGCGTAAACGGCAGCTACAAGACGGTTCATGGTTTGGACCGGATCAAAAGTATACCTTTCATACAAAGGGTCGTGGCTTCGGAATAGCCGGGTTGAAATACCAACGGCACGCAGAGTTGCCACTTAAATAGTAACTCCCCTCAAACAAATGGACATGGGCAGCAGATTTGTTAGATTGCATAAACAACCGCGTATTCTCAATCCACCGGTAGTTCGAAAGAGAGGCGATAAGGGCACAAGATTTACCCCGGAAAGATTTCATGAGCCCTCCAACAAACAGGACGACGACTAGCCTAGGCTCGTCCCCTCGTTATAGACTCCCCGAAAGTACTGAAGCCAGTGGCTCTCTGTCCCCACAGGGGTGATCTTTATTTCTGAGTAGCTAAAGTTGGGAACATAATGCTAAAAAGTCGATATTAAGATTATATACGTGCACACAAAGAAGGAGGCTATACACCGAAACGAGAGAGTGCGCCACCGAGATCCCTAAGAACAATGTGCCCGGTCATCGCGGTGGGTGGTTTGTTAGGCGGTGAACACGCCGCACGCCGACACCTCCACCACTGTCCCAATAGTATCTGCGCAAGTGCTTGAGGCGAAAA
The DNA here is from genome assembly GCA_015847255.1 of Hyparrhenia diplandra. Taxonomy (NCBI): domain Eukaryota; kingdom Viridiplantae; phylum Streptophyta; class Magnoliopsida; order Poales; family Poaceae; genus Hyparrhenia; species Hyparrhenia diplandra. The sequence continues at coordinate 296,739 of JADLZK010009539.1, read as the reverse complement.
GTATAGTCACGAGGAAGAAAGAAGAAGCAAAATCACTAACTGTGGACAATCAAGAACTCACCAATGAAATTAGTAGTGTCACCAGCATAGCCAGGTAAGGCATCTATAGGGGTGATCCCGTAGGCATACTTTGGAAAATCGGGTAGATCGGTCCTTGCAAAATTTGAGCAGGTTGTGTGCGAGTGAACTCCACCATGTATGGAGCATCAACGGCTCAGAAGCGGAACTTCGCGTTGGATACCCCCCGAACCGGCCAATGACATAGATGCCATCTTCTTCTATGAGTGGACTCTTTGCCTCAACTTCAGTCTTTGGGATTTCAAAGATAGAGGCCGTTTCCCTATAGGAAAGAAACATACTTTGCTGTGAATAACCAGGCAACAAGATAGTTCTATGGTTTATGCATGGGTGGTTAGCGGCGGAACAAATCAAAGCCTATACTTGGTAAACCATGATGTGGTCAATAAAGGTATGAAGGCAAACCTGCTCATCAACAAGCACCAAATCAACATGTTTGATTGGGCCATCATCGGTGCCGCCACGGTACTCCCACTTGCGCAAACGCGACACAAATGACCGCGACGCCCGATCACCGTATGCGCAAATGAGGGTAGCATGGAAAAACCATTGTTGCTAGCTGCATGTAATCACAGGATCGCCAGCTATATCGATAAGTATCAAGACGTAAATGTAGTGAACAGGGGGCTAGAAACTATTTGTAGACCTGGGACAACGGTGATATTCAGTGGAATATTTAAAGATCCATGGCACAACATCACCATGGATGCAAAATAGCTAAGGTGTTTACACAGATCAGGAATGAGCTGAACAAAATAACTGCAGAAAATAGCTGAACAAAATAGCTGTATATAATGTCTAAAAGTCTGTATATAGGAATTCAAAAGCCTCCAGCCCAGGCTGTAGGGAGACCACCCCAAAAACTATATGTGTGTTCGACAAAAAATTTCTGACTATGATTCATCCACGGCTGGCTGTGCCGCGGTTAGTATCTCCTGGTAAACAATATTCTGGGTCTCATCTGTACAGTTACCATCAGGGTCTTCTATAAGTATGTTAAGACCTTGCTTTGAAGTGACACGTGAGACAGCCACATATAGCTGACCATGGCTGAAAACAGGAGTCTTTAGGTATACGCCAACATGTTCAAGGGTTTGGCCTTGGCTCTTGTTGATGGTCATGGCGTAACACACTTTAATTGGGAACTGACGTCTCTCTAACTCAAAGGGTAGTCTTTTAGTTTTTAGGGTCAGACAAATCCTAGGTATGCCTACTACCTCACCAACATGCGTGCCTGTCATTATTCTTGCCTTTATTATCGCATCACCTATCTCTGTAACAATCAACCTGGTTCCGTTACATAGCCCGCCTGCTTGATCGAGGTTCCTAAGCATCATTATTGGTACACCAATTTTAAGCTGTAGGCGATGGTGTGGGAAATTATTTCCATTTATTTCATTTAGAAATTCTATAGGGTACAATGTGTGATATGATTCATGGGTGTCCTTGGATTCAAAGAATTTTATCGTAGCTTCGGTACTCCCTTTGTTTCCCGTGTATCGCTGACACTACGTATGAGTTAATAGCATCTGCGGCTTCATTTGTTGGTGTTAAAATGGCCCGTGCCTGAAGGTACATTGCATCAGAGTAGTTCGTCTCTAACCGTGGATAAACAGTGCTAACCATGAACGGGACCTTATTTTCCTGTGGCATCAGTAATAGTTCGGGGGTATCTTAATTCTCTTTCCCTCTGCGTCTCGCTATCACCGCCCAAACTTTCAATTTTCCCGTCACCAATATCTAAGACCCATCTACTAAATGCAGCAATTTCTTTTTTGTTCTTGGGGGCCAAGGCCTGGTCTACCAAGTCTCATGTTTGTATTGAGCGACGAACTCTAACATGCTTCCACAAAAATGAGTTTACTATCGCAAATATCCACAATCTCAGCCCCTACCACCACCGATGACAGTAAAATCCGCGCGCAGTCACCACCTAGCACAACAACAGTCTTACCACCAAAAAAGTAAGCTCCCAAAGATTGTCATTGTACAGTACCATGATATCTTTTAGTGACCTATCTAGAGCTTCAAATGCATTTCTATGTGTCATTAGAGCCTCATCCCAAATGATAAGAGATGCAGATGCAATAAGCTCACCAAGTTTTGAGCCACGCTTTATATCACATAGTGAATTCTCTTGCACATCACATGGCAGCCTAAACTGTGAGTGCGCAGTTCTACCCGCAGGCAACAAAAGTGAGGCAACCCCGGACGAAGCAACGGAAAGAACAATCTTTTGGTGGGAACGTAGCCAAGCAACTATGGATCGCCAAAGGAATGTCTTACCGGTCCCCCGTACCCAGACACAAAGAAAAATCCTGGCTCGTTATCTAAGGCAGCTTTGGTGATCAAGTTAAATGCAGCGAGCTGTTCTGTGTTGAGGCTATGAACCAAGGCCTCAGCATCACGCGTAGCCTGACCAACATCATATGACAGTGCCTCTTCGATTAGTCTGTTGCAAGCAATGTCTGCGGAGTTTTTAGTTTTCTTAGGCAAACCGTGGTCACGTATTTTAGCACCGTGTATCCTAAAAAGGTCATGAATATCATCTAGCAAATAATTTCTAAGATCCTCATCAGGAACACTGAATTCAGGATTGTGTGTATTGATCCTAAGCCTGTACTGTATATCATCAGCCATTTGCCTCCATACTTTTTCAAAAAAAGCGCCTTCATCCTTCACCTTACAAAACAGAAGCATGGTAACAAAGAGCTTCCTAAGGCTGCAGGTACATTGCCAGGCAAGCAAAATCATCAAAAGCCTTGTACCATTCTTGGTCATCACCTAATAAACCACGTGCATTGCATGCCAATCTAAACGTCGGGTATACAGTGCCATCGTATGTTCTAAGATCCTCAAAACTTCTAGCACCTCTGACAACCAGGAGTAGCATTCTAAGGTAGTACCGCTCACCAGCGGTAGGATGCACGTAGTACAGCCTGCCTATCTTACCTGAACCTCGCCGTCTATGTTCCCAGGACCTAGATTTGGCATCCCACTTCCAATGTCCAGGGAACTCACAGTATGTAAGATCCCTGCCAATAGGGTTGTAGCGATTAGCAACGAACCACTCAGTTAAAGTTGTCCTACGTAGGAACTCTAATCTCGCCACATCACTTATATCAGTCGTTTCATCATAAACAATGGGATTGTCGTTTGGGAGATGGACAGCCAACCGCTCTACAGCCGGGTAGTGCCTATGTATATCGAAACCAAAGATCCGCCAACAGGCATCTTGCTCACATATATATCTACAGTCCAAGTATTCTTGGACCTCGTCAATGGTCTTGTTTTGTTCATTATAGGGCGCTGGTTCTCCATTTTTAATTCTCTGCATATAAACCTTACCACGATCAGGGCCTTTAGTAACATATTTGAATAAGTATTTAACAAAAAAACCCTTGTTACACCACTCTACATTGATATGGGCCTGGTACTTTTTAAGCAATAACATATTATATGGAACTATGTAGCTACTATCTAATCTCTTACCACCTTTCTCAATGTATCTTTTGTTATCGGACCTCTTGTACGCAACAAAACCATTTTCATCTATCAATCATTTCAGTTTGATATTGTTTTGGAAATCGCTTTGAACATTTATTTTTTTTCATGCATGGACAGTTTGGATGGCTGAGACCACACGGGCCATGAACCATGTGTTCAGCCACCAGTACGTACCCAAGAGGGTCTGTATGTGGGTCAGGAACCTCAGCACTTATGAATCTGTCTATGAAAGCAGGTGATGGGTGCAACGTATCTTGTTTGAGCCAAACAATTATATGGGCATGAGGAAGACCACGCTTTACAAACTCCACGGTATGCATGCAGCACTAACAAAAGCAAAAAGGAAAGAGGTATCACTCAAAAAGTCTCTAAGGATAGGAAAAGCAAGCCAAATGGCGGACTAACCAAATAATAACAGGACCAAAGGTGGTACCACCTTTGATATCAGCCAGAGCTCCTCAAGTTTCATGTTGTAAACCCCGACCACCATATCGGCTCTATCGGTTGGTTTCGACCACAAAGCTCAAAGGTTAAGCGCCGCAAAGAATTTACTCGCCATTTAGGATTACAGAACGTGACAAAGAAATCGGGGGGCCGTGCACTCTACAAATTGCAATTGCATCATGGTAATTTTGGATCATGTAGCGCCTACCACCAAGTGTGGGAGGCCGCGCGAGAATAGTTTTCTTCCCAATCTCACTTCCATCGACACACCCCTTTTCAACAAAGATCAACTATTCCCGAAGGGACTCTACACGCAGTTCACCGGTTTTTGATCACGCATACCAAAGGCGGTTTTCATCGATGCATGCACGTGCATCGATCTTGGCCCGAAGTGGACAGTTGACCGTAGCATGTGAATGGATTTGGCCGATCTTTTCTATAGTGGAAGGCATGGCAAGTAGTAATCTTGCATTGTTATTTTAGTGCGTTTAAGCGTCACCGATGTACCTACACCATGGTAAAGGCACGCCCGATCTGAAAACCGCGATCACCATGGGGAAACAAAAAAGGGATATTGTAGGGCCATGTAAGCGGGGTGTAAAGAAGAGATGTGCTCTAAACGGCCGGACTTTGGTTGGACCACAATGTCACGCCCTGAGTATCCAAATTGTAAAAATCTCCTACAACAACCATAGCAAGCTGCTCAACGGTAGGAAGATTATACTGAACCGATCCCCCTCTCTTGCCCCAATCACCGACCCACGAAATCATCATCGCCGTTTCTTGCTAATCTGTCTCTAGCCAAATTTAGGAATCGTTTAGCTAGCGGGTTGTGGTCATCTAGCATTTTGAGTAAGCGCCAAAGAATACCGGAATCTAGAGGTTCGGGACGAAGCCAAGATCGGGATGTACGGCTCGAATCCTATTCTCGCAGCTCGTTAGTTTTGTATCATACACGCATACCGCGGGAATTTCGCGAACCGCCATCACCGGAAGGAGAGGACCTATACGATGATGTACCCGCCGGACACCTTAAAAACAGAGGCCCAAGTCCATTGTTTAGAGACCTATCGATGTTTCCACCCATAGACGTAAAAGCAAATAGACAATTGTATTGCCGTATGTTTTTAGGAACCGTCTACATTCAGCGTCACCATCAAACCTAGCCAATGACCTAAGGGGCTCGGGAGGCTCCTTATAAGGAGGTATGTTCACCTTGCCACCCCCCGCAACACCCATTGTAAATGATCCGGCCCTCTCTTAAACTCGACCGACCAACAAAGACACTCACGCAGCGAATATAGCACCGCAATATCTACATGTGTAATCCGCCCCTCCATAATACTGGCGGTCAACATAGGACTCGACCATCGCGGCCAACCATCAAGAAGCGGCAGCAAGGCACAGGGACATATAAAGCGATACAAAATCAGCACGGAACAAGGAACAGGGGTATAAAAAGGCTAGACTCAAATTAGAGAGAAGGAGGCCCAACCTTTGAGTGCATCAATGTACTCTTGGGTGAAATGGCCACGACCGGATGCACCTGCAAAGCACCTATGGGGCCTAACGGAGTAAAAACAAAGGTAGCACATCTCACGGTCGGTATGATTACACCTAAACAGGAATGTGAATGCATCGTTCTAAGAAGCTAGCACCTGACTTAGCAATCTTCTTCTGGTTTAGATATCTCATGCGTTTACGGCGAGATTCGGAGGGTGAAAGGGTGCTGGGCATATAATGCGCACCTTCCGCTATAGAAAAGGATCGTAAAACCTCATTAACTCGTGTAAATAAAACCGCAAGCTAAAAAAAGAAAATAGGCAAGAGCAGCCACATACGCTTTCTTTTTCTTGTTGTGGGGGGCAGGATTAGGCATCTTTGAAGAAGCTAAGGAAACAACCAGAGAAGGGAAATAAGCTAAGATGTTATGTAGAGGGATAATTAACCACAAATGGAGAAATAGCTAACGATTGAGAGCACGATAGGACCATGGCTCCGCAAGGAGGCCCCCAAAGGATCTCTGGACTTGTAATTGTTCATACATAAAGTTGGCTCCAAACAGAGTCATTGTCTCTCACACAACACCCATGGTTCAAATAAGCTCATTGTTTACGAATACAAGGTAAAGCAATCAACAAAAAGGGAAAACTCTAAAGAGCAAGACTTAGGAGGGACACTTCTTTCATATGGCATTGAGCGTGTAGGACAAGCTCATGATGGTCCTCTGATAATTTACCTAAAACGCCAGCAGCCCTTGTAGCTACAGAAAGGGCAGCACGGGCCACCCTAGTACACAGGACCACCCCTTCGAAATTGTAATCCACAACTACAAAACCATAAAGTTTCTGCAAAAAAGCTATGGCCTCGAGGGCAGCTCGCTCATACGCCAGCAAAGGGGATCCATTCATGGAGGCCCAGAAAAAAAATCTACGGCAATAGCGGACGGGACCAGTGTATGGTACATCTATTTCAACACCATATAGTGGCGTTCCATCCCCTGCTACTTCGGAGATCATGGACGCATACGGCAAGCCACAGCGAGCAACCACTGTCTGCAACAGAGAAGAAGCTTGCTGAAGGGGAGGTGAACTGGTCAAATATTCCGGAATGGAAGACGAAGCCCAAGAGGCTGAGAGCACACTATGAAGTCCTCGCTCGAGTGGAGGAGGGTCAGGCGATCCCTGAGAGGATCGCGCAGGTGCAGCCTTTCCAGGCCGACGAGACCATGGCAGAGAGTGTGCTCATCGGCAATGTCACGAGGTCGAAGATGGAAATAGTCCATCCACCACCGGTTTATTTCACTCTCTGAGTGAGTGAAGAGCAGGAGCCTGGAGTCTGTTTTGATGTTTTCTCTTCAGAGGTACTACACGCTGGGTGGTGGTTAGTTTATGGTGCCTCGCAGGTAACAAAGTCATACAAGCGGCAAGATTTTGTTGCCTATACACTGACTACTTTGACATGAAAATTAACGTTTTATGTGTACTGAAAGACTGACAAGCCTTGTATATCATCCATTGGAATAATGAGCAATACAGAAAAAAAAATGTTTTCAGTACATTTTTGAATGTGAAAGAGCCGAGTTCTTTAGTACTAAAAAACTGGCTAGCCTTGTCCTTGTATATCAACTGGAACTTGTTGGTTGAATTGCTTTGACAGTGTTGCATTGTCATAAAGAATTTCGTAGAATCATAATGAGACGTCTTGTGCGGTTGTGATTTTTTATATTCTGTTTGGATCATCTCTGAGCTTTATAGCACTTGATATCAGTTTTGAGGTCTAGTGTTCTAGTTTGAAGTGAAACTATCTAAAATAATTTAGACCACCTGTTCGGAGCTTTGAGTTTAGAGGAGGAGCAGATCCAAACGCACCCTAGAAAACAGTAGTGTGGCGTTGCCAGGCTTGTTCAACATTTTTCTTATATATATTTTTAAGCCACCGCACTTCTGTGAACCCAAGAAGGACAAAATTCAAGAAAGAACTGGGAAAGAAAGGGGAAAAAAACAACGAACCCCACAAGCATATGTATTTTCGTTAAGGACAATGGCCGGATGCAGTCAATCAATACGAAAACGAATGAGGCTGGGCAAAGGAGTTATACCAGCAGCAGGACCACGCAGCCTGCCTATCCGAATCCAAGAGCACTCGCACCGGCGCCCTTCCCTCCTTCCTCTCCTACGGCGAACGGACACGGCCTCCCCAGCAGCTCGCAGCAGGCGCGGATCTGAACGCCAAGGGCCTGAAACAACCGCGCGGCGCCACGAAGGGCGTAGCCTGGCCAATGGCGCGCCATAAGACCAAATCCATAAGATTCCAGCGGCGGCGGCGCGGCGCTGAGAGGGAGCAGAAGGATGGATGAAGATGGCGTTGGGGAAGAGGGAAGAAACTCACCGAAAGCGAGCAGCAGTCACGGAGAGCCACCGAGAACGGGCGGGGCGCGGCTGGTTTTATCTCCGTTACTGCTGACACCCAGCTGGTCCTATCTTCAGCCACCGTTAGTTTTCGAGGATACGCAACCCAAGCCCCCACGACAACCAGGGTCCGCGACGGCCGGGCGGCGGTGACCCCACCATCGGCCTCACAGGCTACGAAAGCGGCGACCGCGGGCCGACCCTCCGCTGACCGTGGCGCCGGTTCGGCGACGCAGCCGAGCCGGAGTAGACGGCTTCCCGGCGGCCTTAGCGTTCGACAACGACCGCGGGCGAAAGCAAGCCACGCCGCTGAAGTACGCCCGCGCCGCGGGCCCCATGGCAAGTGTGGACGTGGTACGACGACCGGCGCCGGGTGGACCTCTCCCAGCTGCGACCGGCGGATGGGACCATCCCCGCAGAGCCAATCAACGGACGACGGCAATGGCTGGGCGCACCCACTCGAGCAACGGCAAAGAGGACCAGCACCCAGGCCCGCTACGGCGAACCCACCCCAGCTACAACGTTCTCCCAACGAGGTCAACGGCGCCAACCGCCGATATGACGAAAGGCGGGCGGGGAAAAACCGGCGACGTGGACACTCTGGCGGCGGGTTTGCTCCACAGCCAAATACTTCTCTTTAAATGCGCTTGTAGTACTATCGCGGCAGTGCGGACGGAGAAAATGACCCGCCAGGCGCCCCACGCCACGAGCCCCCAACTGCCGGTTCACACGGAAGGCGGCCGTGCACCAATGATCGCGCCAGCCTTGGCGAGCGGCAGTCCCGAGATCCGCACCGGAAGGAACCTGCGGGGAAGAAGCGGCTGCGGGTTCAGTGCGTAGGGCCACTACTGGCGCCATGCGGTTCGGCCGTCGGCGCGTCGGCGTTTAATGCCGGTGACCGTCCCGCGTGTGTAGGTGTAGATGCAGCGCGGTGCAACTGCATAATGTTACTTTAAGATGTCATGTTTGACTGCTTCGTCTTATTCAAATTTTTATATAAACATCATCTATTTTGATGTGACTTATTTTATTATTAGAGATATTTTAATAATAATTTATTTAAATTGTATATAAGACGAAGCGGTCAAACATAATGTCTTAAAGTCAACATGATGAATTATTTTGAGACGGAGGGAGTAGTGGCTCGGGGATCCATGATAAGACTTGTTCAAGGTTTTTATGATATACTAAAGCCGGTACTCCTTCCCTAAGTGCTTTTACTTCTTCTAGACTAGAGTTTTAAATTCATCACGGAATAAGGGTACTTTGAGCTCCTAGCCCCACTAGAACTAGTAGGAGTAGATCGATTTGTGAGTGTCTAGGAAATGCAATCATTACATTACATTATATGTTATGTACTTCCTTTGTTCTACAAAAAAAAAGTCTCGTTTTGTTCAAGAAGACAAACAATCCTAAATTTAACTAAATGTATATAGAGAGAGAATTTTACTATGATCTATGATAGTACCACTAGATCTCTTATAAGCCTAATTAAATTTGGAATTGTTTGATTCCTCGATAAGCGAGATTTACGTATTTTTGAGACAAGGGAGTAAGACATTTTTTTTATAGTTCACATATGTTATTTCACTATAACACTTAATTGTCTAAACAATTTTAGAAATACACTTAATGTGGGATAAAGAGAATACATGGCATATATGATTTGTAGTCACGGTGTAGCACATCAATAGCTTTTCATAGAGCCTATTTGACTCAACTTCTTGTGGCTCTGGCTTCTTCCGCACCCACAACTGTTGTAGCAATGTTCGTGGAACAAGATTTTCTCTCACCCATGAATGAAATAAACTAGGAGCACGAGCATGAAGAAGCCATGCTTTGTGTCTCCTTTGGCACGAACATAGTAAAACTTTCATAGTAGATTTTGATTCAAAGTAAATTTAGGGTTCAAATCTATTTTATATGACTCTTTCTAATCAAAATACATTATCACTTCAAAACCACATAACTATATTTCTTCTACATATACTACTACTTACTAAAAATAAATTAACATCTAGAGTTGTTCCAAATCAAACTATTTTAAATTTAATTAAATTTATAGAAAAAGCACCAATATCGATTACAAATTAGTATCATTAAATACGCCATGACATACATTTTCACAATGTATTCATTTGATGCCAACCTAATTAACTATCCTTACTCCTTGCTCTACATATATCTATGTATCAAGGTTTACAAAACCTCAATTTTGTGAGCATAGTGCAGTGACAATATGTATCAAGGTTTACAAAACGTTCTAGTAGGAAGTATCATACTCTAGATGCCACAAATAGTTTTATGGTCCATGTGGCATTAAATTAAAACGAGAGATACAGTATCGTTTCATGATGTTGTAATAAAATATCCACAGTGATGGTGTGGCATATTTCCGGCCTTCACTATTACCGAATTAACATATCCAGCAGATCCTCCCCAAAAAAATCTCATCCACAAGCTGAGAGCAACTTGGCACTGAAGAATGGCGATGTCTTCATGGTGTTTTACCATTTTTTTTCCATGTTGACAGGGGTGTTTTGTACTTTTGTTGTCTAACTTATTAATAATAATATAATTATCTGTTAAGCAAACAAATGCAAGTTCACAAAACAGCATCAAGAGAAATGTTTGAGAGATACGTATGGTGAGAAGAGGGCAAGAAATGCATGACCACCCATATAATAACGTTGTTAACAAACATCATCAAGAGGTATATTTCAGCGATGCGTACAGCGAGAAGATTAAGAAATGCACGATCACACACATAACATAAATCAAAAGGAAGAAACAGCATATTAATTAATTAATAATACTTGCTCGATCATGCTGCCATGATGGCAGTATAGCACGCAATGTATGTACTCTTTCCTTCTGTTACAGCGAATTTTGAAAAGGAATCTAGCAGATACACATCTTGATTCGCTAATCACTTAACCAGTTCTTCAAAAAAAAAAAAATCGTACAACATTTTTAGACCATATGTTTGGTCTCTTCTTCTCGGGCAGCACCATGGGATCACCAAATTCAGATCATCAGCTGGCCAGATATGGATATTCATGGGAACAAAAATTATCGTGGCAGAGGCATTTTCGTCCGCCGACAACTAAGCTACCGTACCGTAGCATTTTTCCTTGAAAAATGGCCATCTAGCACATGCGAGACAACTATGACCATGAGTTCCAAGCGATTTTTATTCTACAATATGATAAAGCCAGTAGTACAGTTGTGATCCCGTTGCGCCGAGTCAGCAGATCACATCAAGATCAAAATCAGCGCGTCCAAGCATGCTCCCGGCGTAGCTACAGTGCACGGGTGCAGACGAGCCGGCCAGCCGGGAGCCCCTGGCCACAAGTCCCACCGGCGAGTCCTCAACCACAAGCTCACTGATTGCTCGAGTTGCGTGCTCGCGCAAGCGGTTTATATGCGCCACTCGCCTCCTGCCGGCTCTGGATCTCCCCTCTTGCCGGCCTCCGTTCTTGGTCCTCCACCACAGCCAGTGGCCGGCCTTATCTTCTTCGTCCTCCTTCGCAGAGTGTTGCGAGATAGGATAGCAAGTAGACTGAGAGAGTGAGAGGTTGGAGACGTGAGCGGCGGCCATGAAGATCCAGTGCGACGCGTGCGAAAGCGCGGCTGCCACGGTGGTGTGCTGCGCCGACGAGGCCGCGCTGTGCGCTCGCTGCGACGACGTCGAGATCCACGCCGCCAACAAGCTCGCCAGCAAGCACCAGCGCCTCCCGCTCGAGGCGCTCTCCGCCAGGCTCCCCGCTGCGACGTCTGCCAGGTACGTGTACGCACAGCACAGTGCGACATGCGCATGCGCTAGCAGTAGCAGCTAATACACGCGTTAACCTTGTTGCTCGCGGTCGCGTGCAGGAGAAAGCGGCGTTCATCTTCTGCGTGGAGGACCGGGCGCTCTTCTGCCGGGACTGCGACGAGCCTATCCACGTCCCGCACGCTCTCCGGGAACCACCAGCGCTACCTGGCCACGGGCATCCGCGTCGGCTTCGCGTCCGCCTCTGCCTGCAGCGACGGCTGCGACGTCGCCCACGACTCCGACCACCACGCCCCGCCCAAGGCCACCGTCGAGCCACCACCCAAGGCAGCCGCCGCCGTCTCCGCCGCGGCGCAGCAGGTGCCGTCGCCGCCGCAGTTCCTGCCGCAGGGCTGGGCCGTCGATGAGCTCCTGCAGTTCTCCGACTACGAGTCCACCGACAAGGCAAGACCATAGCCATAGCGCAAGCTCCATCTGTCCGCCAGTCCATGTCCGACCACCTGCACCGGGTCCCGTCTCATGGTCTTTTTGTGTTTTGCAGCTGCTGCACAAGGAGTCCCCGCTCGGGTTCAAGGAGCTGGAGTGGTTCGCCGACATCGACCTCTTCCACGAGCAGCAGGCGCCCAAGGCCGGCAGGACGTTGGCGGAGGTCCCGGAGCTTTTCGGATCCCAGGCGGCCAACGACGCGGCGTACTACAGGACGGCCAAAGCCGCTGCCGGTGCCGGGGTGCGCCAGACCAAGAAGGCCCGGATTGAGGTCACCGACGACGAGGACTACCTCATAGTCCCTGATCTTGGCTAAAGGAAAGCGCGCACGAGTTTTGTTTCTTCTCCTGCTGTGTACCAGAACTTTACTGTGTACAAGCAGTGCCATGTGTGTTGTGCATCTTTGACTGTAGTATTGCTCAATTGTGAACATGATAATTCTACTAAGCCACTTTGTTGCTATGCTAATACCAGTCTGAGACACTTTTGATGTTTAACATAACATTTGCCTCAAATAGCTTAAACTTTCACTTGGGATAAAGAGAGCACAAGTAACATGTACTACAAATGGTCCTCAGTTCTGACCAAATTCTCTTCAAATCAAGAACAAAACCATGTGAAAAGTCAATACACACACACAACAGGAACTTCCTGTAAAGTGTAAACCAAACGGATTCCACGCTTTGAATCAGATATTTCTACTGGCGTCTTGATTTCAGTCAGTCACCCAACATCTTCCTTGGTTATATGACACCTGATCATTCACACTTAGCATCAGAAGTAGCCTGTTAATCTGTCCTTGCCATTTGATGGGGATTCAGATCTGATATATCTACAACTACTAACCCCAGAATCATCAGCACAGTTGCTATTTCTTTGGCAAAGCTCCAAAAACTGCAGGTGGATGAGTAAAAACTTCGGGAGCACAATATCAACATGGCATGGTCTACTAGGCAACTGATTCGATGTGATTTTCACTATCCTCCTTAAGACACTCCACAGGTAGCTTGAAGCTTAAACAAAACATAGCCTGCAACAAATGTGAAACATAAAAGTAAATTTCCATGTATTTCTCTACTGTTCTCAAATGAGAAAAGGTATTTTCCATTAAGCTCGCCTACACAAAATAAGAATCCCCAATGTTTGCCAACTGCCCCAGATTTCACTGGAAACCAGAAAAGTTAGTTGGTTAAAACATTTCATGCTGCAAAGTTACTGTTACCAGGGGCACAACCGGGATCGACATCATAGAAAAACTTTGATGCCAGTTTCGAGCCCCAGAGAAAGATCATGTTCTAAAAATCTATTTTACTCCCTTCATGCCTTCACCATGGAAACAATTGCCACTGTTCATGCATACCATTCTAAGAGGAATTTGGTATTGATTTTGAGCCTTACATTTAGTCCAAGGCACAAATTTTGGGGCAAGGTCAAGTCTTATGTTCAATAAAGCAGAGAAGTGTGTACCTAGTCTTGTTGACAAGTACACTGAATAAAAAACATTGCATACCTTGTTTGGTGCAACATCACGAACCCTATGGAATATTGGGTCTGCTATCTTAGCATTTAGTTTATTCTGTGCTTCCTGCATAAAGGAAAAATGCTTATGTTAAAATGAAAACAGTACTATTTCACAGCTGATAGATACAGGTGGCATATAATGACAGTCGAGATGCGATCAATTAAAAAACATCTAAGTAATAATCAAATAGCAGTGGACTTACAGAGAGTATCGATTCTTCAGATTCACTTGAACGGATGAAACAGTAACAGTGTATCCAAGGTAGTGAGCCTGTCCAGTATTTCTTTTGGGCCGAGACCATCAAAACAATCTGCACAAAGGTCCATACTCCATATATCATGAACCTAAACTCAGAGCAACTGTAACTAATACATAATGACAATTGAATTGTTATAAAAAAATGACAATTGAATGTAGAAAATACTTTTCCAAATAATGACATGCTAACCAATAGAGTTTCATAAATGGGCATTGCTAACCAATAGAGTTTCTATAACATGCTATAAAAAAGCCAACGGTCACGATGTGATGCTATAATCAAATTAGAACAGAAAAAAACTAATGGGGAGGATAAAACATTACCAAGGAACTGCAGAGCTGAAGCAGGTAAATTCATCAGTACATGATCAAAGTGTTCCCATGGCTTGGATGGTGGTGGCCCTGGTCCTCTCACTCTCTTGTTGCTTCGTCTTTTTGTTTGATTAGCATCTCCATCTTGGCAATCTGGTTCACCTATGGGAGACAAGTAAGAAATTTTAGTTTAGTTAGAAATCTGGCACACTCATTCAGAAGTTTCGTGAATAAGGGTGTGATTGGTTGCTTGCTGTAGGCTTAGCTTGCATTAGACCTTATGCAGCATAAACGTATACAATATCTTGGGTGTTTGGTTGTCCTGCATAGGCAAGCTGTGTTTGGTCAATTTTTGCTTCGCTAATTATATTGTATTGCATGTTCTAATTTCCATGTTAGAGGTCTACTGTTCTAGTAGAGGTGGGGAAGTGAGAAGATTTCATTTTTAGTGCTCCATCGGCTTGTGCAAATCTGCATTGCATATTACGACCAAATCTCACATACTAGCCAAACACAGCTAAACTGTACTGCACAAGCTTGAATACAGGCAACTAAACATTCCCTAAGCTTTTTTGGCAAAATGCAAAATTTCGAACTTGGAGCATATAGTAGACTTCTTGCAAGTTTACTACTTACTCAAGGCACGGCAGAATAAACAGCATAGTTACCTTCTTCTGAAGTTTGTTGTCGCTTTTTGGCAGTAGTGCTTGCCACAGAGGATTCTTTAGCACCATTTTGACTGCCCTCATGAACATCTAGAGAAGAGTTGAAAAAACAGTGAAGTTAGTGTGCGAAGGACCACAAAAATCAGTATGCAGGGGAAAATAGGAATCTCATAAAAAAAGAGGGCACCATTATGATTTCTATCTGAAGTTGATTTTTCATTAGCAGGGACCCCTTCTTTAGGATAGGACTCATCGGCGGCAACTTGAGAGTCTGATCCAGTTTCCAAACCAGGCACAGTCATCAAATTTCGCATGAACACTCTAGCATCCATGTTGTAGGCGAATATATAGTCATCAACCTTGTTAATCTTTGCATTAGTTCTTAGATAATGAACACTATCAGGATTCAAGTCATTTGCATACACAATACATCCTTTCTGAGCAGCTGGGATTGCAAATGGACCTATACCAGCAAACATGTCACATATAACGTCTCCTTTCTTGAACAGGGAAACTAATCTGATATGCTCATTCTCGAGTCTTGAATTCCAGTAGACCAAACCATAATCAAGTTTGAATGTTGCACCAGATTGTTTAACTTCAGTAACCATATCATTTTTCCCTGCTAAGATCTCGAACTCTGGGACTCTAAATTCATTTGTTATTGTCCCCACTTTATTCACCACGGTCTGAATCCTTGGATAATTTTTTGCTAAGATAGATATGACGCAAATGCTTAGTGAATTATGAAGCAAGCACCAAGAGGCATGTTTTATGATGTTTTCAGATATTCTGATCATCTAAGCAATAAAACAACAAAGATAGGCAGCAATAATTTCATTTGTGTTCATGAGATTCAGAGATTATCTAATGTTAACTCATTTAACACTGCTTTCATGCCACGTTTTCCTAAACGGTAAACGGTAGACAGTCGGTGACCCATCGCTTTAGTGTTTAGACGGTTTAGACGAAATTAGACGGCGTTTAGACGGGCTAAACGTTTTCCTACTGTAGCACCTAAAAAAGGGAAGAATAAGGAAAAAGAAAAAGAGAGAAAAAAAAAGAAAGGAGAGTGAATTATGCTGAACAGCCCAGCCCATCAGCACAGGGCAAAGGCCCAGCCCACGTAACCCTTACCTTATCCACACTATAGGACTGGAACCAGCCACATCGCATCCCATCGATGGCCACTCGCAGCAGCATTTACCTTATCCACTCGCATCCCACCTCGCCTCTCTTTCTTCCTCCTCTGCGCAGCACAACCTGCCGCCTGCTCCCCTGCTCTCCGCCAGCCACTCGCAGCACCATTTCCGTACAGGATGCAAGCTCTGCCCTCCGCGCCCTCGCTCCCTTGCTGCTGGTCTTCTGCTCCTCGATGCGAGCATGGGATGGACAGTGCGCTGCCTGGCCGCGGGCTGGTCGACCACGGCGGCGCCGGCGAGCAAGCAGGACGCGGGCTGGACAGCGGTGGCGGTGGCGAGCGAGGAGGACGCGGGCTGGACAACGGCGATGACGGCCAGCAACTCATGCTCTTTCCTTCTGTTGCTCTTCTCCCATCACCTAAACGTGCTTGTACACGGCTTCAATGGCGTCTAAACCCGTCCAGGACCCGTCCCGTTCAGGCCGTTCTGGCCGTTTTTTCCGATTTTGACCGACTAAACGGGTCAACCGTTTAGGAGCCCGATTAGGCCCTAAACTGTGCGGTTGCCCCTCGTTTACCGTCTAAACCGGTCTAGACGGCCGTCTAAAACCGTTTAGGATAACGGGGCTTTCATGTCATTGAAAGGTCCCAACCAGCCAGCATTGAAGAGTAGGATAAATTGAAAACATTTCCAAATCTGTACGAGACGACCTACAGAGCTTACAAGTTTGGTTATGAACCACTTCTGGGTCCATTTTTTAAGTTAATAATAAAGAGAAAGGGCACAGAAGTGTGCTTTACATCATAGATAACCTTTGCTATGACATTTTTATATGCTAGCAAGTCATCAGATAAGTTCAGATGAGCAACATGACCTGCAGACATCATACAAAAAATATTTAAAGATATGACAGCAAATGGCGGAAAGTATCATCAAGTTTAGCATACTTAACAATTGTCTCAAACGAAGAGGGTACCTCCACTCCAGCAGGAAGGATTTGCTTTAAAATGTGATCTGTTAGAAATAAAGAACATTGATCAAACCCATAATATTAAGAAATTTAAAAGGTTATACTGGTTTTGTCAGCTCAAAAGCTTGCAAAAGTAAAGGGAAATACGAACGCCAGTGACAATGAACAGGCAATAATGGATTGATTGCAACTTCCTTATTATTTTAGTACACAAGACTTATAACTTTATGCAAAATTTGTAGAAGAACAAAGAGTATGAAAAGCAATATGTGTACTACAATACTAAAGCATAACAGAAATGAGATTATAAAGAAAATATCTTAAACTGACCTGCAGTCCAGTACGAATAACCAAGGGTCAATGTATAAGGTACAACATCAACATTGCATAGTTGCTTCAATGAATCAAGCGTCTGTTGTGGCATGTCAGATAAATCTACACAACAAATACCATGGACATAAACATAAGCATTCTTCTGCTAGAGGCAAGAGAAAATACCAACATTAACATGGGTAAGTCATTCTTATAAAGAAAACACGGGTAGGTCATTATCCTTTGATACAAGAGACTAATCAGGACAGAGAAAATTACGTTACACACGAGTCAAGATTTCCAAAGCCACAGAAACATTTCAAATAGCCTCAAAGCTTAATGAAGTAAAATGGGCTAATGACATGCCAGGCTATCCCAACATGATTTGGTGACTTGGCGCTGCAATGTTTGCTCAGCTAATAGAATAAAATTTTGCAACTGACAGGGTCCATCCGAAGAGTAACATACCGGGCTTCTGAATCTTTTCAGACAGTATGACGAGCCGGTTCTTGTCGCCCTCGGGATCCTCAACTACAGTCTTAACCCGTGGCTTGTCCAGTAGATATCTATAATCACAGATGAGGAGAGGAAAACATGAGCCCCCTCCCAATTGAATTAATCGGGATATACTATGGAATTTTTTTTTTCCGTTCGGTTTTCCTGTTCCTGCTAGATTAACTGGATGGGACCCTGGAACAAGGGAGAAGCGTTACCTGGAGCGAAGGAGTCGGGTGACTGCGGAGGAGAGCTCACGGGGAATGCGGAGCGCCCAGAGCTCTAGCCGCTGTTCGAACTTGCTCTCATCCAGCTTCTCCATAGGCACGAGGCGAGCCGCGGGCAAGGCCGGTGGCGCTCGAGCACAAGAGGAGGGGGGGAGGGAGGCGCGGGGCCACCGAGCCGGAGGACAGATGGAGAAGCTGAGGGAGGCGCTGGGGGCGGTGAGGAAGAGCGAGGCGCAGGGGCCGGCGAGGAGGAGAGGGGCGCGAGCAGGCGGACGAGGAGGAGAATCGCGGCGAGAAGAAGTTGGACGCAGAGCGGGCCGTTTCGAACCGTTTGCTCGCTTCTTTCCACCATAATCGGTCCATAGCCTCTCTTTCTCTAGCAGGAGGTTTCTAGGGTTTCGGCCGCCGGGGAACCAGGAAACGGCGGGCGGGGTGGTGGACGACGCGTGGGCCGGAGTCTCTGTGGTTAACGGGCCAGAGGCCCGTCTGCGGCCTGCCAATTCACGAGTCTCATGACCATGGGCTTTCGTCCTATAACTTAGGAAAAAGTTCACATTTCCTCCCCCCAACTATCAAAGTTCACTTTTCCTCCCTCAACTCCAAAACCGATTTTTTCCTCAACTTTTCAAACCATGCATTTTTCCTCCCTCGAGCGGTTTTGACGGCGGGTTGCTACAGTAATCACGGGTTTGGTACAGTAACCATGGTTTGCTACAGTACCATCACCTTTGCCTTTTCCTTTTTTTAAAAAATCCGACTCGAATCTTTTAAAAATCATAGTAAATCACAGAAAAATTAAAAAATAGAAAATCTAATTTTGTTAGACTCCACATGAGTAGATCTACACAAGTGAACATATAATATGGTATACTTTAGTTCAACAAAATAATTATAGAAGCCGCAGCCTACGAATTATTTTAATTAATTATATATTCACCGTGTAGAACTTTGTACTAAAGCATATCATATTAAATATTCACTGTGTAGATCTAATCATGTGGAGTCTAACAAAATTGGATTTTCTATTTTATGATTTTTATGATTTTCTATGATTTTTCAAAGATTCACCCAAATAAATGAAAAAGAAAAAGACAAAACTTTCATAGCAAAAACTTTGTACTAAAGCATATCATATTATATACTCACTGTGTAGATCTACTCATGTGGAGTCCAACAAAATCGGATTTTTTATTTTATGATTTTTCTATGATTTACTATGTTTTTTCAAATATTCAACCAAAATTTTTTAAAAAAGAAAAAAGGCAAAGGTGTGGGTACTGTAGCAAACCATGGTTACTGTACCAAACCTGCGGTTACTGTAGCAAAACCGCCCTCAAAACCGCCGAGGGAGGAAAAATGCATGGTTTGAAAAGTTGAGGGAGGCGGTTTGTCCGGCTTTGGAGTTGGGGAGGAAAAGTGAACTTCGCGATAGTTGGGGAGGGAATGTGAACTTTTTCCTATAACTTACAAGACACCGGCAACGTCCAACTGACATTATCATTTTGGACCCCGTACTATTTGTTTGACTATTCGATACTTAAAATTTTTATAAAAGATAGTATTTATTTTTTATAACTTATTTTATTACTAGAGATATTTTAATTATAATTTATTTATTTTTTAATTTGCTAAAATAATTTGAATAAAACGATCGGTAAAACATAAAATTCAAAAGTAAAAAACAACAATCTCTATGGAAGGGAGGGAGTAATCCAATAGCTTTGATGTACATTCTTGCTTAGCAAGGTTATACAGTGTCATGCAAGTGATCCTTGTTTTTCAACAGCCAGAGCCGAATCTGTTCCTTGTTTTTCAAAAAGGTAAATTTCATGCATTCCTGCCTACCTACCCTGGTACCCCAATAAAAAAAAAATTTAAAAAAGCATGGTACGGTTACTCTGCTCGGCTCGCTCGTTAGCTCGCTCGGCTCGTTAGCATGGTACGCTCGCTCGTTAGCATGGTACGCTCGTTAACCCCAATTAAAGCCGGACGGAAAACTCGAAGCTCGTTAGCTCGCTTCGGCTCGTGGCCGGCCGAAGTTCGACTTCGGCTCGCTTAGACTAACGAGCCGAGCCGAAACAAGATTTAAGCTCGTTAGCTATATCAAGCCAACTCGAAGCTAGCTTCGCGAGCCGCCGTGAGCCAAACGAGCTATACATACAAGGAAAAAAAAGCAAAAATCTATATTAGTTTTGTATTACATTATGTCGCGTGCATTACATATGTTAGCACATATTAAGTTTTTTTCACTCTAAGGTTCCTAGATGTATTATTTTTTATATTATTATAATTTTAAATTTTAGATAAATATAAATATTATATTTTGGGTATTTTTTATCCTTAGCTCAAGAGCTTAACGAGCCACTCGAGCTTTTTAACGAGCCGAAGTCGAAGCTGAACTTTTGGCTCGTTAAGATAATGAGCTGAAGCCGAAATTAGCTCGTTATCCTAACGAGCCATAACGAAGCCGAGCCGAGCCGAAATCGAAATGACTCGTTATCCAGCTTTACTACGGTATATGACGATAGTGTGCTTCTTGAAGTCCAGTATTATCACTATAAAGTTCACGTCAAAAGTTTTATTATGTTTATAAGAAGTATTATAAATATTGTATCTCTAGATAAATTTATTATTCAATGATTTATATAGTGATAATACTAATTATACATCATAAATATTGATTGATATCTCCTTATATATTTTGGTCAAAGTTAAAGATACTTGAATTCTCAAGAAGTGAGAATAACACTCTTTGATGGATAGAGAGAGTTGTTGTATTTGTACATGTCAGTACATGCTAATTTATTTATTTAATTTAAGGCTTATGGACGGGTTGCTTCTATATAATATATTATTACTATTCCAAAGTTTTGGATGCATATACATTTTTTATTTTGTGTAACTTTTTATATCTGGCTTGCAAGCTAATCGGCCCAACTCGAGCTCTGAAATGAGTCATGAGCCAAGTCAAGCTGGCTAATTATCTAGTCAACTAGTCCTATGTGTATTTGGCTTTCTGAGGAACAACAGACAAGCGATAATGGTAAGCCATAATGCATGATGATTAAGATTTTTACAAGAGTTGATTAGGCGAATAAGAACTTTAAATTAAAACAAAAAGATTGATCAAGAGTCGAGCGACGCAATAAGGACAAATCCAAGACCTCGAGTCAAAGCATGTTTGACGACTTACTCCCTCCGTCCCAAAAATAAACGACGTTTTGGGTTTTTGTCAAGTTTTGACCTCGATTTGTAGAAAATACGTAGAAGATTTAAATCTTCAAATAAATTTGTTAAAAAACTAGATCAAAAGATCTTTCCAATGATACTAATTATGTAATATAAATATTAATCCTATTTTAATATATAATTCTTACGCAGATGTTTCTGAAAGCGAAAAACGCCGCTTATTTTGGGGACGGAGGGAGTAAGTTTGAAGATCTTTCAAATTGATGTGCATAAGTGCATTGCCACAAGGAGAGTTGAGTATGAAAATGAATGGATCATCATCATTTCGTTCCTTGCAAGGTAGTAATATTTAGTATACTACTATAATACATAGAGTGGTTTAACTAAATTTAAAGAATAAACTCTTGCCATCTCAAAATGAATTGATCTCCAAAACGAATCAACTAGCGGTGGCAATCGTCCAGCTGTCGGCCGTGCTTTACCCCGAAAGGCGCCAGCACGGCGAACCTTTGTCACTTGTCCACGGTGATGATGATTGATGAATTTGTCAGTCCACGATGATGGCTGATGAACTTGTCGAAGAACTTGTCGAAGACGTTGAGCGATCACAGACATCTCGTCCATCTCCATGTCGCATGCCGTCTTTGTTGCCGTCAACCCTGTCGAACATCTGACATCTCAAACACTCGCCAAAGCCGCGAGGCGTCGGTGGCTCGCGTCATATGCTGCCACTTGCCAGTATGAAGTTGCCTTTTTTTTTTTTGGTAATCACCATTTAAAGTTGTCACTTGACAGTAATTACCATTGGGACGTAGCGGAAACAGTGGTTCTATTTTTACATAATAATTGCACGTCAAATTTGACTTAAAAGTTTTACTAGTTAACAATTACGCATAGCAATTGCACGTCCAAAATACTTTTACTTAAGCTTTAAAAGTCTAAATATCAGATTAATAACCATTTAAAATTTAAACAATTTTTAGTCACTATTAGCTGATTAATTTAATTATTTTCCAATAAACGTCAATCAGTTAATTAAGAAGAGTATATAATGATCTAACCAACGCAAAGGAACATACATATACAATTTCACTAAGCTCAAATGTCAGAAACAGATTGGATCAAAGAATGACTAAAGGGAAGAACAGAGGAACCAATGTTTCCAAATTTCCTCCACGAGATCAGAGTGAGCCTCACTCGCGGACGAGATCTTGGAAAAAATCCCTCTCGCAAACGAAGAAATTGCCACAAAACACGGCAAGGTTTTGGGACAGAGTGCGTTTGCTGTGCTCTCACCAGAACATCGATCAACGAGACAACCAAATTAAGCAATTTATTTCAGCAAGAACAAACAATTCTTTTGGACAGTAAAAGAGAGGACATGTGCCAGCCGAAAGGGCCCAGAAAATCACCAAAGGTGTCAGATCCAGGTGAGTTTAAGCTGGCTTCGGATTCAATCTCGCAAGATGGCAGGATGATTGCCGATTGCCTGGACCGGGTTCTAGTTCGAGGTCCAAACAAGAAGCTGATCTTGCGAACCACAAAGACTCTGTCCAAATCAACAAGAAACCATAACAGAACAAAACAAAACCGACTGGGGGAGGCTCCAGGAAAAGCAACACAAGCAAGCAAACAGGATTGTGATAAATAAAGCACACACAAAAATACTGGATGAAACGAAGAGACACTTCGCCAGTCATGTCAATTGAACCGAGGCAGGCGGCGGCGCAGGCGGAGTTGGAGGCAGGCGGCCGGTCGAGTGGATATATATGCGCACGGCCACGAGGTTCCAGATTAGGGTTTACTGCATATACAAGTGCTTACTTGGGCCGGCCCAATGTTAGATCATGCGGATAAAATGGCCCAGTGACTGTGTACAGCCCATAAACGGCCCAAGCATGAAAAAACTGAAAAAAAAAGAATCCAACGGGATTTTTCGGCAGCTCACCGTCCCACGCCGCCGACCCGGTCCAAAATCTGACCGTTGCGAAGAAGCGCTCCCTTTTCCCCTCCCGCAGTCGCAGCGCACACCAGAAAAAGCTTTCCCCCTCTTCTTTGTTGATTGAGAAACGCCGACTTCTTTGTTGAGAAAACCCTTCCTCGTCCCGTTCAACCTTCGCCGTCCATCGACTCCCACCGGCCGGACTCGGAGCACGCCGTCGCGAGTCCGTCTCCTCGTCCTCGTCCTCCTTGCTGCTGGACCCGCTAGTGGAGATCGACCTGATTTCTTCTTGGCTGGTAAACCCTAGCGCTTTCGCCCTCCCTTCCCTAATTGTTTTTCCTCACTCATTCGCGGGGATGTGAACAACCGAAGTGAAACCCTAGCGTTCGTACGGTACTTCGGCCCGTTTGGTCTAGATGCGGCCATTCTGGGAGTGGGGATGCCGCGTGTATGGATTTGTTCGCTGATCTGCGCTTAGCCCTCCGTGTGCATCTTCTTGAGCGCGCCCAAGGTCTCAGTGGATCCATCAGTTAGGGGAGCGGGCGATTCGAAAAAATCTTTCGTGTTAATCTTGTTGGGATAAGTAGATCGGATGCTTATGTGAAATCCCAGTTAGGTCTTGGTGACTAATTTAGTGAGTTTTGATGTTCTTGGATTCACTGATTTAGCGGCGCTTCCGTCTATGTCATCTCAGTGGAAAGTGCTATCACATAGAAGGTTGCACAGTTACATCACCAGGATCCTATCTAGACACTGTCTGTTTGTAAAAATCGTTCTGTTATATGTAATTTTGCTACATGAAATTTCAAAAGCGACATCTGTAAAATGAAATGCAACTTCTTCCCCTGGTTCTGATCCAGTTTAGTATGTTTGCCATTTATCGAATCCATATTAAATTAGCACCCCCAGAACTTATTTCAGATCTTGTTTAGTTTCTGTACATTAGAAATACCATATAGAAGTTACCATTTATTGTTTCTATGTTCTGATTAGTTTCTCTTTACAGTCAATTGGATATTAGCCAGGCTTTCAAGGTCGAAAAAGAAGCTTCTGTTCCATCATGGCCTCAGCAACTCCATTACCTATTTTGCATGATGAGAACTCTCAGATAAGCAGAGGTGAGATTGCATTTTTATCAAAAACTAATTTGTGAAAAGGATTGCATTTTTATCAAAAACTAATATTTGAAAAGGAATTTTCCTGAAATAGATACATTTTTTTATCTGCATGTTCAGGTAAGACGGCTGATGATGGACTAACCAAAGGGCTGAAGCCATCTGAGAATCCTGGCAAAGGGAGGAGAGCTCTTCAGAATTTGTCCAACATTTCTAAAGGCACTGGTTTGAAGGACAGTTCCACCCTGAAAGGGAAGTCCCAGCAGAAGCCTCGTAATAGTGTGAACAACACTATCAAGGACACTGCTTTGAAGGACAAGTCCATCCTGAAAGAGAAGTCCACCCAGAAACAGGGGTCAGGAGCACTTAAGAAGCCACTAAACATTTTAACTGATGAAGAGATCAAAATGTGCCATGAGTGGGCTAAGGAAGGGGTGGAGGGATTTCACTTTCGACCCAAAATGATTCTCAGAAGTTGGATAAGGATCTGCTAGACAAACGTATGCTCGCTCTTCTTGGTTCTTAAATATCATATCTATAGTATATGGCTAATTATGCATGCTATGTAGGTGTCAAGAAGAAAGTGGCGGCGGTAAACAAAGCCTTGTCTGGTTGGCCAGATACGGTATTTGATTCCCTAATGAAGTTTCCAGCTATGGTATGTGACCCAATATCACACAATAGTTTCTAAAATTCGTGCAGATTGTTCATATGGTTGAAGTGTGTTATTAGTGATTTATTTTACAAAATCATGACCCATTTCTGTATGACACAGCCACATGCAAGCTCATAATTAAGCAAACAGAACTTGTTATTATTAAGATTGAGATATTTGAATCGGAAAAGTATATGTTGCTTGATTGTGTATTTATCCTTGTTAACTGATACAGTTGTCACTAGTCCCCGGAGTCATGGGGTGAACCAAATTGAAATGATTAAGCACCTAGTTTTCTGTTAGTAATGCGGAACTACTACCATTGCAGTTTATGTTGTGTTATCTACTGACAAGCTCAATCTTGTTTTTGGTTGCTTCAGTACCTTATAGTTTCGACAAAAGCTTTGCTTGTGAGATAATCATTCATGGAATTCTGAATGTGGCTCTCTACTTACAACTTTTGCTTATTATAAGAAAAGTATAGGATATTGGAATTTTTTTCCTGTGCCAATAGTACTGAAGGAAGCTGGTTATCTATGAATACATATTGTTTCACAAGACACAGCATCTTGTCCCATTGTAGGTTTATTTTAGGAAGAAAACAGGTCTCCCGTGTAGGTTATGGTCAATAAAATCATGACATGTAGCATGTGTAGAAGTTCAATAACAGTTGGTTCATCTTATTTTCTTAGCCATCTTGTCATCTGTATGCACCTATGCAGTTTGGATTATGTCCTGCTATTGATCCATCATTTACACCAACAACATGAATTCACATCCAGTCATTGATTTGCTCTTGTTATTATACATATAAGTATGCAATTAATTCCCATTGTAAAGTGTGGACATCGGTAAGTAGCAGATAATACTAGAAAGATGTTCTAGACCACAGCTGTTTTTTTCCTGTTTGCTCTCTGTTTTCTCCCATGCACTGTCATACCAGAAACTTAATCCATGTGTCTCTTTATGATTCAGGAGGTTGCTGAGTTTTTTGATGAACCAAGTGTACTGGAGCTGGAACCTGAGATCCTCCCAGACATCAGTTGGCGTCTCCCAAGTTCAGTAGGTAGGTTTCTCCCTTATCTCTGAAAATTGTTTTGTCAATCTTGTTTTACCTGCTGTACTTACCAAGTGTTGCTATCCTCCAGCTGTATTTTTGGTCTCTTTTGTGTTTTCTCTTCGATTCGAAATATTTCAGTTCTGACTGCATGTAGCTTGCGATTTCCATGCAGATGATAAAGACTGTCTTACCGATGATGAGCTTGACCAGTACCCTTCTTTATTATTGGACAACAATCCAGTAATGTTTGAGCTGAAGGCCGAGGACGACTCAGTGATCCCGCAGGTGGGAGTG
Organism: Hyparrhenia diplandra; assembly: GCA_015847255.1. Taxonomy (NCBI): domain Eukaryota; kingdom Viridiplantae; phylum Streptophyta; class Magnoliopsida; order Poales; family Poaceae; genus Hyparrhenia; species Hyparrhenia diplandra. The sequence goes on along the minus strand of JADLZK010009539.1, from coordinate 270,380 downwards.
TATTGAGGAATCTGTGCCAGTTGGACAGAAAGCTCTGCTTGCTGCTTGCCGCTTGCTCTGGAGCCGCCGTCTAGTTTAGAATGCTAGTAGTAGTATGTCTTGAACCTGATATACCCCAGCTATGTTTATGTTCTGGTGGGATGTTCTGTGGTGATTTAGGATTTCACAGTTTCAGTACTGGGTACCTGTTCCTCTTGAACCTGATATTTTACCCCAGCTATGTTCTGGTGGGATGTCGTGTGGTGATGTAGGATTTCACAGTTTCAGTACTGGTACCTGTTCCAGCGGAAGCTATCGCACTTCCTGTCTGTTATGCTGCTGATGTTGTTATTATGGTGATAAGGTTGTGGAACTGCGGATGATATAATAGTTCCAACATTTTCAGCCAAACAAATCTGTGGTCCCTATATTTATTCTCATGAATCGTGACATGCTTGGCAATGTTTCAGATAACCATAATATGGCGCCCTAAATAGAGTGAAATTCTTGGCACTAATCTTATCTGGCAACGGCTGCATGAACATGCTGGCAGGAGACGAAGCAGGGTCATCAGGTTGGTTCGTCGAAACACTCTGAAACTAGAATCAAATGGCTCACCAAATCATTATCACTGAAGAATGGGGGATCGTAGTGGTTTGGGGAACAGAGGCTGCGGCCAGTAGTGGGTTAGAGCATCTACTACGGCAGGTCTTCGATTGGGCAAGTTGTGTAAACTACTCTATGCTTGTCAAAAAAAAAAAAAAAAAAAAAGAGTTGGCGTGGACTACGTGCACGAGAGGAGCGCGTGATTCGTCCGCCCGTCCGATACCGACAGTGTGGACGCGTGACCGCGAAAATTATTTAGACCTCCTCTCCTGACCTCATCGGCTGGACGGCTGCTACTGACCTCGCCGTGCCGTTGAGAGGTCAAAAAGAAGCTGCCTAAGTGCCGAGCCTGTCGCAGGCGCGCAGGGGAAGAGAATGGGGACGGAGGCCGACGCCGCAGCCGTGGACCTGCTCCGGTCGCAGATCCCGTTCCAGACCGACGGGGAGTTCGTCCTCCCGCCGGCCGGCGTGGGGCTCGTCCTCGTCGACCTCTGCAACGGCTTCTGCACCGTCGGCGCCGGGAACCTCGTGAGCCTCCTCCTTCTTCTCTGTACCCACCCCACCCACCACCGTCTCTAAAGGTTCTCGTGTGCTCGCCCCTTTTCTTTTTTTTTCCTCCGTATCGCCTCCTTCCTTGATTGATGATTCATGATTGGTTATAAGCTCGCGTGGGATTGGGAAAGCTTCGGTAGGAAAGTGTGCATCGTGATTCTGTTCTTATTACTCGGTTGATCACAACACTAAAAATCGTCAGGTTTCATGGGAAGAAAGAGTAAGCAGGAATCTGCGATAGAGACACAAGTGATCGCTCACTGGATTTATCATTCTTGGTTATATCGTTTTTATTTTCATTCTTCTTTCCTCTACCTATTTTTTTTTTAATCTCTTTCCTGCTGAGTATATAAAAAAAAATCGACCAGTGTTTGGATACGCACTTGGACAGTACAACTGTACAGGACTACAGGTATTCAGGTAAAACCCCGTGATCGCCTCTTAGCTAGACCTGGAATTTCTGGCGATCCTATGAGACCGTTTATTAAATAGTATAAAACACAGGCTGTCATCGTTATATTAGCATGCTCTCTTCGTTCCTCTTTGCAATTTCGCACTCCCTTTTGGGTTCGTGCGTCATGCTATTAGTAGGTTTGATTATTGTTTCATACAGACTATTCTAGACTGACCGAGTAATCTATGCTCTTCGCTCACAGGCTCCTGTTGCGCCAAATAAGCAGGTCAGTAAGATGGTGGAAGAGGCCAATAGGCTCTCTAAGCTGTTCTGTGAAAGAAACTTGCCAATCTTTGCATTCCTGGATACCCATTATCCAGATAAGCCGGAACCGCCATATCCCCCTCATTGTATCATTGGTACTGGGGAGGAGAACTTCGTTCCAGGTTGGTGCTAAATATTTTAGAATTGTTGCCCAACATGATGTTTAGTTTCTATTAGAGTAACCAAACACATACTTAATGATTTATACTGACAATACATGAGAAGGATAATGAAATATATGATTGATTTTCTGTGTGGCAAATTTCATTTTGCAATGTGCAGATCTGGAGTGGCTGGAAAAGGAGCCAAATGTGACTATAAAGAGGAAAAGCTGTATTGATGGGTACATCAGCTGCATAGAGAAGGACGGGTCTAGTGTTTTTGTTGACTGGGTCGGAAAATATCAGATCAAAACTGTGAGTTGTCTTAATAGTTAAGTTAATACAGAAGGATTTCTGAGATAGACTCTATCCTGTTGTGTATGACTTTGGTGGGGATTGGCTCAATGCAGGTCTTAGTGCTCGGGATATGCACGGACATCTGTGTTTTGGATTTTGCAAGCTCAACTCTGGCTGCTCGAAATATTGATCGAGTGCCACCATTACAGGATGTCGTGATTTATTCAGAGGGATGTGCTACATATGACCTTCCTGTTGAGATTGCTATGAATATCAAAGGAGCTCTTGCCCATCCACAGGTACCGAATCACTGATGTACATACATTCAAAAGAATCAACCGTCACTATGGGAATCTTCAGATGACCACAATCACATTTTTATATATAAGAATGAATGAAATATATCCTTGGAGAAAAACTAAACCTAGAACTTTTCAAGATGATACTGCTCAATCCATTTACATAATAGGGTGGTTGTTGGCTGAGCTTTTTTTTCTTCCAAATAAAGCACCTTTACAAAATTTATTTCATGCCAACAGCACAGGAAGTTTGCTCATACAAAAAAGAAAGAGAACCATTTCGTTTCCTAATGAACAATTTTTTTTTTTTAATCAGTAGGCTCTGCCCTTCCTGTTCCCTGAAAACACACACACACACACACACGCACGCATGCATGATTCTTGGGAAAGTTAAGGGGTTAAAAGATACTCCTGTGTTAGGTTTTCACAATCATCAGTTGCAAATGACATTCTTTTGGAACCAGTAGAGCATTACTCGATATAAACTGGATGCTTTCTAAGAGATGCTGAAGGGTGAACCTTACAATCATCTTACCATTCAATATTGCAGGATCTGATGCATCATATTGGACTCTACATGGCTAAAGGAAGGGGTGCAAAGGTAGTTGGCAGGGTGGTTATTTGAACCTGTGCAAAGGTAGTTGACAGGGTGGTTATTTGAACCTTGGATCAAAAAACTCGCTCTCGTCGTAGTGATGTTGCTAGAGTTTCCTCAGTTCTCACATCCTTCCATTGTAATAAAAATCAGATATGTATGTCTTGGCAGAATGTTATTGAGATATACCATATAATGCTAGTAACAACTATGTTGAATATGTAAAGATGGGCTCAGTTTGTGGTTAGCTTGTACATAGTTCCCAAGATTACCCTATCCTGCCAAACATGCGCCAGTTTAATGTGCACCATGTTTTCTCATCGTCTGCTAATGTTCGGTTCTGGGATTGTATATCTGTATTTAATAAAGTACTCACTCCATTTCAAATTATAAGATGTTTTACTTTGCTATATACATACTTTCTATGCACTTAGATGCACATACTATGTCTAGACATAGTAAACTGTATCTAAAAGTTAAAACACCTAATAATTTGGTTGGAAATAGAGGGAGTATATAAAAACTTTCTCTAGTTCCGGGAAACAAATTATTGGTCGAAGGGAGCTTTCTATTACTAATTAACTTTGTTGAGTAAATTGATGAGAGTGCTGGAATATAATATATGAAAAGACATTTTTGCACTATATACTCGTTTGTTCTAAATTATAAGACAGTGTTTTATTTTTTAGAAAGAAGTGTAGGTTGTGGGGGTAGAAACATGTGTTTTGAATGTTCTTTTGAAAAAAAAAATCACGATCTGAGGCATTCACCTGGTTTTCATTAAGCGGAAAGATTTCTCGGAAAAAAAACTATCATTTAGAAATGAAAAACAAGGCTTTACCATTTATCGCATCATATCATTAACTAATGTTCTAATAATAACCACCTTGTGCTCCGCAAAAAAACACCGCCGGAGGAAATGGTGTTTGCCACGATAAGGGCTTGCCTAATGCTCCACTATGCTCCACTCTATGTGCTTGCTTCATGTGTCCACATACATGTAAACCTCCATGTCACATCAACGTGTGGCCTTGCAGACTCCTACAAAGGAGGCTATAGCCTCAATCTGACACAAAGCTAGAGCAAATAATTGGACACTTGTTGTGGCAATGAGGTCGTGTTGTTGTTGGACCACTGCTAGAGAGATAGCACGCATGTGAACTCATTTGAACAACAGAGATAAGGGACTAGAGAGATAGTGCTAGGACCATATGGGAGAATTTGTTGTATGCCTAGCATTGGTGCTATCTCTCTTACATGGAACATAGAGTTTTTTTTCTAAGGTTACTCGTGGTGTTATTTCCCCAAGTTAGATACAACCCATACTAGAAAACCAATGCCAATTTTTTGAAATAAGATCGTTGGGGACCAGAAGAGAGAACCTCACGACAATGACTCTAGCGAGAAACGCAACATCTTGTTTGCATCATCAGACAAGACAAACATGGTCTTTCTCCTTCTATCATCATTAGCCAATTCCTAATGTATTTTAGTGACTACGTCGACTCAGCTCTCTCTCGACTGTTGTCACCTTGAACAGTATCGTAAATCAAATGGATTTAGTGCCTCCTCTTGCCTTATATTTTGTCCATTTTTTGTGACAACACCCTTCTTTTGTTATGTTGCATTAATTTGAAAAGTTTAAATAAGAACGAACCAAATCGAAAGGGTGAAGTCTATAAAACAAAATCAATCTTAGATCCGAGTGAGAGCACATGTCAATCAAATCACCTGGAACATTGGACTATTGGAGTGACCCTTTATCAAAAGAGGGAAAAAAGAGACAGGTTATCAAAAGAGGAAAAAAAGAGACGGGTTATCAAAAGAGGAAAAAAAAGGGACGGGTTATCTGTGGCTCGGTGTTTTGGCTTTGGAGAACACTATCTTTTTCTTCACCATCTTCTTCTTTCTCTTGACGCACCGCCACCGTCCACCGCCCTGCTGTAGCGATTTCCTCTTCCTCTCTCCCTTCCCGCGATGGCCATGGGCGCTTTGACCTATCTTGACTATCTCCTCGCGCCGTTGAAACCCTACCTTCGCCCTCTCGCTATCTCCATTGCGTGACTAGCCTGTCTCCCCTAAGTATTTTCGAAGCACAGCGGAGTTGGAGAAGAAGAGAGAGAAGAGGAGAGCTGCCGTACATTCGGAGAGAAAAAAACCGAGCGACTTTACTGTGTAGATAAATAAAAAAAAAACACTCGAGCGAGGTTTCGTGTTTATACGTGGAAATATAAATAGGCCGAAACACCCGCCTTCCTGTCGCGTCCCTTCTTCCTCCCCCACCTTCCTCTCTTCTCCCCTCACCCCTTTCTGGCTTTCTCTCCTCCTCCCCGCGTCACCGACTCCTGCCGGAATTCGAGATCCCGGAGGCAGCTTCCCAAGGGCTCTTCCGCTCCGCTCGCTGGATCAAACCATCGTGCTCTCACCAGAAACCCCGGCCAGAACCAAGCCCTGTTCGCCGTGCGCGCGGTGCCCAGGCCGGGCCAGATCTGCGAGATCCGCACCGACACCGCCACTCCCATCACGAGGTACAGAGGCCGAGCTGAGCCGCTCGGATCTGCTCGCTTACGCAGTCCTCTCCGATGTGTTGCCGCCGATTTGCTGAAAATGGCGTGGTCGCTGTCGCTGCAGGTTGGATGCTCTCGTGATCTCTCGGAAGCCGCGGGAGCTGAGCGGCATCTCGGCGGAGGCGTGGCCTGCGTAGCTGGTGGCCTGCTGAGATGCAGCGAAACGGGGTGGTGGAATGCAGCGTGTGCCGCTCCCGGGTGGTGGTGCCGAGCCCCCGGAGCGTGTCCAGGGCATACGACAAGCACCGCAGCAAGATGTCGTCCAAGTTCCGCGCGCTCAATGTCTTCCTCGTCGTCGGTGACTGCATCCTTGTTGGTCTCCAGGTGTGTGCGCGCGCCTAAACGCTTCATTTTCAGTCCCTCGCGTGGGAGGCCTTTGCACGATCGATGTTTGAGTGAAATGGCCTCACGGATTTGGTACAGAAGTAACGCTTTTACTAGTAGTACTGATGTCTCACATGCTTGGCATAAACAATTGCTGTAGTGTTGCGTTCGTCCGAATAGAAAATGTTCGGTTATGCTAATGTTTGACTTTGTCGATGCAGCCCATTCTAGTGTTCATGTCAAAGGTTGATGGGAAGTTCCAGTTCAGTCCCATTAGTGTTAACTTTCTGACAGAGGTTATGAAAGTCATCTTTGCTATCGTGATGCTCATAATTCAGGTCTGTTCTCGATACTTTCTTGCTGATGTTTTCCTTTTTTTTTGCAAGCATTGTGACTCCAAGTCACTTTAGAAATGAAGAGTGATCCATTTTGCATGAGATATTTTCACATGATATTCTATGATCCCCTAATAAGCAGCCCACTTAGCACCCTTATGATTTGTGGTTCTGGAGTAAGGATCTAAGTGTTTACATGCAAAAGGAAATGGGAAAAAGGGTTTTGTCGCTTGTCCAACAAAACATGAAGCCATCTTTCCTAGTAGTTAATGCCTTCTAAAGTGGAGTGGCACTCTTGCTTGGCCAGTCCAAATAAGCTCTTTTCCTGTGCACAGAGCTTAGGATTTTGTTAGTGTTCCTCCACATGTCGGAGCTTAGGATTTTGTTAGTGTTCCTCCACATGTCGGAATTTCATGGTGCCTGGTGGCTATACCGAGTTACAGATACTCTGCAGTGTTTTTCTCTTAAGTTTGTAGTATTATGTTTATCATCTCTTATTTGTTTACCTTTTTTGTTGTGCTGTTCCAATGTGACAGTCTAGAAAGCAAAAGGTTGGAGAAAAGCCACTTTTGGCACGTTCAACCTTCATACAGGTGATCAATCTCATTGATTTGTCTACCACAATATATATTGTACTTTGATATGTACTGTTGCTCCTTATTTATTTATTTTTGCTACATTGTCTGATTATTTGATCATTCACTATTTGGTTTTGTAGGCAGCCCGTAATAATGTACTTCTAGCTGTTCGGCTCTTCTATATGCCATCAACAATTACCTAAAATTCATAATGCAGGTAATCTTAAGCCTTGTTTACTCGCAGAGTACTAATGTTTATGGGTAAATATTGATATAGCGTTGTGATATTGTAACAACCTGACCTATTGAGCCAACTGTGTGCAGTTGTACTTCAATCCTTCGACTTGTCAAAATGCTAAGTAACCTAAAGGTACACTTTTCTTGGACTACTCGTGCTACTTTACCTATACAATACTTTATGTGTACACATCTCAAAGTACCTGTGGTCTAAACTTCCCTAGGTACTGGTTATAGCTGTTCTTCTGAAGTTTATAATGAGAAGGAGATTCTCAGTTATTCAGGTAAGGGTAACATTGACGTTATCTCGAAATAATTTATGTTTATCTTAAAGGTTGGGAATATTGTGTGCTCAATTATTTGTGCATTTAGACTTTTGACTTTTCTTTCTCACTTTTCGCTTTTGTTGGGGGGCTCATGTTGGGTTTCAACTCTGGCCTACCGCCTACCCCAACTTGGTTGGGGTAGGCTAGGGTTGAAGCCCTACATGAATTTTAAGAAACGATGAGCCTTTTCCACATATATAAGTATAAAATGAACTATCCAATGCATACATCCTTTTAAGAATACTTTTGTCAGGTGCAACTGTTCTGACTTCAAGCTATGCTGGCCTTTCTCCCACCTCTTTTTTGAATATTGACAGTGGGAAGCTCTTGCTCTATTGCTTATTGGAATCAGCATCAATCAACTCCGAACTGTACCGCGGGCAATACGGCATTTGGTCTTCCGTCACTGCTATTGCATACATATATACATTGATTTTTGTAAGTTTCTGCTAGGCCATCTGTTCTTCCCTAATGTACACTTCTTTTTATAAGTTATCTTGACCAAAAAGTAGACTTGGTAGTTAAGATACTTATATATTTATTTACTACTATGAACTGTAGGTAACTGTTCCTTCAATGGCTTCTGTCTACAATGAATATGCCTTGAAAAGCCAATATGACACAAGCATTTATCTCCAGGTAAAGAAATAGTTAGTTTACCTTTGGCCTTGAGTTCCTCTAGAGTAGCTTTTATTGTCCATTGTAGTTTTGTTTTTGTTTTCCAACATCATATTGATAGGGCTTGACTTATCTTGCTATTTAATTTCTCATAGTGCCCCTTATTTCCTTTAATGATTTTTCCATTTGATTGTAGAACTTGTTTCTGTATGGATATGGAGCAATATTCAACTTCCTTGGCATTCTCGGGACTGCCTTATTCCAAGGTTTGCACCTTTATTTGATGTTCAGTTTTATGTCGATAGATTATGCAGCTGTATTTCTAGTGCACTAGGCTACTAGAGTATTTATCCGTCCGCACCCAAGATGACAGAGTAAATAAATTGTACTATGGTGGTACCCTCATGCTTTCCAAGTTGTACCAAGAAAAGGACAAGCATAACGAACTCCATACCTCATATTCCCGCCTGACAGATTTTGTTTAGAATATTAGAAGAGAGTACTTACTAATGATTAGTAAGGGGTGGGGGTGGGGGTGGGGAGGGATGTGAATGTGAGAGTGTCCCTTCGTTTCATGAAGCAAACACGATAGGTATGTTGTCTGATGTTTATGATGTCTTTTTGCAGGGCCAGAGAGTTTTAATATTCTTCGAGGACATTCAAGGGCCACAATGTTTCTCATATGTAACAATGCTGCACAAGGCATTCTATCTTCATTCTTCTTTAAGTATGCTGGTAATGGTTTGTTTTTGACATTTGCTTTTCATTATTATTGCAGTTATCACATCTATTGTCTAACTGAAATACACTGCAGACACAATTTTGAAGAAATATTAGTCAACCGTTGCCACAATATTTACTGGCCTAGCTTCTGCTGCATTCTTGGGGCATACCTTGACCATTAATTTTCTCCTGGGCATATCAGTGGTGTTTATTTCAATGCACCAGGTAAACTGACCTTTTCATTAGTCATTTTGTTGAACAACCTTTGTTGTGTTTCATGTATCTTACCGTTGTTTGTCCTTAGTTCTTCTCTCCACTTGCTAAAGTCAAAGATGACAAACCAGCTGACTTAATAGAGTTGGAAGATGCACAAAATCACCGTAAAAGTTTTCATCTCGCATCAAATGGTATTGACAAATTACTTCAATTCTTGATTTCGGTTTCACTTAGCATTGCCCTTTGAATAAGTGCTGTTTTGCACTGCAGCCATGACCCCCTTCTAGACTTTTATAGTTTTGGCATGTGCTGTGGGATGCCTGTTAATGTTATTATAGAAATAGCAAGCTGTTTATTAAGTTTCTTTTAACATGTGGCCTCATATGGTGCTTACTTTTCACAGTTCATCTGAATCTTCTTTTGTAAATATGACTGCTGGTGCCGCTGATGATGTAAGTATCTCATTTTCCATTTTAGAATATATGCATGTCATTTTAGAAGCTACATCTAAGTTGTCTTTCCTTTCAGGCGAGCCATCGGATTGGAACTGATGAGAGGCAACCACTGTTGCCTACATGAACTAGTTTCTTAAGGTATACATAGATTCCTGTAGTGAGATTTCTACTGTGTTGCCCAGTTGACAGTTTGACATAGTATATAGCTATATGCGTGTAGTTTTCCAATTTCAGTAAGGTGTATGATTATAGGTATTTTTACACAACATAAATCATGATTTTAGGTGAATATTTTCCCGTGACAGTTCATTTTCTGTAGCAATTTGAGAAAACAGATTGTTGCAAATTGATGGTAAATGCACCAAATGCTGATCCATAGGCTCACATTGTTTTGGATAGTATGCTTCAAGATGAAAATAATCTGGTTAGCTACTTAGATATGCCTATTAGCTCGGCATAGATTGGCATCTGTGGGCTAAAATATAAGATTTTGATTTCCACATGGGTTGTATACTTTTATGTGCAATATACCAAGTGAGACAAGTTTCCTGGAATATTCATCTCTCTCACAAGCACATGAACTCCGGTTCTTTCTCTTCTGCAGGTAGGATAGAAGACACTTTTTGCCGTGTGAGCAGCAGATTTCATGTAGCATTGTGAGCTGAATAAACTATTGTGCACTGTAAAGGCAAAACAAAAAGAAAGAAGTACCAACGTGTTCTCCAATTTCTTCTTTCATTTTTTGGGATGCGGCGGGTGGCCGGCCATCACTGGCCGTGGGAGTGACAGAGCAGCATACATTTTGATAGGCATATAATTCAATAGGGATTTTCCAGATACGATACTTGTAACAAAAATTTTCCTATAGCTGTATATGAACAACGGCGATGTGATAATCTTTTTTTTTGTACGAGAACTTTTCTTTATACCATTGATTAATTGTTATACTACTACATTGTCACTTAATTTTCCAAGTGTTTGACTTTTGCATAACCAAGTTTGGACGTAAATGTTGAAATGGAAACATCTATGTAAGCTGAATCTCGATTTTCATAGGAATTCTACCGGCGCCGGGGACGCCAAGCCCTTGTGGCAGTGCAACTGTGCAAGTCGGTCATGACGCTGTTGGCGCGCTGCATCAGGTGCACGCCGTCCCAGCTAATGCGCTCGTCGGGCCTCGGGCACACCGACGCGCCTGGCGCGCCGCACATCTGGTCCATGTCAAGTTGTATGCGCCGCCGCCAGCGCCGCAGCACACCTCGGTCCGCGCCGCCGCCAGCGCCGCAGCTTGCCGGCGTCCCTCAGCATCCGCGCGTAGAAGTAGTCGGCGTAGGAGATGGTCGCGGACGGGTAGGACCAGCGCAGCTCCTGGATGCCCTGCTGCAGAGAGCGGAGAGCGGCACCGGCCGAGGCTCCACGGGACGCCTCCCTGGAGCCCGTTATGGCTGAGGTCCAGGATGCTGAGCCGCTGGAAGTCCAGGTGCGGCACCGGGCCGGCGAGGCGGTTGTAGCTGAGGTCCAGCATCCAGAGGTGTGTCAGGGACTGGAGGGGTGGCCGGGATGGCAGCGGTGAGCTCTGGTTGCCGTGGAGGTCGAGCACGCGCAGCGCCCTGAGGTTCCCGAGCGTGGCCGTTCTGACGGAGCACGAGGTACGGGAGCGCGAGCACGACGGAGGTGCGGGAGCACGAGCACGGCGGGCGAAAGCGTGGCGGTGGCCGCGTCGCAGGCCGGGAACGCCGTGTCGTCGGAGAGCAGCGACACGACGTGGTAGACGTCGTGGCGGTCGGGCACGCACTCGATGCGTGCCAGCGGCCCCGGCACACGTCCGGGATGCCCCACGCCCAGCCGTTGCCCGTCGCCGCCATCACCTCCTGCTCGGCCGGGTCGGTGCGCGCACGGTCCGAGAACCCCGGCTGCGGCGAGCGCCGCTGCCCACATGTCCGGCACCACCACCGTGAACTCGGCGTGGCAGCACGGCGGCGGACGGCACCACCACCGTGAACTCGGCTCCCTACGCGATGCAGAGCAGTCAATTCCGGAGTTTGTTTTCGTTCTTCCGCGATCCAACGAGTCCGACTCGGAGCAGTGGATTCAGAAATCTTTTTCGTCTCCGTCTCTGACTCGAATTCTCCCATGATCCTAGCCGGATTCGAATTTCCGGGCCATAATTAGCGTCCGTCCTTGTCGATCCCGTCTATCTCCATCCAACATCCATCCACGGATCCACCGCTTTCAGCATCCATCCCTTCGGCAGGCGGCGGCAAACCTAGGGTTCGTTTGCTTGCTTTGCGGCGGATCATGGCCGCTGCCGTTTGCCCTTTCGCCGGCGGCCTGCCTCGTCGCGCGGGAACTGCCCCTTCTCACGCCAGTGAGCGCGTGTCCGGGAAGAAGCGTCCGCGTGTCGCGCCCGCACGAGACTCGTCATCGGCTTGCCTCACCAAGTTGACCTGCAGCAACAGTGTCGTGACCGCCGCCGCCGACATGTCATCTCAGGAGCTCCTGCAGAAGCGCCTAGCGTCCGAGTTCGATGCCTTGCTCGGTTTCCTGAAGAAAGCAGAACTCATATCGCGTGGTCCATGCAAGGGCGGCGCATCACCAATTGCCGGCAAGAAGGCGCGGTTCTTGGCCTCCAACCAGCGAGCGAAGCCAATCGAGGAAGATTTCAAAGCGCCTTCGGAGAAGAAGAGGAAGATTTCAACTCTGGTGGTGGTGGAGCACAAGCAGAAGCAGATACGGGCGCCGCCGATGTCACCACGAGAGAGGAATCAGATTGCCAGTCGCGTGTCCAAGCTGTGCGGGGAACTGCCACTCCCAACGCACATCGTTGAGTTCTTGGAAAAGCAGTTCGCCGAGGAGAGCAAGAACGACAAAGTCGCCGAGGAGAGCAAGGATGACAAGGTCGTTGCCGAGGAGAGCAAGGACGAGAAGGTTGCCGGGGAGAGCAAAGGCGACGTCGTTCGGGAGCAGAAGGAAGAGGGAGTACGCCGACATCTCCATTGGCCTGTCCCGCACCATCGAAACCGGCAGCAAGCCGAGCTCAAGCAGCAGCGGTGATTCAGACACGAAAGTGGAGGTGCGGCAGAGTAGTGAAGCAGAGAAGGTCCAAGACGTCCAGCAGCGTGCGGCGTCCAAGGCTGTCGACATGCGCCGTCTGCTTTACAGGGCGAACCTTCGCCGGCAGCTGTTGGAGATGGAGAGGGCGGTGCTGCCGGACCAGAGTATCGACCCGCGGGACCTGCAGCGTCTCGGCATCAAGGAGTATGGCCATCCCGGCCTCATGCGCCAGCTCGGGTTCGTCGTCAAGGTCGACGCGTAGGGAGCGCGCGGCGAGCAGAAGCAGGAGCACGGCAGCTGTAGATTGCATTTTTTTTTGAAAGATCGGCAGCTGTTTTGATTGTAGAACATTGAAAGTGGACTTGTGTGCTCGGGAGTTATGTTGGACCTGTATCTGTCATGTAACGATGATTTAACAATGAATAGAAGAACTTATGTCAGGCAATTTGCTTAAGTACTGAGCATGGCAGCGATAAGTAACAGAAGAATGTAGGACAGCGGGGAATACTGTTTAATAAGCAATTATGTATCATTGCAGATCAGCTAAGCCTGACTGCAATGTCCGATGCTAGGGTGGAACATAAGACTACGATAGCTGCTTATTATAGAAGGACAGCCGCAAATTCACAACAAAACATCTCCACAATATGCAATATGCGACATGAATAAAAACATACATATTCCACTATTGAAGATAGATTCATGTTTGAAGTTCGATACACTAACACCAGACCTAAGTAGTTTCAAATGAACATTGAGGCAGTAGAGGCAAAAGGCAGTTCACACTCCAGTGTTCCATGAGGTCAGTCCCTGCACTCCTTGCTGCAAGCTCTGAGAAATCATACAGGGGTTCATATCATAATTCTAGTGATGCGGTCTTGTCTGTCATTCTACCATGGCATCAGCTTTCTCCTTCGCAGGTGGTTTTGCATTTTTGGCTTTCTTTCTGCCTGCAGAAGAGTGAATCACCATGATTACATGGCTCAAGAAATACTATCATTTCCAAGAAGGAAATGAAGTGTTACGATTTGAACAACAGGATACCTTTTTCCCTTTAATCTCTTGATCTGTATTCTTGAGCTTTTCTTAATACTGAACTTCACTTGAGACTTGCCCATTGCAGCTTCTGAAGACTCTGTCAATAAAAATATCAGTGTTAGAAATGGTGTTGCAGTAGTCATCAGAACGTTAACACAGGTGGAAATAACATCAACCAACACACTGAAACAGTGCGACAAAAACAATAATTCCCTAGGTAGGTGGATCAACCTAAGACTATGGGTACCCAAGTTAGAAGCCTAGGACACGAATAGCCACATTTTTTGTGAAAAAACTACCACATAGCCACATTTTTGGTGAAAATAAAAAACAACCATATGGTCACATCCCTGATCAAACAAAGTTGGAAACTTGAAAGCACTGTGAGCAAGCTAATAGATCTGACACTAACGAGAGGCAAATGAAACTAACTTTCTACAAAAATGCCGACTAAAATTTATTGGAGACTTTAAATCATACAAATAGTTTCACTATGAAATTAGATTGACAACTCTTCATCGGAATTTCATATTAAGCATGTCTCCGATGTTTATAGCTCTGCCAATTAAAATAGATATACATAAACACCAAACATATAGCTGAAACCAAGAATCTCTCGATGCATCATCTCCCTTCTCTTTTCTTGGAGAAGAAGAAATTGTTCATTCATATGTTTTGACTTTGTTTGCATGATGGTGCAAAGCCTTCGAAAGTTTCAGCAATAAAAGCTAAACTACAATAGGTACTAGTACATATATAGGTACTAGTAGTCTAGTACATATATTAGCAACTTAGCATGGATAGGCATAGGCATACTTTTCACTACACTTCAGGTTTCAATAATTTAGCTTCTCTTATTTGATTAGCCTGTCTACAGAGTACAGAGAACGCAACACCAGAAGCAGTTTATGAAATTGCTCGCTTGAGATATATTTCATCACAATAAACAGGAATAACTTTGTTGGTACAGTATGTTTTTATAGATACTCTCTGTCATAATGTGAATAATAGAAGTTACAGACACCAAGAAGGTCAACTTTCCCTATAGGGGCAAATCTGGAGTACTCTGAGCGCAATACACTAAAACACCTTACTTGACTGGGCTGCAACACTATTATAAACAGAAACCTATGTTTTCCAGTCTCTGAATTTACTAGAAGGACAAGCTTAACATAAATGGGTGTAGCTAACACCATGATCAACAGTGCCTCATGTTGCCTGCAATCCTGTAGTCTCGACTACAACTCCAACTAACTAGCATCAGTTCTACATTTATATTAGCATTAAATCAGGTACCGCTGCTGGTATAACCAGTATTCTGTTACAAGAGCCTCAGAAAGATTGCCAGGCATCAGAGTTATTGGTGACTTGGCTTGGTGAAATTGCGACCCTGTGACCTAAGACAAGCATCACAGTGCATATGACCTGAAATCACAACTCGTTCCAAATGCCAAAATGAAACATCGGCAAGCATAAGGCAATGGGAAATATCAACAGCACAATCAACATTTTTAAATGACCAAGGATGCAATAGCCAGGAATATGAGAATATCAAATTTGGTCACCAAATATCTAAAATGTAGGGAGTAGGGTCAGTTTACACACTCAGACACTCACCGCATTCGGTTATCCCTCAAGTGTAACTATCGATTGAAACAGGACTGCTAGAATTCTTTACAGAGCCACTAATTGTCCTACAAATACACGAAACACAATCTTTTAAACTGTTTCAATTATTATTACTAACCGTCCAAGTAGCCAATCTAGATCAATCCATTGCAATCACCACATACCGAATTCTCCAGAAACAGACCTAACTGAATCGAAACAAGCAATCGGCCATAGAAACTCACCTTCAGCAGAGACCATATCGACATCCCCATGTTGTTCTCCAGCGCCTTAATCATCGTAGCCTCTTTCTTCTCCTGCACACCAATAACCCACAAAAACAAAAAAGCATCAGAGAGGCCATTCCATGGCACCAAAAACGTCCCAGCTAAGAAAGCCACCAGACTTACCCGTTTGTCGCGGCGCTCGAGCTTGCGCTTCCGTTGCCGGACATGGAGACGGGCGCGTTCCGGTGCTTGAGCTTGCCGGTTCCGGGATCCCCATGCGCGGCGCGCTTGCGGTCCTGCTTCCACTGGCGCTTGTTCTTCTGCACCACGTTGAACTTGGCCATGGCGTGGCGGCGGCTGTGTGTGTCGCAGGCGCCGCCGCGGGGAGAGGAGGGAGAGAGAAGAAGACGAGCAAACCCTTCGGCCTCGGCTTTAACCCTTCCCCCACCCTGCCTCAAGATTCGCGCAAGGACACGCGGCTCATCGAGAACCCTCAGCCCCGGTCGCCTGGAGATTCGTGCGAGAAAGGCGTGGGACGTGCTGACGTGGCCACTCCGGCTGGGCTTGCTCGGGCTGTCCGTGTCGGGCATGGATGTCAGCTCTCTCCGGCTCCGACATGCTCTCGCGTTTCCTAGTCCGAGCCCGGCGAGCAATTGGGGCTCACGGTCATGGCGCGCTCATAAAAGGCGCCTCCAACTTCTCCAAAGGCCAAAACGAACACCGAGTTGCAGTACGTGACATGGCGACGATGGCTCGCATCCTGCTCGTCGCTTTGGTGGCTATGCTGCTCGTCGTCGGCCAGTGCCATGCAGCAAGACCGGCGCCGGAACAGACGGCGAAGTCGTCGACGGTGAAACATCAGAAGGCGGTGGTGGACGGCATCACCGCCATCTACAACTTCGGCGACTCCCTGTCGGACACCGGGAATCTGCTCCGCGAAGGCGCCACGGGCATGCTGCAGCACACCACGGGCCTTCCCTACGGGTCCGCCATCGGCGGCGCCACGGGGCGATGCTCCGACGGGTACCTCATGATAGACTACCTCGCCAAGGATCTCGGCCTGCCGCTGCTGAACCCGTACCTAGACGAGGGCGCCGACTTCTCGCACGGCGTCAACTTCGCCGTGGCCGGTGCCACGGCCCTCGACGCGGCGGCGCTCGCCAGGAGAGGGGTCGGCGTCCCTCACACCAATAGCTCTCTGGGCGTCCAGCTGCAGCGATTCAAGGACTTCATGAGCTCCAACACCCGGTCCCCGCAGGAGGTCCGCGAGAAGCTGGCTCATTCTCTTGTCATGGTGGGGGAGATCGGCGGCAACGACTACAACTACGCCTTCTCGGCGAACAAGCCGGCGGCCGGCGGCGCGCGCAACATCTACAACTTGGGGCGGATGGCAACCGGCGTGGTCGAGGCGATGGCGCTCGTCCCGGACGTAGTGCGGTCCGTCACGAGCGCGGCGAGGGAGCTCCTCGACATGGGCGCGACGCGGGTGGTGATCCCGGGCAACTTCCCGCTTGGGTGCGTGCCGAGCTACATGGCGGCGGTGAACGAGACGGACCCGGCAGCCTACGACGCCAACGGCTGCCTGGCGGCGCTGAACCTGTTCGCCCAGATGCACAACGTGCTGCTGCAGCAGGGCATCCGGGAGCTGCGCCGCTCCTACCCGTCGGCGACCATCCCCTACGCCGACTACTTCTACGCGTACGTGCGCATGCTGAGGACGCCGGCAAGACGGGGTTCGACGAGGCGGCGCGGACCGAGGCGTGCTGCGGCGCTGGCGGCGGCGCGTACAACTTCGACATGGACCGGATGTGCGGCGCGCCAGGGACGTCGGTGTGCGCGAGGCCTGACGAGCGCATTAGCTGGGACGGCGTGCACCTGACGCAGCGCGCCAACAGCGTCATGTGTGACTTGCTCTACCACAAGGGCTTCGCGTCCCCGGCGCCGGTAGAATTCCCGTGAAAGTCGAGATTCAGCTTACAGAGATGTTTCCATTTCAACGTTATGTCAAAAGTGACATTGCTCGTGGTTATGCAAAAAGTCAAACATTGTTGAACATTGTTGGAGAATCAAGTAACAATGTACAATTAATTAATCAGTGGTATAAATAAAGAAAAGTTCCCGTACAAAAAGATTATCACATCGCCCGTTGTTCATACAGTACAGCAGCACAGCTCGAGGAAAATTTTCGTTACAAGTATCGTATCTGGAATTCGGGGGATAAAAGGGAAACAAAAGGTAAACGGGATTTTGCACGAGATGTTAATAAGCTACAGGACTGGCAATAAAATTCTTGCCCAAATCTCGTCGCCGATCGAATTAAACAATTGCTTACGTTAGCGTCCGCCGTCCGGGCCGGGTACTTAAGTCGGTCATCAGCAGGACTGCGTTGTGACCGATCGACGAAGTAGGGTGGCCATGGCTCGTCTTCTCCTGCGACCGGCGGCGGCGTGCTCGTGGTGGCGTTCCTCGTCGCGCGCTCCTCCTCCTCCTCCTGCCACGGAACAACGGCGGCGGCTGCGGCGGACGACGGTGGATGGCATCACGGCCATCTACAACCGGGGGACTCGATAACGGACACGGGCAACCTCATCCGCGGCGCGCCACCGGCTGCTGCGCTACGTCGGCAAGCTTCCCTACGGCGTCGGTCGCCGCGGGCCCACCGGCCGCTGCTCCAACGGAGACCTCATGATCGATTTCCTCCGATGCCTTGCCCGGTTTGTTTTGGTCTTTTTTTGTTGCATGACACTACCGTTATTTCAATCATTCGATCGTATATATGTATATATATGTGCGGCGAAAATATGTTGGGCTTCCCCTCCTCAACCCGTACCTTGACAAGGCGGCGGACTTCACGCCGCGGCGTCAACCCGCGGTCGCCGGAGCCACCTCTCGACACGGCGGCGCTCGCGAGAGGGTCTCACCGTCTCCATCATCACCAACAGCTCCCTCGGCGCCCGGCTCCACCGGTTCAAGGACTTCATGGCCTCCGTCACCAACTCTAGTCAAGGCACGTCATTGCATTGATCGGCTCTTCATATTAAACAAAAAAACGATGAAGCTGTTGTATTATATACTAACGGTTTGAATGCGTAACATCCGTCAATTTCAAATGTACATATATATATACTTGGCCATTTGGCCCGTGACCAGCGGCTCGGTCGGGCCGGCAAAATGGCCCGGTACTGGGCGGCCCGGTTCATACTATGCGGGCTACGGGCGGCCGGCCGGTGGCGGGGGGGCCATGGGCGCCGCCTCGGCCCGTAACACGGTGCCGGCCCGGTCCCGTCCGGCCCGTCCCCGGGCCCTCTGGCCCGGCCTTTGCTAAAGGTTGTATAAAAACGCGGCCGCCCCCCTTGAAAACCCTAATCCCATTCCCCAATCCCCACCCTCCCCATTCGATCCAGCCGCGAGCCGCCCCTCGAAACCCCGTAACACCCCCCAGTGTTAATTACTAGCTAAGCAATGGATTTAGACAAAGACAAGTATATTAGTTCATGATCGTGAACTCGAAGCGTCAATTTTGGAGCAAAAACAAGTTTTTAAGTTTATATCTGGAGCCTGGTTAAGGACATAAGTGATTAGTGGGGAAACTATGATTTCTTATGCTCCGCATCTCAACCTATATGTGCCTTAGCCAGTGGTTAAGTTTCATGAAGATCGGAATCAAAAAGTCACATGAAATGATAAGGCATGCCATTACTTATATAGTGTTTTCGGTGGCTCAATAATGTAACTGGAGCAGGTGAAGTCAACCAACCCTTGCCACAGTACTCAAATGACTCTAAATGAACTCTCCAACAAAAGTCATTAAGGGTTCATGTTGAGCAATTGCCTCGAAAATGCCGATCGGCTCAAAACCCTAATTCGGAAGTTTGTCAAGTTCTTTGCTTTGACCACGGTGGAATTATATTTTTCGAGCTAGATATGAAGTTTGACCTTTAAGCCAAATTGGAGATTTGGAGGAGTACCACAAATGTTATTTTTGGGGCAAGTCGTGATTCATCTCCTAAGTGCCCCAAATACAACCCTCAAGTTGAAAGAAAAGGTTAAATTCGGGACTTAGAATTTTTCTAAGTCCGGAATCGGCATTCAACAAGGTCGACGTCTCGCGTTCTCAAGATTTTGCTAAGTAACTTGAGTTGGACCAAAAATACGGATTTGAGTTTATGCTTTGAGGAACAACATATCAAAAAATTGGGATCGATCGAAGTTGATTTGACAAGGTTTTGACAACGATTTTTAATCATTTTTAAGCCGTTGACAATGCCATCTTTGGAGATAATTATCTCTTAATCCGAGCAGACTAATGACTATGGGCCTTTTATGAAAATTGAAGATTGATCGGTGGTGAGCATTTTTGTTTCTTAGCCCATGTCGAGATATGGCCCGAAATAGCCCAAGCCGGCATCCAAACCGACCTCCGTTGACCGCAGCGTCAAATGTTCGATGGAATGCCGCAAAGGAATTTTCGCGTCGAGGCGCCACGCCCATTGCCGCCACGTGCATCTCCTGCGTGTCGCCTTGCGCTGGAGTTCGCGACTCATCCGAGAGGTCGAGCCATCTCCGCCTCACTCTCCTCGCTCCGCCTCGCGTTTCCCCACGAAACTTGCCCTCGCCGCTGCCCGACGCCGGCCGTCCGCCGCCATGGGCGGCGGCCGAGCTCCGTGGCGCCCGTCGTCTTGTTTACCCGCGCCCCCACGCGTCTAGCCAACACCACCACCGCCTCGCCTCGTTTCCCCGTGCCTGCTGGCGCTCGCCGCCGAGCTTCGTTGAGAGCCTAGGGTCGCCCGGCGGCGCCGCCGCCGCCGTGGCGCCGCCATGCCCCGCCCGTGGTGTGGCCGAGGCCCCCCACGGGCTACCTCCAACCGGGCGAGGTCGGGCGCTGGTGCGGACTCAGCGCCGCCTTGGCTCGCCGCCGCCGCTCCTCCGCCGTCGGCGGCCGGCCGACGGGGCCCGCCGTCGTCGCCCCGCTCCCCCGCTTTGCCTCATCGAAGAAGAAAAGAAGAGGAACGGGAAGGAAGTAGAAAGAGGGACCTATTTGGGAAATCGGCAAAGTTCGGGGTTCAATTGAGAAAGTTTTAACTCATATAAATAGTACTTTGTACCCGTTTGTAATTTCATAGAAGTCCGGGGTCCTTTTTGCAAAAGTGCCTAAGTCAAGCACAGGCGGCCGCGTTGGGCCGGCCCGCTCCGCTAGGGCGCGCTCACGCCGCCACTTGGGCGCCGATCGCGCCTAGCTGGGCTTCTTCTTCTTTGCGCTGGCCGGCCTTACTGCGCCCCTGGGCCGCGGCTTTAAGCCCAATGGCTTTTTCCTTTTAATGAATGTTTTATCAATTTCTATTTATATGAATAGTATCTGTTTTTGTTTTTTTATATAAATTCAAATAGAGCTTCTAAAATTCTAAAAATTTTTGTAGAGCCTTCCCATGAGTATGTGTATCCATAAAAAATTTGAAACTTTGATTTTGAGTAGTTCTTGCATGATTTAAAAAATACAATCTTTAATTGAAAAATGCATCTTCTATGATTTTAGAAAATAAAATATTTATTCAAAAATCATGAAAATTTATTTGGTATTGTTTTATGATGTGTTCTACTTGTATAAAAAGTTTGGAGTCATTTTGACATGTTTAAATTATTTTCTATCTTAAGCTCTATTATTTCATGTGGGTTATAAGTTGTTTAATGTCAAATAATTTAGGTTTTTGTGTGACTTTTGGGGTTGTTTTGTGAATCTTGGATCATACCATAATCAAGTGGTCCTTGAGAACTCCTTAGGCAATGGTGATGATATCTTGTAGAGTAGTTCAACAAGTTGGTTTTGTTGGGTTGCAACTTTATCGTGAAGGAAAGTTGTACTCAAGTGTTTATCATTTCATGCATTCATCGAGCATCATGTTTATCATTCCATCATGCTAAAGCATGCATCCTCATCTACGTGTAGAGTATACGAGAGTGAGACGGTTCATGATGGTCGAGCTTGAAGAAGATCCATCCACCCGATGATATCGAGGTCGAGTATGACTCGGATGATCTCGTCAAGGAATCTAACTTTTCCTCGCAACACGTGCAAGCCCCTGAGCATAACCCACCTCGTTTTACAAATACTTTAATACACCTTAAGTCTTGTGAGATGTGCATTAAGTAAATAGGAGTTGGTTGCAACCGTTCTTTGCATGACTACCTTGAATTTCGATTATTCCAATGTTATCCCACTAGTATGAGTAGGTCGTTTCTCTAAATGCTTAGTAATGCTTAGATGCTTGGGTAGAAGTCGAATGATGGCTTCATCGTTCGCGAGATATAGGTTTTATCTTTGTTCCTCCCGGCTATGAAAAAGAGAACACCATGATGGTGGTTCATGAGAATAAATATGGTAGTTTTGAATTTGAGATCGGACGGGGACGTAGGTTGAAAGCCGGCGGGATACCTAGCCGTGCTTGTCCCGTGTTGGTCGTTTAAGGACCGTCCCGTTGTATGGCCCGAGTGAAATCGGGACGTGTTGAGCGCATATTGCGCTGAGACCTTTTTGGTCAATGGCACGTCGACCGGCGATCACCCCGTCGGTCGACCTTAACTAGCCACATACTCCGGTAAGCCGGATCTCGGTGGAGCCAAATCGGGAATGGCAACCACGCCTTTGGGAGTGGAGAGATGGCGGGAGTACAAGATACCCTCGGTGGGTTAAAGTCCCGGGTTGGAGGTGTCTTTGTATTCTCGGGTGGCGCAGCCTCGTTCCCGTTTTGGACAAATCTGAGAAAAGGTTGATATATGCAAGTTTGGGTACTACATATGTCGTGTGGTTAGGGATCCCAGTTTGGGTTTTGAATCGGTCGCGGATCGCTGTTGCTTCTCGGAGAAGGAGACCCGATTCCACGACCTTCATCGTAGTAATTGAAGAAACAAGGTTAATCATGGTTTTAAAAGGGAAAAGAGATGCGAGAGATAAGTTGAGATGTGTTGCTTAAAAAGTGTTTGAGATAGAACAGTGCAAATCTAGCTTAATTATGCTTCAACAAAATTGATGCTAAAAAGATTGAAAGTAAGGATCCACTTGTAGTAAGCTTTTCTCGCAAACTCCCTTTTCTAGTTCTACTTCCCTTAAGCCGACATATCCTTGGAGTCTTTTCTTTTTGTCGGGTAAGTCTTGCGGAGTACATTGTGTACTCGGGGTTTGTTAACCCTTGTTGCGTGTTGACTCGTCTTTGTTAACCAAGGTTATGTCGGTGGGCTCGACATGATCCGGTTTCTTCTAGTTTTCCCTAGCTTCCGCAAATTAAGTTAAGTTTACTCAAAAGTAACTTGCTCATATTTTGTAAAATTAATGTTATTATTCTTCCGCACTCGATCCGTATTTTTTGTAACAAATGTTGTAATGTTGTAGCTACTCCTTTGTTGATCCCGGTATGAGTGGTGTAATCGGGGTTTCGGCGACACCGACGAGCTTCTTAAGTTATTGGGTGCATCCGCACGGTATCGAGAGGTCTTTGGGACAAAAAAAAAAGCGGTGGGCCCGATAATTAGGAGGTTACATTCTGAGAATGGTATCGGAGCTCATGCGAGGACCCGGCTACAATATTACTTTTGAAAACTTCAAAATGATTTTGTAATCTAAAAAGTTTTTGAAAGTAACAATTTAAAAATGATCTTCTTTCTTTTCTTATGCTTCTTTGGAAGCTTTCATGAAGATTTTTCCGAGGAGTCAAGTAAAAGATTTCAAGAAGTTTTCATGTCATCTTTTGAAGAATAACTGGAGAGTCAACTTCTCCAATAATGCTCGCTTTACGTGCTTTTCGACATCCCGCTTGTGCGGTGAAGATAGTATGTAAAGTAAAGCCCTATAACCCACTAACATCTAACATGATGAAGGTAGAGTGCTAACGTTGTGAAAGACGTATAGAGGCGAGCATGCATCATATCATTATAATATGAGACTTCCTCCTTTTCTTTCGGACAACTATTCTTCTTTATAGTTGTTTGTCCTAAATTTCGTCCTATACCAAGTTTTTGGTTAATGGACTTCCATTTGATAATTTTTTGCTTCATAAGTTCTAATCTTTGGGAGCTTGCACCTTGCTATGTTAACTCTATTTAAAAGCCTCGGACTACTCCTTGATTTCTCAACTCATACATGTGTCGTATTTTGACTTCTTCCATTATGACACATGCTCTTCTTTTCGCGTTAACAACCAACATGTGTTGGTTGAGAGTTGTAAAAAAATTGTGTCTTATGATAGAATCATGACTGTGACCGGGAAATAGCGTCGAAACACAGGGTCTCCTATGGACCGCGGCCATAAGGAAATACTGCCGGGCGTTAAACATGTCGGGGTCTATGATCATGATTCACTATAATTCACGATTATCGTGCTTTCACATTCGTTGCAAACTCTTTTTTTGAAATTCATATCCGTACTCCTCTTTCCTTATCGGTTGTAGCCACCTTTTGTTTCGATTGCAATCTTGATATCAACTTTGTTGTTTGCAAAATTTCTTACAAGTCAATATATATTTGACATATTTCTTTTCCCACTACTTGTCCCATGGGATTTGTCACCTTGAAATTACGGAAATTTGATTTCTTTTAAGGGGAAAAGATCTTCATATCCCCGTCATTCATGATTATCTTGTTGCATCATTAGTAAGCATCATGGCATTGCATATGTTGTTTATAGCATTCGTGTAATGCATTTATGATGTTTCCCATGTTATCTAAAATGATGTTAATGTTGGTTGTTGTTTGTGTTTCACTGTTAAGCCTATGTGTGCTTTGGTTGAACCCTAGTTCAACTAGGATGTTATGCGTAAATCTTTGCCACGGCTTATGTTGTGCCGTGTGGAACCTGGCCAAGTCTCTGTTGGACCTCTTAGACGTTTCTTCAAGAGAGGAGCCTGATGCCATACAATTTCTCTTTGATCTCTAAAACTTCCTTGGCTTTGATTTTGAAATCACCTTAATATTGACTCCACACCTTGGAACTTCCTTTGGTTGCTATCCTTCTTTTGTAAATCCTTGATCATCACTAATTTTTATCATATGGATTCTCTCCGTGGTTGTGGTTTTGACTGTGGTATTATGATTAATGATTTCTAATCATAATCCATTACAAAACTACACTAATCATTCCCTTATTGTGAATTTCCTTGGTTCTTTATCTATATTCTATCCAAGGACTCGTATATCGGATCGATTGCTTTGTGAGTTTCTTCCGAAAAAGTTACAAGAAAGGTGACCCTTGAAGAGCAAGTCACCGACATCAACATTAACAGACTACAAGAAGTGATAGATAAGGGACTGCAGCCGATCTCGAGAAGGTAACGTTGACCCGGTTGTCAAGAAACTTATGCCGTCCTTTGTTGGATCAAGAGGACATGAAAGATCGGAAAGTTGTCTGTTTACGACGAGAATTTTGTGTTCTTGTTAATTACAATTCTTTGGGGATCTACCGAGCTATAATTATTTTAGGTCCCGCTCATGGCGGGATCAGCGTGGCATTCTATTGCCGCCCGTGTGTCTTCGAGCGTCGTGAGCATCCACGGCCCCTCTCGCGCACTCGTTTAGGTGTTGCGGTCTCGGCGTACTGCACTCGTTTCATCGGGTCATGTCTTCTTACGCACCACACTCTCTTTCTTCCTTTCTTTGTGCGCCATGTCCGCCCGCCGCCCTCGCCATTGCAATCTGGGACCCCTCCATGGTCTCGGTCTACTCCTCGTCTCCACGTCGCGGGAATCCGGTCACCCTATGCTTGAGCACGGGCGCACCATCAGCGGTGGCCGCTCCACCCGTGAACTCGCTTGCGACTCTCTCTTCTCTCTCGGCTTCCTCTTCCTCGGTCTTGGCTGCAAAGATCTCTATCTGCTCCTCTGCGATATAAGAGACGCACCTGGTACCTTGCTTCACCACTTCCATCTCTCCAAAGCCCATCGCTAATCTCTTTTAAGAATCGCAGAGTCGATCTCCTTCTCAAAGGTGAAGCTGTATAGTTCAAGGAGAAACTGAGCCAGAGAAGAAGACGTGAAATCCAGTGCTGCAAGATCAAGCTCTTACTCGCGGATTCAGGTTGCCGGTCAAAGGTTGCTGCGCGTTTCATTGAGAAAGAAGTCCAGTTTCCGTCCTAAGAAGGTCGAGTTTACATCCGAAAATAATTGAGTAGTTGGTTAGTCTTCATCGACACCAACGCTCGAAAGTGTAGACCAATTGCCTAACAGGAAAAATTTATAAGACTATGAGTGCTATTGGTCAAGTCATTAGAGGCGAAGAAACGGAAAACTCTCTAGAGGCACTTTGTGTTCTTTTGCAGCAAAAAGGTCTGAGTTGCTTATTGGTTTTGGACCGAAAATTTGAAACTTTTAGGCGGTTCAACTATAAAGGATAGTTCTTATACGAGGTGTCTTGAAACGACTTTGTGTGGGGGGTGATCGGGGGTCTTCGGTGAGAAGATTTCCCATCCGAATGCAAATCTTTGGGCTAGCCAGTTTATACAAAGAAGCGCTATTTTAGATTCTTCACGAGTAACAATGCTTCATGAGAGTCAATGAAG
The DNA here is from genome assembly GCA_015847255.1 of Hyparrhenia diplandra. Taxonomy (NCBI): domain Eukaryota; kingdom Viridiplantae; phylum Streptophyta; class Magnoliopsida; order Poales; family Poaceae; genus Hyparrhenia; species Hyparrhenia diplandra. Next base: position 244,386 of record JADLZK010009539.1, on the reverse strand, counting down.
GAAATTCTATAGATAAAAACCTTTATGAAGAGCAAATATCGAGAGAGTCGCTGACCAAAATTTTATCTTTCCTGTTGCAACTAAGTGGTGTGTTGCTATCGCCAAAGCAAGATCAAAGGTGACGTGTTTTCTCTTCCCTTAAAAGTCTTCCACCCCAAATCTCGGGACGAGATTTATCTAAGGAAGGACTGTAACACCCCAGTGTTAATTACTAGCTAAGCAATGGATTTAGACAAAGACAAGTATATTAGTTCATGATCGTGAACTCGGAAGCGTCAATTTTGGAGCAAAAACAAGTTTTTAAGTTTATATCCGGAGCCCGGTTAAGGACATAAGTGATTAGTGGGGAAACTATGATTTCTTATGCTCGCATCTCAACCTATATGTGCCTTAGCCCAGTGGTTAAGTTTCATGAAGATCGGAATCAAAAAGTCACATGAAATGATAAGGCATGCCATTACTTATATAGTGTTTTTCGGTGGCTCAATAATGTAATCGGAGCGGTGAAGTCAACCAACCCTTGCCCACAGTACTCAAATGACTCTAAATGAACTCTCCAACAAAAGTCATTAAGGGTTCATGTTGAGCAATTGCCTCGAAAATGCCCGATCGGCTCAAAACCCTAATTCGGAAGTTTGTCAAGTTCTTTGCTTTGACCACGGTGGAATTATATTTTCGAGCTAGATATGAAGTTTGACCTTTAAGCCAAATTGGAGATTTGGAGGAGTACCACAAATGTTATTTTTGGGGCAAGTCGTGATTCATCTCCTAAGTGCCCCAAATACAACCCTCAAGTTGAAAGAAAAGGTTAAATTCGGGACTTAGAATTTTTCTAAGTCCGGAATCGGCATTCAACAAGGTCGACGTCTCGCGTTCTCAAGATTTTGCTAAGTAACTTGAGTTGGACCAAAAATACGGATTTGAGTTTATGCTTTGAGGAACAACATATCAAAAATTGGGATCGGTCGAAGTTGATTTGACAAGGTTTTGACAACGCTTTTTAATCATTTTTAAGCCGTTGACAATGCCATCTTTGGAGATAATTATCTCTTAATCCGAGCAACTAATGACTATGGGCCTTTTATGAAAATTGAAGATTGATCGGTGGTGAGCATTTTTGTTTCTTAGCCCATGTCGAGATATGGCCCAGAATAGCCCAAACCGGCATCCAAACCGACCTCGTTGACACGCGTCAAATGTTCGATGGAATGCCGCAAAGGAATTTTCGGCCGAGCGCGCCACGCCATTGCCGCCACGTGCATCTCCTCTTCGTGTCGCTACCCCGAGTTCGCGACTCATCCGAGAGAGGTCTAGAGCCATCTCCGCCTCACTCTCACGCTCGCCTCGCGTTTCCCCACGAGCTTGCCCTCGCCGTAGCGGCGACGCCGGCCGTCGCCGCCATGGGCGGCCGGCCAGAGCTCGTGGCCGCCGTCGTCTTGTTTACCCGCGACGCCCCCACGTCTAGCCAACACCACCACCGCCTCGCCTCGTTTCCCAGGTGCCCTGCGCGAGCTCGCCGAAGCTTCGTTGAGAGCCTAGGGTCGGCCGGCCGGCGCCCGCCGCCGCGCCGTGCCGCCGCCATGCCATGCCCAGGCGTGGTGTGGCCGGGCCTGCGGGCTACCTCCAGCCGGGCCGGTCGGGCGCGGGGTGCGGCTCAGCCGCCTTGGCTCGCCGCCGCTCCTCCTCCGCCGTCGCCGGCCGGCCGACGGGCCACGGCCGTCGTCGCCCCCGCTCCCCTGCTTTGCCTCGTCGAAGAAGAAAAGAAGAGGAACGGGAAGGAAGTAGAAGAGGGACCTATTTGGGAAATCGGCAAAGTTCGGGGTTCAGGTGAGAAAGTTTTAACTCATATAAATAGTACTTTGTACCTGTTTGTAATTTCATAGAAGTCTCCTGGTCCTTTTTGCAAAAGTGCCTAAGTCAAGCCTAGGCGGGCAAGCGTTGGGCCGGCCCGCTCCGCTGGCCGCGCTACCGCCGCCACTTGGGCGCGATCCGCCACTTCTGCTTTGCTGCCGCCATTGGCCGGCCTGCTGCTTGGCCGGCCCAGGCGGCGACTTTAAGCCCAATGGCTTTTTCCTTTTAATGAATGTTTTATCAATTTCTATTTATATGAATAGTATCTGTTTTTGTTTTTTTATATAAATTCAAATAGAGCTTCTAAAATTCTAAAAATTTTTGTAGAGCCTTCCCATGAGTATGTGTATCCATGAAAAATTTGAAACTTTGATTTTGAGTAGTTCTTGCATGATTTAAAAATACAATCTTTAATTGAAAAATGCATCTTCTATGATTTTTAGAAAATAAAATATTTATTCAAAAATCATGAAAATTTATTTGGTATTGTTTTATGATGTGTTCTACTTGTATAAAAAGTTTGGAGTCATTTTGACATGTTTAAATTATTTTCTATCTTAAGCTCTATTATTTCATGTGGGTTATAAGTTGTTTAATGTCAAATAATTTAGGTTTTTGTGTGACTTTTGGGGTTGTTTTGTGAATCTTGGATCATACCATAATCAAGTGGTCCTTGAGAACTCCTTAGGCAATGGTGATGATATCTTGTAGAGTAGTTCAACAAGTTGGTTTTGTTGGGTTGCAACTTTATCGTGAAGGAAAGTTGTACTCAAGTGTTTATCATTTCATGCATTCATCGAGCATCATGTTTATCATTCCATCATGCTAAAGCATGCATCCTCATCTACGTGTAGAGTATACGAGAGTGAGACGGTTCATGATGGTCGAGCTTGAAGAAGATCCATCCACCCGATGATATCGAGGTCGAGTATGACTCGGATGATCTCGTCAAGGAATCTAACTTTTCCCTCGCAACACGAGGCAAGCCCCCTGAGCATAACCCACCTCTGTTTTTTACAAATACTTTAATACACCTTAAGTCTTGTGAGATGTGCATTAAGTAAATAGGAGTTGGTTGCAACCGTTTCTTTGCATGACTACCTTGAATTTCGATTATTCCAATGTTATCCCACTAGTATGAGTAGGTCGTTTCTCTAAATGCTTAGTAATGCTTAGATGCTTGGGTAGAAGTCGAATGATGGCTTCATCGTTCGCGAGATATAGGTTTTATCTTTGTTCCTCCCGGCTATGGAAAAGAGAAACACCATGATGGTGGTTCATGAGAATAAATATGGTAGTTTTGAATTTGAGATCGGACGGGACGTAGGTTGAAAGCCGGCGGGATACCTAGCCGTGCTTGTCCCGTGTTGGTCGTTTAAGGACCGTCCCGCTGTATGGCCTGAGTGAAATCGGGACGTGTTGAACGCATATTGCGCTGAGACCTTTTTGGTCAATGGCACGCCCGACCGCGATCACCCCGGATCGGTCGACCTTAACTAGCCACATACTCCCAGTAAGCCGGATCTCGGTGGAGCCAAATCGAAATGGCAACCACGCGACCGGGAGTGGAGAGATGGCGGGAGTACAAGATACCCTCGGTGGGTTAAAGTCCCGAGGTTGGAGGTGTCTTGTATTCTCGGGTGGCGCAGCCCTCGTTCCCGTTTTGGACAAATCTGAGAAAAGGTTGATATATGCAAGTTTGGGTACTACATATGTCGTGTGGTTAGGGATCCCAGTTGGGTTTTGAATCGATCGCGGATCGCCGTTGCTTCTGGAGAAGGAGACCCGATTCCCCGACCTTCATCGTAGTAATTGAAGAAACAAGGTTAATCATGGTTTTAAAAGGGAAAAGAGATGCGAGAGATAAGTTGAGATGTGTTGCTTAAAAAGTGTTTGAGATAGAACAGGTGCAAATCTAGCTTAATTATGCTTCAACAAAATTGATGCTAAAAAGATTGAAAGTAAGGATCCACTTGTAGTAAGCTTTTCAAAAACTCCCCTTTTCTAGTTCTACTTCCCTTAAGCCGAAGATATCCTTGGAGTCTTTTCTTTTTGTCGGGTAAGTCTTGCGGAGTACATTGTGTACTCGGGGTTTGTTAACCCTTGTTGCGGTGTTTGACTCGTCTTTGTTAACCAAGGTTATGTCGGTGGGCTCGACATGATCCGGTTTCTTCTAGTTTTCCCCAGCTTCCCAAAAATTAAGTTAAGTTTACTCAAAAGTAACTTGCTCATATTTTGTAAAATTAATGTTATTATTCTTCCGCACTCGATCTGTATTTTTTGTAACAAATGTTGTAATGTTGTAGCTACTCCTTTGTTGATCCCGATATGAGTGGTGTAATCGGGGTTCCGATGACACCGATGTGCTTCTTAAGTTATTGGGTGCATCCGCCGGTATCGAGAGGTCTTTGGGACAAAGACAAAAGCGTGTGGGCCCGAGAATTAGGAGGTTACTGTTACAAACCCTAATCCCCACCTCGCCTTGCCTCGCTCCACCGCTGCCGCCGCTCGGTGGATCCGGCGTCCCTCGCCGGCGGATCCAACGCCCTCGCCCGGCGGGATCACGGGTGTCCTCGCCGGCGGATCCGGTGTCTCCTCGTTGGCGGATCCAACCTCCTCGCCGTCGAGCCGGTGACTTTCTTCGGTCGCTTCACCTCACTACGCCGTCGACGCTCGGTGTCGGCGGATCCAACCTCCTCGCCGGCGAGCCGGTGACTTTTTTCCTTTTACTCCTTACTCCTCTCTCTTTCTCTTCCCCCCCCGAAGGTCCTAAATGGCTAGAGGGGGGGTGAATAGCCTAATAAAATTTTCTACAAAACACTAGACAAACTTGTTAGAATAACAAAAGGCGGTAAACACGTTTGCTCTAGCTCTACTTGTCGGCAAGCCTCCTATTGACAATTCTAGTTGCTATGATATCTAGTTCACTCAATTTGCTAAGTCGCTACTTTACCAACTAGGTGAACAAGCTAGATTACACTAATCAAGACTAAGCAACTAGCTAGGCTACACAAACTACACAATCACAATGTATATCAATGTAAATGCAAGTATGTAGAGGTGATATACCACAATGTCGAGGCTAGTCAATCCAATCACTGAGGATGATATGATGAGATAACCAAATCGAAGGCAATCACCAAGAGACAAATGGAGACACGAGATTTAACCCGAAGTTCACTTGAGCACCCTCAAGCTACGTCACCGTTGTGTCGACCTTCTCACGTGTGGGTCAAGGTGGAGCTCACTCCAAGCCAAATGCCTTTCGGCTTCTTGAACCCAAAGCAAATGAGAGGTACTCACCGACACGAGCAATGTATTATCTTACAATTTGTCGTCCCGACGAGGATGCACGGTCCTCTCACAAATCACCGGAGGTGGCCAAGAACATTCACCTTCTCTTGCCAACGCCTCCACCAATCACCAAGCCGGCTAGGAGTGGTGCTCTCCAAGAGCAACAAGAAAACCACCGGCTCACAACGATCCACAAGTGCCACTAGATGCAAAGATCAAAGCAAAGTGCACTTGAATCACCTCAACTCACTAGAATGATGCTCACAAGCAAGAGGAGTGAGGAGGAGGATGTTTTCTCGGCTCAAAGGGTGTTAGAATGTGTAAGAATGACCAAGAGGGCTTCCCATGGCCGGCCAAACACATATTTATAAGCCCCCATTCGAAATAGAGCCGTTAGGTTCGACCCGTCGAAAAATGTACAAAGACCGGACGCGCCCGGGGCGCCGTGCCCAACCGGCACCGGCACCGTGCGACCTGGCAACATCGCCCGGACGCGCCCGGGCTTAATGTGCCTCAGGGATCTCGATGGAAGCCTAGAGGGGGGGGGTGAATAGGCTTAACCCCAAAAATTGACTGTTAAAACCTCCGTAGACGTCGGTACACAAGAAGAGCGGCCTTTGCCGCGCGTCAAGTCAGCGGCTGACCGCCGCCGCGTGAACCCGACCAAATGACGAGACGGAGAGACACTTCTCTCGGCCGGGCGGGCGGCAATCGCCAAGTGGGATGGCCGGCGGCACCGCGCGTATCAACGAACGAGCACTCCCAAAAGCTAGTCCACGAAGCCGGAGTTTGGTGCTCAAGGTTCCCACTTGTTCCTGCACACAAATATACCACGAAAACCTTCCAAGGCTGGCGAAAACCCAAAACCAAGTAGATCGGATCGAAGCCCTTTCTCACAAGACAAATATGCAATAAAGTAAAGGGAGAACAAGTGAGACAAGGATTTGACCCGTGGTTCACCGCGCCACATAGGTCGGGCTCGTCCACGTTGTTGAGGTTGCCACATAAGGCTTAGCTTGCCCACCGGCTTGCTTTTTCCCTCGTTCACAAGTCTAGGGAGTTAACCCTAGAGATGTGGGGTAATGTATTGCTGTGTAGAGTGCGGTTACAAACCTCCCAAGGCTGCCACACGAAGGGGCAAGCTCAAGGGCGACGCCTAGCCGTCTAGGAGCAAGCTCAAGAGTAAAGAACCCTAGGGTTCCGGCCAAACGTGAACCAAATGCTCTTTTGAGTGGGGAAAGTAGTAGATCCGGCCTCCACAAGCGGTTTCTTTGCCTTTTCCCTCAAGATTTGATGGTGGAATCAAAATCTTTGCTTGGGGAAGGAGGAGCAACAATGGAGGAGTGAGAGAGAGCAAGAGGTCTATATTACATTTCTTTGTCGCGAGGTTGAAGATGAAGTGAGCGGAGTGACCGTTGGGGAGGGGTAGAATGGGTATTTATACCTCACGGACCCAACGGTAGGATTTAAGTGTGGCACTGCCGCACTGACACGCGGCACTGCCGCACCATTGCGCGGCACTACCGCCAACCTCGACAAAAAAAGGTGAGAAGCAAGTGGAAATCTTTGGTTGTCGGGTTTGGAGTTGAGTGTTGTGTGCGGATTTGATGTTTACAACACTTGGACCACAGTAGCCGAGAATCCTAGGATCCCTCTTAATAGTACGGCATTTCCTAAACTCAAGATTCGAAATATAAAATAATTTGAACGTCTTGGCCGGAAACACCACCATCTTGCTTATTTGGTACTTTTGGACCTGTTCATCAACTCCATATTTTAATCCCCTGCATGTCATCTTAGTAAAACTCATTAGTCCCCTAATTCGGTGGTCATCAACGCCAAAACCCACTTAGAGCTTCATTGCACTTACAATCTCCCCCTTTTTGGTGATTGATGACAACCAAATTAGAGCTTACATAAGATGTAAAGTCAAACTTAGATTACGAAGACCAAGGATGTAGGAACCTCCCCTCAATATGTGATTGAGTTTTGAATTCTCATGGTTGACCTAAAATGTCGGTTTCACATATTTAGGTGTTGTGAGGCCTCCCCTAAATGTATAAGTGAGATTTGAATTTTCAATTTTGACATAAAAGTCAAGATATACATTTAGAGTGTGCAAGGCCTCCCCCTACATCCATGGTTCTTTGTGGGGTGCTCAAAGGTGTCGAGAAAATATATCCGTGATGCATATGACAACGATAATATGATCGAGCACAAAAAGAGTGTGCATGCGCAGCGATGTGCGCGGCATTTGCCCGCGCTGGAGTGCGGCTGCTTGCCGCGACTATCGGCCTGATACAGAACAGAACAACATCACATCACGGCGTATATGACAAGATATATATCCTCTAAACATGCGGCGGGATAATTAAAACGAGTTTAAACATCCAACAACCAAATCGAGAGGAATAACAAGTCATAGGTGATATTATTACATAAAATAGAGTTTCTCTCAAACTCACACCTAACAAGCTACTCTCAAAAGATCTAAACTCGAAGATCTGGCTGCTGCTACATCCTCGAACCATCTCGGGCGTCGAAAAAGTTTGACCCCCCCTCATTTCTTCTAATTTTCTCCCCCTTTGGCGTCAAGCACCAAAAGATCATAGAAAAGAGAAGAAAGAAGCGGAGTCACTCCTCACCGGGTGTCCTCGACCTTTGGAAGCCGTGTCCTCGTCCTCCTCGGAGATAGTAGCACCGGCTGCGTGGAGCGGCGAGTGGAGCGTCGAGCCGGAATCTGGCTGGCGCAATCGAACCAAGCATGTCGGACAAGTCGATCCGAGCCGCTAGTGGTGAAAGCTCTGGGAAGGTCGGTTATCTTGAGGTGGTCTAGGGATAGACGGAGGAACCGGGAGTCCTTGCTTCTCCACGATACTCTTGAAGGCTGTCTCACCTCCCCTGCGAAGCTCATAGGTCTGGCCGAGATGCATAAGAGCAATGCCCAAAGATAGCCTTGATCCACTTCCTCGGCTTGGATCCGGACTTTGGCCTCCCCGGGCCTAGAGCTAGAGGGCTCCTCAAGTCCTCTCTGCCGGTGAGGTGCCTCTGGCGAGGGGTCTTGCCACGCCACTAGTCTTCCCACCATCCAAGCCATGGGTCTTCTCTATGTTGTAGACCGTGTGGAAGCGGTCCTTGGGATAGATGTTCCCGAAACCCTCTCAATCATGAACATGATGTAAGGAGCATATGGCGGGTTCCTCCTAGCATCATCCATAGCATTGGCTAGTTTGTCTCCAAATGAACTTGCCCACATTGAATGTCTCGTCATTCTGAAAATGGGCAATCAGATTTCTAGCATATCCATTCACATCGGAAAGCCCCATCCTTAGGATCAATGGTACACCGAACGAGAGATTGTTCATCACATAGAAGAAGTCCTTCAACCCCTTCCGCTTGCCAAGCAATCCCCTCGATCGGCCAAAGGTCCCCCGATGGCCTTGGCATCAATAGGGTCTATCTCATGGATATCTATGTACTCTCTCGTGGTCGCCCCCAAAACCAAGTATCGACGAAGGTGACAAAGTCAACTCTGTAGTGCCTCTGTCGATCATCCGATGGATGGTGTCGGACGGCCTGTCCCGTAATAAGTGGCATGGAACCCGACTAAGGATCTCCTCATTCCAATCATGCTTGAAAGACATGATATCTGTCGGCTCAAACTTCTCACAAGCTTCAATTGCCTCATTGAAGGCCTCCTCCTCCTTATGCGCCATCCTCTCAAAATCAATATAATACATGGTTGTGATCTTGCTCTTGGTGGAGTGGAGGAGAACGTCGGATAGAAATTGGAGTGAAATGCTTGTCCAAAACCTCTCATCAATCCCCTCTGCTGCGCTCATCTGCATAGATATTGTAAGCTCTAGCATCTGCTACTTCTCTTTGCTTCTTGAAGTAGCTCACGGCCGGATAGGAGGATCATTGGCGGGTGTCATCTCAAACACACCCTCAACTTCTTGCATGTAGTGTTATCAAACACTAAGGGGTGATCTCGGGTGCCTTGTTCACTGCGGGTACAATGGTGTACCCATCTTCTTCTTCTCTTTGCTCCTCGATGAGCTCAATTTGTTCCACTTCTTCTTTGCCACACCCTACTGTTCGGTACTTTCTCCCTCTGCCTCTCTTCTCCACAACCTTAACCCTCATCTTTCTCTTGCCACAGGGATCACCTCCAAGGTCCATCTATGCAAGATTTAGAGTTTGATCGAGAAATCAAGAATAGGAAGTGGAATGACCAAATCTATGCGTGGAAGGGTTAGAAAAATAAATTTTGATGATTTTGAGCAAGGCTGTCGGGGTCGAGCACCGGGCTGCGCAACCTTTTTACCGCGCGGGGAGGCACGGCATTTGCCAGCGCAAGCACGGCCTTTGCCGTGTCATGCTTTCAGCGGCATGCTTGCCGCTCCCTTGCTCAAATGTCATCTAAATTTATTTTAATAATCTTTCTAATGCATCTACTTAGCACACGATCACTTGACTATCACAATTTCGGATACAAATTCGGAAGCGGTGCAAAAATTCCATGGATTCAAAAAGATTAGTAGGAATCTAAGTGAAATTTCTCCAAAGTTTGGAGTCAATCAATTTCACGAGATCAATGAGTCAAGCAATTTGAGGGATATTTCTTTGTTTGAAAGCGGCTAAAACGATTATGTTCTATTTGGGGCGGCATTGCCGCCCCCCCCTAAATTACCTAAACCATGGAAGAGTGAAATTGGTCGATTCCAATCATCAAAGCTACTTCCCTAGGGTTCATACAACACTTAGAAACCGAAATCCATGAAAAATTGTTGCACATTGCGTAGATCGGGCAAGAACTTTGAGGCTAGGGTTAGGTTACCTCGTTGATTGGAGAGGAAAGAAGAGAAGCTTTCGGAGGAGAGGGAGCGGGGGCCGCCCGGGGGCGAGGAAGATGGCGGTGGCCGGCGGCGGCGCGTGCAGATTCCGGGCGGCGGTCTGGGCGGCGGCCTTGGGCAAAGGAGGGAGGACGACGCCTCGGCCTCACGCGCGTGAGAGAGAGAAAAAGAGAGGGGCGCGTGCGGGCGTCGGGTCCGGGAGGAGAAGGAGAAACCGGTTGGGACGGGGGGTAGAAAAGGAAAGAAGAAAATGGCCCAAAAAGCGGTTCGGACGGAAGAAGATCGGAAACCCTAGGCGCGGCACTGCCGCGCTGGGACGCGGCACTGCCGTGCCTACGCGGCACTGCCGTGAAGAGAACGCGGCACTGCCGCACCAGCCTGCTGTCCTGCATATATATTGCCACTTTTGACTTATTTCTCCTCAAACTTGATCACAGAGACACCAAAATTCATTGCCGGGGACGAACAACAATACGAACTATGGCATTGAATTTCGGATTAGAATTTGAAATCCTTTTGAAACACAATATAAAAGTTTTCACAAGCTTTTCCTATGTCGAACTAGTGTCTCAAAACAGTTGCATGTGTCTTTGGAATTCAAACCAAGTTACGAGAATCGAGAATGTTTAGCTCACTACGCAAAGCACAAAACCTTGACTCATCGAGAGGCTTGGTGAAGATATCGGCTAGTTGCTTTTCGGTGCTCACATGGCGAATTGCGATATCTCCTTTGAGTTCGTGGTCTCTCAAGAAGTGATGACGGATGTCTATGTGTTTTGTTCTAGAGTGTGCTACCGGGTCATTTGCGAGTTTGATTGCACTCTCGTTGTCACAAAGAAGAGGTATCTTTGTGAAATGACATCCGTAATCTTTTAAGGTTTGCTTCATCCAAAGTAGTTGAGCACAACATGCACCGGCTGCAACATACTCGGCCTCGGCGGTGGAAAGGGCTACACAATTTTGCTTCTTAGAGCTCCAAGACACTAAGGACCGTCAAGGAATTGACATGTCCACTGAAGTGCTTTTTCGATCTACTTTACAACCCGGCATAGTCGAATCTGAATAGCCAAGTAGATTGAACTTGGAACCCTTGGGATACCACAAGCCAAGGTTAGGAGTGAGCACTAAGTATCTCAAGATTCTCTTAACAGCCACGTTGTGACATTCCTTTGGATTGGCTTGAAAACGAGCACACATACACACACTAAGCATTATGTCCGGCCTAGATGCACAAAGGTAAAGCAAAGATCAATCATGGAGCGATATACCTTCATGTCCACGGCTGGACCCTCCTCATCAAGATCAAGATGTCCATTGCTTGGCATTAGAATTTTGATTGGCTTTGCCTTAGCCATATCAAACTTCTTTAGCATGTCGTGGGTGTACTTGGTTTGGCAAATGAATGTCCCTTCCTCCATTTGCTTGACTTGAAACCCGGGAAGTACTTTAGCTCACCCATCATGGACATCTCGAATCTCTTAGTCATAGTCCTACTAAATTGCTCAACATACACATTGTTAGTGCTACCAAATATTATGTCATCGACATATATTTGGCATACAAATATATCATTGCTAACTTTATGAGTGAAGAGAGTAGGGTTGGCTTTGCCTATCTCAAAGCCTTGTTTGAGCAAGAATTCCTTAAGGCATTCATACCATGCTCTAGGTGCTTGCTCAAGCCCATAGAGCGCCTTATGGAGCTTGTAGACGTGGTTGGGAAACTTGGGGTCTTCAAAACCGGGTGGTTGCTCAACATATACTTCCTCTTGTAGTGGGCCATTGAGGAATGTACTCTTGACATCCATTTGGTACAGCTTGAAGTCATGATGGGCAGCGAAGGCTAGAAGAATGCTTGAATTGCTTCTAGTCTTGCCACCGGTGCATACGTCTCATCGAAGTCCAAGCCCTCTACTTGAGTGAAGCCTTGAGCAACCAATCTTGTCTTGTTTCTTGTCACCAACCCATCTTCATCTTGCTTGTTCTGGAAGAACCACTTGGTGCCAATGATGTTAGTCTTGGGTCTTTCCACCAACTCCCAAACTTCATTTCTTTTGAAGTTGTTGAGCTCCTCTTGCATGGTCAATACCCAATCCGGATCCTTGAGAGCATCATCTACTTTCTGCGGTTCCAAAGATGAAACAAAAGAGAAATGTTGTGAAGCAGCTAGATGAGATCGGTAGTAACTCCCTTTCGAAGACTCCCAAGGATGTTATCAGCGGGGTGATCCGTTGAATTGTTTGTCGTAGTCGTGGGTGATCAACGCCTTCTATATTTTCTTCTTGATCTTCATCATATTCATCATCGGCTTCAAGAATTGGAGCAAGATCAAGTGGTTGAGCAGGTGATGCGGGTGGATCGGTCGTTCTTAGGGTAGAAGGCGCGGCAGCGCCGTAGCGTGGGTCTGACCTTTTGCCCGCCGACACACACTTCCGGCGACGTCTTGCCGCACTTGGTCATCGAGTGCGTCGGCGGAATCTTGTGCGGCAACAACCGGTGGATCCTCCTCTCCATTAGCTTGATCTTCTTGAGGCCTTATGTCACCGATAGCCAATTGCTTGATTGCCTCACAAGGTGGATCCTCCTTTCCTACAACACTTTGATCAACTTGCTCTACTTGAGAGCCATTAGATTCATCAAATGTCACATCTATAGTGATTTCAACCCTACCGGGTGGTTTGGTTGAAAACACGATAGGCATGCTCATTTGATCCGTAACCAAGAAGAAAACCTTCATCAACTTTAGGTGCAAATTTAGAGGTTCGGGGCCTTTTGTTCGAATGAAACACTTGCACCCGAACACCCTAAAGTATGACACCTTAGGTTTGTTACCGGTTAAGAGCTCATATGAAGTCTTCTTGAGTTTCTTGTGTAAGTAGAGGCGGTTGATGGCATGACAAGCGGTGTTGATGGCATCACACCAAAAGATGTCCAAAGTCTTGTACTCATCAAGCATTGTCCTTGCCATCTCTATGAGTGTACGGTTCTTCCTCTCTACTACACCATTTTGTTGAGGGGTATATGCGGTGAGAACTCATGCTTGATGCCCTCTTCATCAAGGTACTCTTCAACTTGGGTGTTCTTGAATTCGGTCCCATTGTCACTTCTTATTCTCTTGACGGGGAGATCGAATTCTCTTTGTGCCCTTTTGATGAAGGTTTTCACCTTCTCTTGTACGACACTTATCAAAGACAAAGAAAACCCAAGTGAAGCGGGAGTAGTCATCAACAATAACAAGTCCATATTTGTTACCCCGATGCTAAGGTAGGCCACCGGTCCAAAGAGATCCATGTGTATCAACTCAATGGTTGAGTAGTGGTCATCACGCTCTTTGGTGGGTGAGGTCCACCTACTTGCTTCCCGGCTTGGCAAGGTCCACATATCTGTCTTTATCAAAATCAACATTTGTTAGTCCAATGATGTGGTTGTCTCTCTGCCGGTTTGGCCAAGTTCCTCATGCCAACATGTGCTAGGCGGCGATGCCATAACCAGCCCATGCTAGATTTTGCCATTAGACGGTATCAAGCTTAGCCTCACTTTTGTTGAAATCAACTAAGTAAAGCTTATTCTTGAGTTTGCACTGTAAAGACAACGAGAGGAATCCTTCTGCGAAAGACTTCCACACCAACATCCGTAAAGAGACAATTGTAGCCTTTCTCACACAATTGTGAGACCGACAACAAATTGTATCCCAACGAGTCAACATGCAAAACATCGAAATATTGTGCTCGGTTGTGATAGCGGCGTTACCAAGACCGATCACACTTCTTACATCATCATTTCCAAACCTTATGTTGTTCCTATCGTCATTGGTTTGGGAATATGATGAGAACACACTCCTTTCTCCGGTCATATGATTTGTGCGACCCTTTGTCAAACACCCAACTTGACCCACCGGAGGAGTATGCCTGCAAAACAAGTTTAGTTCACAAGTTTAGGTCCCCTAAGATTCTTGGGACCTTTTACCTTAGTCACAAGAACTTTGGGAACCCATATAGAGGTGTTGCAATAAAGTTTCTTTTCACTTTGCCCAAGTACTTTGCAAACACCTCCCCCTTGCTGTTTGCCTTCACTTCAAAGCAAGGATTTGAGTCTAACTTGCTTGCTTTTGCCTTTGATTGATAGGAGTGGCCCTTAGGAACAGCCAGGACAAGATTTTTCGACTTACGGACCTTCTTCACGGGCTTTTGGACCATTTTCTTGGGTCTATTCGAGGCCGAGGCGGTGTAGGTGACCTTCCCTTTTCTTGGGGGCGCGGCACCGCCGCCGTCCTCGTGGCACTTTGCCGCCGTCCTCGCGGCATTGCCGCCGTGTGGCGACCGCCGCGTGTGGCGTGCTCATGCTCGGGTTGGCTTGTGTCCAACGCTCTGTGCGGTCTCTCTGTACCCTCTTGTGCCTTTGCTCAAGAATTTGACACATTCAACACCATTGATCATCTTTTCGACCATTGGTTTTGTTTCCATGCTTGTGTCCAAGTCCATCCTTGATTCTTGGATTTCTCCCATCAATGTAGTTGGGCCTTTTGGGAGCCTCAATCTTGTTGCTCACTTTGTTGCCTTCTTTGGTTTCACCTTCTTTTCTTACCATAGCAAAGAGCCTAGTGATCTCTTTCTCCATTGCTTTCATATTGGCAAGGTTAGTGGCATAAGCATTCATATCAACATTATAGCATTTTCCACAACCTTGACTAGTGGAGGGAGTAGAGGTATCCTTTGTGGCTAGGAGATGTGAGTTGCTCTCACTAAGAATGCTATGTTCATTTTCAGAAGCTTTTTATGCTTGTCTTGCAAATCACAATATTTCCCATTTAGGGTGACCATAGCCTTCTTAGTAAGAGCATGATTTCCTTGCTCATTAGCTAGGCTCTTTTGCAAGGAAGCCACCTCACTTCTCTCGGCTACAAAGAGCATCCTTGTTATCAACATAGAGCTTTTCAAGTCTATCAAGTTGACTATCTCTAGTTGCTAACTCGGCTTGAGTACTTTCTAAATCCGCCATTAGTTGAGCAAGAAAGCATCTAGTTTTGGGATCTAGGTTTTTAGTGAGTCTAACATATTCTTCATCATCACTAGATTCATCTTCACTAGAGCTTTCACTAAGATCACTAGAGTCATCACTAAGAGAAGGAGAAGGTTTGGGTTTGGATTTTACCTTCTCATGCTTGGCCATAAGACAAACATGAGTGGAGTCATTGTCCTCATCCTCATCATCGGTCATGTTGTCGAAGAGCTTGGGTGTAGAGGTCTCTTGCATAGCAAATGTTGTAACATGGACTTCCTCTTCACTTGTCTCTTTTGTTGAGTCCCACTCATGGCCGATGTGAGCTTCACCCATGCTTCTTCCCTTTCTCTTGTAGTCTTGCTTCTTGTCCTTGCCATTGTCCTTCTTGTATTTGTTGTTCTTGTTCTCATAAGGACAATCGGCAACAAAATGCTTTCGGTCTTTGCCACAATTGAAGCATGTTCTCTTTTTTCTTGTTTGGGAATCTTCGTTTGCACCATCTTGTAGCCATTTGCTTTCATCCCCTTCCCATACTTCTTCATGAATAGGGCCATGTCATCAATCTTCTTGTAATCAGCCCCATCATCTTCATCATCACTTGAGGAAGAGGTTGCATCAATATTTTCTTGCATCTTCTTCATTTCTTTGTCTAGACTTGTTGATGCTTGCTTGCTGCCCTTCATCTTGTTGGAGGAGCTTGGCTTGCTTGTCTTGGTTGCCTTGAGAGCCACATCCTTGATCTTGATGCCCTCAAGATTGGCTTGCAACTCTCAAGCTTTCTTCTTTCATTTGCCTCCTCTCTTTGCATGTCATAGGTGAGTAGTCTTCCAAGCACATCATTTGGAGTGAATTGTTTAAACTTCTTCTTGTCGCGAATCAAGGTGACCACTATGTCATTTCTAGGTGTGTATGCCTCAAGCATGATCTTGACAATGGTGTGGTCATCTAGATCCTCATCTCCAAATCCTCTAATCTTGCCAACTAGCACCATCAACCTAGGTCAAACATTTCTTGGGCTCCTTCTCCATCAAGGATCACAAACCGGTTGAGCTTGGCCTTCAACAAGTCAATCTTGGCTTTTCTTACTTTGTCTACTCCTTCATGTGCAAGTACTAGAGTATCCCAAATCTTCTTTGCTTCATTGACATTCATCACCCTATTGTACTCATTGCCTTCAAGAGCACTAAGGAGGATGCTTGTGGCTTGGCCGTTGATGTGGGCAGGCTGCTAGCTCTTCTTCGTCGGCTCCTTAGGGTTCACCGGTGGCTGAAATCCACTTTGCACACAACCTCCCAAAGACCGGGGTGAAGGGCGCTAAGATAGGCTCTCATCAAGTGCTTCCACTTGGCATAGTTGGTCCCATCGAAACGGGGCAACTTTCCCGCGGGTACATTGATGAAAGACTTCTTATCGCGGTTAGTCAAGTAAGAAGAATAATTAAAGGATATGGCGGCGAACTTGTTGTTGTTGGCGCTGCCCTCATCCTTCTTGCTTTCCTTCTTCTTCTTCTTGTTGTAGGAGATATCATCATCTCCATCGTCGGAGCTACTTGATAGCTCACTTGACTCCGCCTCTTCTTCTTGCCTTTTCTTCTCTCTTGCTGCCCTCCTAGCGGCTCTTGCCTCCACGAATCATCTTTCTTTGATCTTTTTTCTTTGAAGCTTCTCGGCAAGCTTGACACTAGCTTGCTCTTCTAGTCTTTTCTTTTCTCGCTCTTGCCTTCTAGCGTTTCGCCTTGCTATTCTTGCGGTCTTTCTCTCGGCATCGGTGGCATCACCCTTGATGGTGCTCTCTCTCAGTCGTCTGGGAGAAAGCTGTCATTCTTGGCCGGCCTCCACCTCCTCCACGGGGATGGTGGACTTGCCTCCTTTGTTCGATCCCTCCGGTGCCTCCATACTTCACGCGGTGAAGCGTATGCAGTATCCTCGCTCCGATACCACTTGTAGGATCGATGGAAGCCTAGAGGGGTGAATAGGCAACCCCAAAATTGACTGTTAAAACCTCGTAGGCCGGTCGGTACACAAGAAGAGCGGCCTTTGCCGCGTCAAGTCGCGGCACTTTGCCGCGTGAACCGGACCAACGAGACGAGAGAGAGAGACACTTCTCTCGGCCGGGCGGGCGCGGCACTGCCGCGTGGTGGCGGCACCGCCGCGTATCAGCGAACGAGCACTCCCAAAAGCTAGTCCACGAGTGGGGTTTGGTGCTCAAGGTTCCCACTTGTTCTGCACACAAATATACCACGAAAACCTTCCAAGGCTGGGCGAAAAACCCAAAGCAACCAAGTAGATCGGGTCGAAGCCCTTTCTCACAAGACAAATATGCAATAAAGTAAAGGGAGAACAAGTGAGACAAGGATTTGACCCGTGGTTCACCGCGCCCACACAGGCGGGCTACGTCCCACGTTGTTGAGGTTGCCACACAAGGCTTAGCTTGCCCACCGGCTTGCTTTTCCCTCGTTCACAAGTCTAGGGAGTTAACCCTAGAGATGTGGGATAATGTATTCTTTGTAGAGTGAGGTTACAAACCTCCCAAGGCTGCCACACGAAGGGGGCAAGCTCAAGGGCGACGCCTGGCCGTCTAGGAGCAAGCTCCAAGAGTAAAGAACCCTAGGGTTCGGCCAAACGTGAACCAAATGCTCTTTTGAGTGGGGGAAGTAGTAGATCCGGCCTCCACAAGCGGTTTGCTTGCCTTTTCCCTCAAGATTTGATGGTGGAATCGAAATCTTTGCTTGGGGGAAGGAGGAGCAACAATGGAGGAGTGAGAGAGAGCAAGAGGTCTATAATTTACGGCTGGCTTTGTCGAGGGTTGAAGATGAAGTGAGCCAGGAGTGACCGTTGGGGAGGGTAGAATGGGTATTTATACCTCCACGGACCCAACGGTAGGATTTAAGTGTGGCCTTTGCCGCCTTGACACGCGACCGCCGCGTAGGGCGCTTCATTGCCGCACCATTGCTTGCTGCATCTTTGCCCGCGCCAACTGGCAAAGAAAAAAGGTGAGAAGCAAGTGGAAATCTTTGGGCCGGTCGGGGTTTGGAGGCGAGTGTTGTGTCCGGATTTGATGTTTACAAAGACTTGGTCCACAGTGCCCCAAATTCTAGGATCCCTCTTAATAGTACGGCATTTCCTAAACTCAAGATTCGAAATATAAAATAATTTGAACGCCTTGAGCCGGAAACACCACCATCTTGCTTATTTGGTACTTTTAGACCTGTTCATCAACTCCATATTTTAATCCCCGCATGTCATCTTCGTAAAACTCATTAGTCCCCTAATTCGGTGGTCATCAACGCCAAAACCCACTTAGAGCTTGATTGCACTTACGGCGCCCAGATCGTCGGCCACAAGTCCGTCGGCGACCTCCCCGTGACATGCTCTACGGGCTGCGTCCGTAGCGCCGGGACGCGCCCGGTAGCGTCGGCGCCGTTCAAAGCCGAGCGAGTCGAACCTCGCCGGTGTCGCGGCGGGATCTTTGGGACTCATCGAGCCAGCGTCGGGCGTGAGCGCCGGACGCGTCGGCGTCTCGGCCCGCCCTCAACACTCGCGCCCGGACGCGCCCGGGCGCTCCACGGCCGCGTCCGGGCGTGAGGTCACTTTTGCGGTTTCAGTTTCCAAATTGCGTCGCCTCGACTTGACATGCTACTCAACAAGTATACCAACTTGAGCACGAGTTAACATGTTTTCACCACCACGATGCATCCGCGCAATAGAAAATAGGCGTTTCATTTTCTCGAAAGCGCCGAATACATCTCAACCCCGCAACCATCACCGCCTTCGTAAATGTGCCAACACCACCACGTGTACATCACCGTGTGCTCGTGTGTTAGCATTTTCATAATCAATTTCGAAGGTCGGGTTAGCTTTCTAGGTTAGAATGCATGCAAATGATTTTGAACCTAGAGGCACATGAGGACCAATATGTACGATAGTTTTTCTCCTCTTTATAGTCCTGGCTTTATCGATCCTATAATCACTCACGCCCTCTATGGTGTCTTGAGTATAAAATCAAAATGGCCCTATGGATATACCTTTGCCTTGAGCCCATTTTGATCCTCGATCCACTCCAAGTCATGCACTTGATCATCATTTGAATCATCTCGATCCATCGACCATGACCATCATGCACCAACCTTGGCTTGACCAATCTCCAACTAAAACAAACACTTAGCATAGAGAAATTAGTCCTAAGGATGTCACTAATTAGCCAAAACCAATCTAGAGATCTTCACCCCCTCGTTCTTTCCGTCGCCATGTGAGTTGCGCTCAAGCTCCATCCTTTTTCTTCCTCCCCTCCCCGTCGATCCTCACCTTTGTCCGTGTCCTCCCAAGGGGACCTCTCGCATTTCCGAGACCGGGCTCCGTCGCAGTTGGTGCCCGACGCCGAGTCCTCCTCCTCGGCCTCCGGAGTGGACATGGCCGAGCCTCCCAAGCGGTCGTTGAGGGGCGGTGCTGGTGATGCACGCCCGGACCATCCGTCGGGGGGCGTGGCCGTGGCGTGGGTCTCGCAACGCGGGTCCGGTGCGGTTGATCGGCGTCGGGCAACGCGTCGACGGCGATGTCCATGACCCCCGTTGCTGCCGGACGACGACCTACGTGAGGTCGCTGCCCATGTTCGGCATTCCCATCGTCGACGTTGATGTCGATGGCGAGGGCGCCCGATGACACTCCAACACAATCTGGTAAGAACAAATCGATGTGTGGGCTGTGCCGATGAGGTAAAGAATGGTGAGGGGCCGTCGGGCCGTTCGCGTTGCGGCTATCGTAAACATTGTTCTTCTAAGTACTCGCTATACCCGCTAATGGTACCGGGTCATTTGAGGCGTCACATGAAAAAATGTATGCGCTTGAAGAACCATTCTCGATATGGTTACGTCGTGGTCTAATACCACCGTCCACAGAATGTCCGGCTAATCGTGCTCAGATGGCCTAGCTCTAGAGACAATGACACAAGATTTATACTTGGTTCGGGGCAAATCGGGCTCCCTAGTCCAAAGTGATCACTATCCGAGCTCGATGCTCATACCGGGCTAGTACAAGCAAGGCGAGAGGGGAGAGGGCTCCCAAGTCTCTATGATTGAGGCTAGTGACAATATCGAGTGTGTGAGTGCGGGTGTCTTTGGGTGTTGAAATCTTGAACCTTGCCTCAACCGAGGGCTGCCTCCCCTTTTATAGTCGCAAGGGGCGAGGCTCGAGCTCTCTCATCGAGTTGAGGACTTAAAGAAAATGAAAATACATGTACTGAGTTTTGGATGCAAGAAAAGAGCTCTCTCGTGAGCTCTCGGCGCGGACGAGCTTCCTTGAAGCTCCCGGTGCTTTGGATGCCGAATTGGTCGCCGCCGTGCGGGAATCGGGGTTTGGGCGGTGGTCGGGCGCCCCTGTCTCTAATCGCGGTTGGAAGGCGTCTTCTCGGTATGGGCATGCCCATGCTGTTGATGGGAAGGCGTACCCGTATGTACTGCGACACTATGGCGGAGCTGTTGGAGCCGACGGGGTATGGCGAGATGGTCGAATGACCTCTCCACAGCGTGGCTGTAGCGCTACGTGGCTACTGCGTCTGTCGGGAGTGGTTGGGCTTGTCGAGAGAGTTGTTGATCGACTCCGTGCCCGCGAGACTTCTTCGGGAAGGCGGTGGTTGAGCTCTCTACCGATCGTCTTTGCGGCGCTCGTCATGGGGAGCTCGGCGGGCGGAAAGAGGTCCCGGATGAGGTCCGGCGCTCCGAGACGAGGGAGCTCGTCCCCGGGAGACCTCGAGGCGGAGCGGAGCGATGGATCTTCGTCAGGAGCTCATTTGCGGGAGCTCGAGCGGGCGGAGGCCCCGCCTTTGCGTGGAGAGCTCATGCGCGGCGAGGACCTCACGAGCCACGGCGGGGTGTCTCGCTCGTGGTTGTGCCTGGGACAAGAGCTCGTTCATGGGTATCCCGAATATCGATCCCCTCGGGTTCGGCCTAGGCTTGCTTTGAATGCTAATGGTTTAGCTAATTGGAAGTATGATCCTATGGTTGCTCGCATTGAATTGTGCCGCTTGATTGCTAGGGTCGGATCTTCCATTAGGCATAGGTGCTACACGGGCTTGGATTGATTACATTAAGAATGCTCATAACCCTCTTTTTAAAGAGGTTTCTAGGCGCACCACGACTAGAGATATGGCTAAATTGTATGGTGAACAACGTGACATGCTTATGAAAGATGTGTTGCTCGCTTTGCATCATCTGTTTCTTTGACATCTAACATCCGGTGCAGTAATGCTAAGGAGGACTATATCTCTCTTGTTGTTTGCCATTATGTTAATAAAGAATGGGATATTGAAAAAAAAAGTAGTTGGTTTTAGGCTAATTGATTGCAATCATACTTGGGTGAAAACATTGCTGATTCTATAGCTAATGTGGTTGATGAGTTTGGTTTGTCCGATAAAGTCTTTCTTTGTGACTCTTGACAATGCTAGTGCTAATTCTAAGGTTTATGATATCTTGGGTCCAGTTTTGTTTGGTTATCCGGAATCAAGAGGTGGCGGCACCGGCACTAGCGAGAGGGAGAGGTGGCGGCACCGGCTAGCCGAGATGAACTAATAGGTACAGATGGTGTTTTTGTCATGTCCAGTTGTGATAGTGTTTTTGAAATGAGAACTAACAAGTGTCTTTTGTCATGTCCGGATGGTGTTTTCCTTTTTTGCCGCAAACTTTGAAGTTGGAAACCTGAGAGAGTGAGTGAGAGATATGAGAGATAGGCGGATACTCTATTCATTTTGCTCTTTGCACTTGCTCTTTTCACTTGCCTCGCCAAATGTTGGCTATTGTAATACAACCGTGAATCTGTGAGTGGGATCTATGAACTATATATAATATATGAACAACAGAAATATGAGCTTGCTGTACTCTTTTTCTTTTTAGGGTTTCTCCCACAAGGGTGGGTTTACCTAGAAAGGTTTTTAATGAGGCAAAGATTGCACAAGCTCATATTTCGTTGAAGTTTGAAAAATCTGTTGTCAATCTGTGTTTAACTTTGAATCTGTTGCCATATTTCTGTTCAACTTTGAATCTGTTGTCAATCTGTCTTCAACTTTGAATCTGTTGTCAATCTGTGTTCAACTTTGTAATACAACCGTCAAACCTGTGAATGAATCTGTTGAACTTTGAATCTGTGAGATTTTTTAAATCTGTGTTGAAACTGTGTTTTTTACTATGTTTGAGGTATGTGTAGTTCACCGGGCTGGCCCGCCCGGCGCCGTGGCCCGATTCGCCCACGGACCGGGCCAGGACGATGGCGCGGCCCGAGCCCGTAGGTGGCACGGCCCGCGCAGCCCGTAGCCCTCGCAGTGGCCCGCCCGGTCTAAGCGGGCCACGGGCGTACCGGCCAGCCCGTTGGACATCTATATACATATATAGAGATCCGAAGGAAGCTAGCGAGCTCACTGGTGATGCTGGAGATCGGTGGGAACGACTTCAACTACGCCTTCCTCCAGCAACAGACCCAGGGCGGCGGATATGGCCTCGGCAACGTCACCCGCATAGCGGAAACTCTACAACTGGCCGGGGCGCTTGTGCCTCCGGTCGTGCAATCCATTTCGAACGCAGCACAGGTGGTTAAGCTTGATGCACCTGTTAATTAACCTCCAAATTTTCGAGCATTTTTCACCAACTCTCGTGTCCCAAACTCGACCGATCAGGAGTTGCTGGAGATGGGCGCGGTCCGGGTGGTGATCGCGGGCAACTTCCCGATCGGGTGCATGCCGGTCTACCTCGCCGGGGCGAACGTGACGGAGCCGGCGGCGTACGACGCGGACGGCTGCCTGTCCGTCCTGAACGCGTTCGCGGAGCTGTACAACGCGGCGCTGCGGGGCGCCGTGGCGGCTCTGCAGCGTGCGCATCCCGGCGCCGTGGTCGCGTACGCCGACTACTTCGCGGCGTACGCCAGGGTGCTCCGCGCGAGGCGCGCGCGCGGGGTTCGACACGGCGAGGACGCGGATGGCGTGCTGCGGGCTGGGCCGGCCGCGGCGTACGGCATCGACGAGAGCAGGTTCTGCGGGGCGCCCGGGACGGAAGTGTGCGCGGACCGGGACCGGTACGTGAGCTGGGACGGCGTGCACCCGACGCAGCACGCGTACGAGGAGATGGCTGACCTGCTCTACCGCGGGGGCTCGTGTACCCGGCGCCGATCAAGTGGCTGCCGGCCGGGAAGACGATGCCGGGGTCGAAGAACGCGCCCTTGAACTGATGGCACACGTTCGTGGAGTGTACCGTTTGTGTGTTTGCTTGGATAATATAAGAGGTCATTAAAAAGTTTAACACACATGTGTGCCCGTCGTCGAATTTTGTTTTGCTCTCTCCCCACGCACACGTGTTTCCTCGTTGGCATCCAGGGCCACCGCTCGTCGCGCCGCCTCGAGAACGGCACGCACGCTGCACCCGGATGGCGCCTTTCCTGTCCTACCCCGATGCCAAGCTATGCAGTCGCCGCGCGCGCGTCCCCGCTCCTGGTCACGGCCTACCGCGTCACCACGCCGCTCTTCGCCACCTCCCCATCGTCCCAGCGCCGGTGGCTGCGCCGACCGCGCCTCCGGAGGTGGTGGCCAGGGTGCCGGTTGCAAGTCACTCGATGGCCAGAGAGCTTCGCCTGAGCTCCTTTCGGACAGGGAAAAGAAGAGAAAGATGAAGCTTTGTGTGGTTGACAAACGGGCCTCACTGGTTTAATATGGTATTTTCATTTTTCTGTTTGACACCGTTAGAGACGAAACTCGATGGAATGGCTCAAACGTGAGGCGAAGAGGTTGGGGGTTAACTGCAAACGGTGAACAGGCTTGAGGCGACGTGAAGCCGTAGGAGCATGCGTTTCAGTATGCCATTGGCACCATTGCACCACCCACAGAGGGGCCTTTCAAACGAAGTTCCTTTCTACGGCATACATGCCAATTAACAAGGCACAAGAGTTCTTGTTTGACCTTATTCTCTCTCACATGTCACAGAATACTACTTAATTGCAGGTTCAAATTCACCTATGCCAATCGCTCGCAATTCCAGGGTTAGATAAGTCGTCTAGGAGAGGTAGGTTTGGCTGCCAAATCCACAATTATTATTTACATACTCTGTTTCAAATTCAAATTATAAATCTAAATATATAGCAAAATCTATTTATCTAGAAAAACTAAAACATCTTATAATTTGGAAGATAAGAGTATATCAAAGCAAAATCGCAACCGCAGGAATAAACACGAGTTGTTTTGTCACAGCCTACGCAGATGCTCAAGGAATATCGCAAGCTGACAAGCACAAGTATTTCAGCTTCAGGAAATTGCCACAACAGATAACCATGACACGTGCTAGACAGTGACTTTGTATTTACTCTGTCAGTTCAGCCAAACATCAGATCAGATCCTACAAAAGTAGAAGAAGATGCACGCAGCTTTCAGAATACCGATTCACGCGGCTTCTCGTTTGGGCTACATATGACTACATCGGCGTGGTTGCCTGGGCAGATCTTCCAAATGGAAGAAACATGTCCACCATGGAGTCATACTCTTCTCTGCTAACTTGAGCAGCATTTAACATCTGCATCGCACATCGTGTGGTGGAAACAAATCAGATGTCACCAAAGCAAAATAAGATACATTCTTCAACTAAGCACAAAAATTCTAGTGCAAGGTAAAATTGGTTACTCACTTTTTGCACGAGCTTTGAATTTGAAAAGACTGGAGCAAGGGCAGGAAGCTGATGAACGGAGAGCGCATCAAGCATTACCAGAACCACAGCCTGCCACTGCCTTAAGCGCAGGGAAGGCAAGGCGTCAACGAACGACATTGTGTCAATCAAGTAACCCTGGTGGCAAAGCAAGGCTCACATTAGATAATCCAAAAGCAAGCACATATACGGTGTAGTTTCATGTGTTAAGGCCCATATAAATATAAGTGTCAGCCACCAGCATCAAGCTAACCTAGCACTATTGTTTTGAAAAGGTATAATCTGGTTGGTAAAGCTGACACATACCAGAGTAATCTCCAATTTTGAAACCGGTATCTGCAACCTCAAGTTTGATATGAGTACTGGCACAGCATTACAAACGCAAGAATCTAGAGCTCTTCTAATCTCCGATGAGAGCCCATCCCTCAGAACTATCTTCTCAGGATATTCCCTCCCATTGGCAATCAACAACTCTTCCACTGAACCCTTTTCAAGTCCATATACATAGGCCAAAGACGACCTGGATATCCATCCGAATAGTGCAGCCCACATTGTACCGAAAGCAGACAGCTGAACAGAAACATTATGCGGAGACTGGATTAAAAGAAGAAAAACTGTATTTCTCTTTTTTTCCCTTCTTAACAATACTTACAGTTAGACTAAAACCTTCAGGAGGCGTATCATGCCAAGAATCATCAACTTCAAACATGTCTGTATCCAGAAGTACAGGTTTCTTAGGCCACTTTATAATGTCCCTATTTATCTCAGGATCATCATCTTCGCTGGTGTTTTTGGCATTGTCATATTCTTTCTGGTTAAGCACGTCCAGGAAGAATGATGATTCCAGCCTTTGAAACTGACATTAGAGAAGCTTGAGTCAGTAGAGATCAATAACAAAAAGTTGTGTGCCAAGAGTAGCAACCATGGGAATATAATGAATACATGCTCACCTGCAATTTCTGCTTCTGCTGTGCCTGAAGAAATAGCTTCTGCTGCCTCAATAAGTGCTGCAGCACATGCCTCTGCAGATGCACGCCTTAGTGAACTGTCTATGCCTTCCTCAGGTTTTTTTATGTTACTTGAAGGGCTTTCATATGCTTTGCTTGTTTCTAGGACATTTCCATTCTCATCTGCCCATGTAACAGATTGTCTACCACTCTTAGACCCATTAGCTTTCAACGAAGACTTAATTGCAGGCCTCATCTTTTCATCACTTGTCTCATCACTTCCAATGTTCACTGTTTCACTGAATTCTTCACACAGTTGTTCAGCATAAGCTTGCATTGAATCTTTTGCTGAAGATTGAGATGATGAGGAATGATTGTCTACTAATACAGAACTTGACAAGTAATTATACTGATCCACAGCGCTTCCTTCCCTGTTTGTTGAAGCATCCCCAATAATGATGGTACTCGTGAAGTCCACCTCATGGCCAGCAGACCTTTTTCTACACTTGCTCTTCTGTGTCCTCAATGATGCTTTACTCGCTTTATTTTTTTCTTACTGCCTTTTCTCTCTTCCAAAACTACATCCTCGAGCTGCTTCGCAATAGAATCAGATATGCAAGATGACAGCATACTGCTATCTTCCTCTTGCTCCAACATCTTTGATGGGGTTTTAGTTTTGTCCTTCTAGGTGTCTTTGTATTCTCACCAAGAACCAGGTCACCCATTCTCTCAGTTATTACTTCGGTGCTCATGTGTGTTTCAACCAATGAAGGTGAACTTGTCATGCCATCTTCACCAGGAGCAGTAGTCTTAGAATCCACATTCTCAGTTCTGGACAGCTCAGGTCCAGCAACTTTGTTCTGCTGAGACTGAGGCTTTTGTCCTGAAAACAGAACATAAGCTCACTGTATCTTCAATTGTTCGAAATTTAAGACAGGTCGAACAAAGGGCAAGAATGGAGATAAGCATCCTTTCATGTACAGAAATGTGCCTGCAAATAAAACTATACTCTAGTAAACATTGTTACTTACAGCAGTGACCAGAAAATTAGTGTACGAAATCTATATCAACCCCAAGATGCTTGCAGAACCCAGATTAAGGTTTTTAGTGTGCAAGTTCGCTAAGAAAAATAATACAACGCTCTTAAGCAAAGCTGAGGACCCTATAAATTGTCCGTGTGCTGCAAAGTGCAGCCTAAACTGCATCAATAGCAAAGTTATGATGTGTAAATGCAGTAGTAGAGATATTAAATAAAGGGTACTGACTAAAACTCCAAGAGTGAAGTGACGTCACCACATCATGGTGCAAAGGAGTAATAGTCATAAAGTCATTGATCAACAACCTCTATCATTCTATTTTCTTTAATCTCTACTAGTAGGCACATTTAAACAACGACACATTCATCTGCAGACTGCACGCGTAATGATGATTAAGATTTCATGTATACGAAAAGGTTGATAACTAGATTTCATGTATCACCATAGACACAATCATATGGAAAATATGCAGGCAGGCATTGAGTTTGGCTCTTTCCACCAACATAGTTTTCATGTATATGAAGAGGTTGATAACTAGATGTAATGACAGTTTGCAAGTAAACTAACTAATTTCAACCACGGGTAAAGATTATTATTTATATTTATATGTTATTAAAAGTAACAAGATTATAACCTATCTTATTCTAGAAACAAAATCAACCAACCCATGTTATTCATGAGCGATCACCTATGGCAATATGGATGACCAAATACTTAAAAATGCAACACTAAAGCAACATATCACCATGCAATGCTTCAGCATTAGGACAAGACACTAACACTATCAGGCTGTTCTCGCTCTTCCGTCATTCAATCAATTGAAATTTACGAAATAATAAAATGCAAGCACGGGCAAGCAAAGTATGGAATACTCACCATGGGCACTGCGGTCACGGCGTGGCACATAACCCTCAATGGCGTCGGAGGGCCCAATCCAATCCTGCAGCGAGACCTCCCCAGCCCCGGCGACCTCCTTCTCCTTGATCTCCACCTTCCTTCCCTCGTCCTTGTTCCTCGAATCCACGCACTGAAACCCTAACTCGCTCCCGTCCCCGGCAGCGGCGGTGGCGGCGCCCTCGACGAGCGCGACGACCGCGGCGAGGCGGTCGAGCGGACCCCGTAGGGCCGGTCATGGGGGAGCGAGGCGGCCAAGGCCTTGGAGGCGACAAGGCATCGTTCGGAGCAGAACTTGCGCGCCTCCTCGAGGTCGTAGACGCGGTGCTCGCTGAGGGCGATGTGGAAGCGAGGCCCCGTGGCGGCGGCGGTAGCGCCGGAGGGGAGGGTTGGGGCACGCGGGGTTGCCGCAGGCGTCGGCGATTGTGCGCTCCGTGACGACGTCGTCGTAGTCGGCGCGGGAGAGCAGCGCGGAGGCGGCCGCGTGGAGGAGCGCCTCGTTGGACGCCGCGGCGCCGTCGAGCAGCGCCATCTGGATCCGGAGCACCGCCGAGGCCACCGTCCTCGGCGCCTCCCGCCGCCGGCGGCGGCCGGGGAGCTCATCGTCGGAAGGTTCGCAGAAGGCGGCGAGGGGTTTGGGGAGCTGGAGCCTGGAAGAACGAAGAAGAAGAAGAAGCGTTTGCGAATTGGGATTGCGCTTGAGTTGAAACGAAACGAAGGAGGCGGCCGGGCAGCAGCAGCGACTCAAGGTATTTGGGCTCGTGCTGATTAAGGCGGTTCTGGCGTGCTTGGGCTCGGCCTCTTTGTTAGCCTGCCATGGTGGGCTTATGTGAGGCCGAAAAATTTGAAGGGTTGACATATGCGGCAGCGATCCGTCCGGTGCAAAAAAGGAAAGTCTACTTTTGGTCGCCGAACTTTTTACTGAAAGTCCGATTTTGGTCCTCACTTAAAAAACGGACAAAAACGGTCCTCAACTTTTGAAACCGTGCAGATTCGTCCCTCGGCGGTTTTGGGCCGGTGGTTTATTCTGATAACTCCGGTTTTGCTACGGTGACCGTGGTTTAGTTTTTCCTTTTTTATTTATTTATTTAATGAATCTTTCAAAAATCATAGTAAATCACAGAAAATTTATAAAATAGAAAATCCAATTTTGTTGGACTCCACATGAGTAGAGCTACGCAATGAATATATAATATGATATACTTTTGTACAAAGTTTTTGCTAGAAGGTTTTGCCTTTTTTTATTTCAACTCAATTTTTAAAAATCATAGTAAATTACGAGAAAAATTATAAAATAAGAAATTCAATTTTGTTGGACTCGCATGAGGCGCCAATAAACACAATGCGTAGTTACTTGTGGGCTCTTTAAACAGGTTAGGTTAGCTAGGTTTCTTTGTCTTTGACCGCACGTCACGCGAAACCGTAAACCTGATGGATCCCGGCCAATAAATTAAATAGTACACCTATATATCTTTATTGTGTAAATATGCTTATGTGAGTCTAGCAAAATTATTTTTTTCAATTTTAGGATTTTTTTATAATTTATTATAATTTTTAAATATTGAGCTGAAATAAATAAAAAGAAAAAGGCAAAACCTTCATAGCAAAAAATTTTATATTAAAGTATACCATATTATATATTCATTGCGTAGCTCTACTCATGTGGAGTCCAACAAAATTGGATTTTCTATTTTATGAATTTTCTCGTGATTTACTATGATTTTTGAAAGATTCAAATTCGAAATAAATAAAAAAAGAAAAACGAAACCACGGGCCACCGTAGCAAAACCGGAGTTATCAGAGCGAAACCACCGTCAAAACCGCCGAGGGACGAAATCCGCACGGTTTCAAAAGTTGAGGGACCCGCTTTTGTCCTGTTTGGAGTTGAGGGACCAAAAATCGACTTTCGCAAAGTTGGGGGACCGAAAGTAGACTTTTTCCCAAAAATAGCCTCACGCCATCTTGCGCCAAGAATAAGATGCGCACAGTGCCCCAACCTGGGCCGGGCGGGAATTCTGCGCCCACTGGGGCCGAAAGTGGTCCGACCAGCCAGACGGTCGATCTTGGCCGCCGAGCTACATCCAACGGCGGAGCGTACTTCTCGATGGATCAAAACTCCGCGGGCCTCCCCCGAACCCTAGGTCTTCCATTTCGTCTCGCCTCCCTTTCCTCTCGCCCGACCGGAGTCCGGAGGAGAGGTATGCTCTTGATACCATTGCGGATCTCTAGGAGTAGATCGGTGGGGATTCATTTGTTCTTCGGAAGAAACCGGACATGGTCCGTGATCGGCGGTCGGTCTCCGATCTAGCTATTGGTTAGCTATAGATGAGTTGTACTCTATGTCACCGTCCTCAATCAAATCTAACACGGTCGAATACAATAACAAAACTCGACTCTCTAGAATTCTAGAATGTTCGGATACATGAACCGGTAGATGGGAGGAGGAAGAAGAGGGAAAGGGTAACTCTAGCCGCGGCTAGCCATGAGCTCTCGCCGCCGATTTCGGTTTACGGTCCTTCAACGCTCTCTCCAATTCCATTGCTCGTGTATTTGATCCTGCTGCATCTCTCATGCCTCTTTGATGGCCCAAGTCTAGTGTTGCGGCCCACATCCTTCTCCGGCCCGCTAGTCGGTCCGGCCTATTTCTAGTAGGTTCTTGACACTCTAGAATGTATGACGGTTTGTGAGTCAAAATGGCAATGGGTACCCGAAACCAGTACCCGACGGGTTTTACCCGATAAGGAGGCGGGTATGGAATGAGTTTTCTACCCGCGGGTGCGTTATTGGACAAAATCTTGTACCCATCGGGTATGGCGAATACCCAGTGCGGTGCGGTGTCTACCCGCCCGGGGTAAGAAAAAACCCGAAAAACCCGCCGACCTAAGTGTCTAACTCATTTTAGCCCATCTAGCCCATGATTTCGCCCGCCCAATCTATCATAGTATATATTGTTGAACACCTCCAAAACCCTAGCCCACTCACTCTACTCCCTCCAGGCCTCCTCTTCCTCTCTGTTTCCGGCCGCCGCGACCGGCCGCACGCCAGACCAGCGCGACCACGCGGCGCCGCCTTTGCGACCTCGCCCGCTGCCTCATCCCCCCGCGGCGCCGACCTCGCCTCCTCGCCCCTCGCCGGGAGCGCGACCTTGCCGCTCTCCCCATCGGCCCCGGCGGCGGCGGCACGTGACCTCCGACCGCGGCGTGCGGCGGCGGCGTCGCGACTCACGAGCACGGCGGCGAGTAGCACCGCACCTCCAACCTCCGTGAATGCGAGATCCGCCCTCCTGCGGCCAACCCGAGACGAGGAAGAGGCGAAGGGCGGCGGATCGCGCGCCGACGCCCGGCATCCCCTCCCGCTGCCGACTACATTGTCGGGACCGCGGGTTACCCGACGGGTAACCCGTTACCGGCGGTGCGGGTATGGAACAAAGTTTCTACCCGCCCGCGGATACTGGTACGGTGCGGTAAGGTTTTGGGTTCAGGTGTCGCGGGTGCGGGTGGCGGTACCCACCGGGCACGTACCCGTTGCCATCTTGATTTGTGAGTCCTATAAAAGGACATTGCCGTAATGAAGTATGTGGTTGAGTTAGGAATTAGAGTAGATCAAGTAGTAGCCAGGTTGGTGTCCAAAAGAAGGTAGCCTGGGTTGTAGAGTAGGAGGTGCCGTAGCTCGAGTGGATCAATTCCAAGTAAGTTGTTACGGCAAACAATGTATTTATGTGAGAGAAGTACGAGTAATAATCTTTGTTTCGTGACATTGTCCACGTATTATTTGTTTGTGTAAACTTTTATGAAAAATCATGTTACTGCTACACTATTGCATGTAGCTAATTACAATTCTCTCAGTAACATCATAGGATTAATTTGCTTGTGATATGCCTACCTTCGGAATTATGAATATTATATCTACATGTCCCTTTGTTTTCAGTTATAAAACTTTTGTCGCAACTTTGCATTCTAGGTTCTGACCGCCTCAGCCAATCCTCCTTGGCTATCCTGAAGGATATGTAGGACCTGATACGTTATATATCTCGCTGTTTGGTCTGCCGGCTGGATCATATCAGTATGTCACGGGTCTGCATTGCATGGAAGGATGCGATTGAGAGGGATAAAAGCATTCTTAGGTCTTTACCGCTCCTGTATGTTCCCCGTTCAGTTGAACCTTCTTTCTCATGCATTCCACGCGGCGGGAGATGCCACAACCTGCTACTTCCTGATCATGTTTCTGAGTCAAGTCCTTTTTGTATAAGTTTTTTCAATCTCTTGTTATCATGTATCGCTTTCACTTGTATGATATAGCAGTTCACATTGTGCTCTTACTTGTTTCATATTTGATAGACATTGATGGTGACAAGTGCAGCTGATGACGGTTAATATTCACGGCATGGTAGTGTCCATGGGGCAGGGTAGCAAGATTGTGTGGAGCGTAGGGCAGGTTGGGCAGATCGGGCGGTTCCGTCCTCCTCTCATGGTGACGCAGCCGACCGTCCACATCTAGGCGTTGGAGAACCCAGGAGGGCTGATCCGGCGACCCCAGGAAAGGGTATCGCAATAAACGCGACCATGGTGGAGGCGCGATTTCGGATGGCGGCGATGGAGAAACGAATTGGTTGGTCGTATCGGGGATGCGTGATTCGGCGCCTAGGCGTTCGGATCGGAACCCCGTGGTCGGCCATGGGTGGCTTCCACAACGTTCGTCAAGGGTGGTGGAGTTGGGGAAAGGGATGGCGAGGTTCTTACCTCGCGGCGGCGATGGTCGTCGGCATTTGTTTTCCTGGATCTCGAGTTTCGGCGATGGTGCACGCGTCGGGCGTTTGGCGTAACGGCATGGCCCTGTGGGACATGGAAATGGCCGCTCACTATTTATGACGGCGGTGACGCAAGGGCGCCACTTTCCTCCATTTGGAGGCGCCGTCTTTTTCTTCAAGTGGATCTCTTCGGTGAAAACCAACACCGGTTGGGTGGGCGGCGATGGCGTCTTTGGATGGCATTTTCTTGTTGGAGACATCGCTTTTAGAAGACCCTTAGGTGTCGGGCGGCGCCGGCATTAAGGTGGCGGTTCATCGCGACACGCATATGGGGTCTTATGATGTTGCCGGTTTCGGGATCCGAAGTCTCCAATGGTGGTCGGGTTTTGTTGTTTTCTTTTTTTTTAAGGTGCACCCGGTGTTTTTGGGTGACTTTTTGTCTTACCTCAACCACCGTCTTTCAATTGTAATAATGTTGGCCTGATGCATCCTCGGATGACCCGAAGCGAAAATGTAATTTCCATTATTAAAAAAAAGCAAGATTGTGGGCAACCACCGAAGGTGAAGAGGCCCAAAAATGAGACAGGTGCCTGGGGAGGTGGTTGTGACTTGTGACGCATCAGTGAGGAGTGGTAGTGGTGGCGTGAGGAGTTGTAATGTTATGAAATTAGTGGTTCGGTGAATGGTATGGTATAAAATCCACATAAAAATATGGTTTGTGTTTTAGTGAATTAATGAATCTATACGTCCATCCTTGACAAATTTTTTATGACTAACGAGACGACGTTAGCAAAGTGCATTGAGCGGGCAACTCTGGTGTCCTCTTTTCCTTTTCTAGACCATTTATGAATATGGTTGCAATGTTAGTGTTTGATCTTGCATACACTTATTGATCCTCCCGTGGCAACGCATGGTCAAACACAGTTGACTTTTCAGATTATATAAATTACCATCAATAATTTGGTGGAAGTGCGAAAGGCTGCGGAAATAGAGCCCAGCGATGGAGAGAAGAAAACCGATGGTACATTTCTTGCCCTTGCTGTGTCATAGCAACGGTTTTGAACTTTGAGTAGACATATTTAGGATTTTATTGAGTAAAGTCCACTAGCACCTTAAACTTTGCGAGGTGTGTCATGCTTGGTCCTTAAACTTGCAAAACGGGGGTTTGGGTACCTAAACTCTGTTTGGGTGTCACCGTGGTCCAAACCGTTTGGATCATGTTCATGGTGCAAAAAAATCCCCACCCGTGTGGACCGCGGTGACATCCGAACGGAGTTTATGTACCCAAACGCCCGTTATGCAAGTTTAGTGACCGCATGACACACCCGTACAAGTTTAAGGACCGCTAGTGGACTTTGCTCTTTTATTTTTAACAAAGATATGTGGTTTGTGCAGATGGACAAATGTTGTGTGATGTGATATTTCTTTGTCATATTTTGTCTGTACACAAGCAAGAAATAAGTTTGGCCACATCTACTACACCTATATGAGAAACCCCCACTAGAAATTCTTTGGACATGCGAGGCATGACACATCAGCATCCCCACCCATCTCCTACAACACTCGTGAGTTCTTCAGCCTCCCGACGCCCACTAGCTACCCAAAGTAAAGTATCTCCTCCACCAGCCGTATGGTCGTTCCTTTCCAATTCCATAAACACATGTCGTGCTAATAGAAATTGAAGAAAACCAAAGATTGATGATGAACTAATTGCAACTAAAAGAAACCAAAAAGAACCAAAGGTCATGCAATGCGAAGAACAACCAAAGGTCACCGCTGCAACTCATGTATAAATAACTGGTGTCGGGGAGGTAGGGCTTGGTGGAGGAGCACTTGAGGATCTCAGCGAACACAGGCGTGGTTCTTACGGATCTGAGTCGATGAAGTGATGAACTCCTCGCGCTAGAAACCCACACACTTTAACTACTTTTTATTTTAAAAAAAAACTCACATATTTTCTAATTTACGTTTTAATACTTTTTCACCCACTGCAACACAGACATTAAACTAGTTTATAGTATATAAATTACTATATCCGTGTGATCATCACCACTGAACAACCTAGTAGTGTAGTAGGTTAATATAGGCATGACATCCTCGACATGCAACATAAACCGCAAAGAGCAAAAAGTTAAATTTCATAGTCCAAAACAACGGTACTTCATATAAATACTATGCGAAACAGATTTCTCCATACAGCACAAATTTATCTTAACATAAGAACCACATAGTTAAAACAGAGTTAGTTAACACTTCACGTTCTAGCCTAAAAGATGGCTCCTCTCTCCTGCACGACGCTGCTCCACGTTAGACTTCAGAATGATCTTCTCTAGCAATACATAACAGCCGGTTGATTGAATCCCAGTGAACTCAAGTAGTAGTAGCTTGGCGTGGCTAGTCCCAGGTACAAGAGCCACAGGGATGCAGGCACAAGGGCCTATTAAGCACACATCTGCCAACAAGTCAAAAATTCTATTTGAATAAAGATAAGTTAAATATCTTTCCTGTCTCCCCAGTACCATGGAAGCCATCCATCAACTCTGGAAATATTGAAATAAGAATCCAATGTTAGGTTGCCAATAATAGCCAATGTTTAGGATAAAAAAATAGAGGGAAGCCAGGGAAGAGAAGCCAGCAATGGCCAATACATTAATAAGCAAAGCACTATGTGTGTACTACGCAAAAAAAGGGGTATGAAGCCAGTAATTACTGTTATCCACAAATCCGCCTTCACCGACCAATCAGGTCTTATTGCTCCATGGAACATGAGCGCTTTATTCCTGAAGCATAAGCAGGAAACATTAACTTACCAAGAAACAGAAAAGAGAAATGTCATACAGCACACATAAGTGAAAAAAAAACACCCTCAACTTACCAATAACTTCGGTAACAACAGGTGAAAATGTGATGGACGATAGTGTAAGGACT
Source organism: Hyparrhenia diplandra (assembly GCA_015847255.1). Classification (NCBI taxonomy): domain Eukaryota; kingdom Viridiplantae; phylum Streptophyta; class Magnoliopsida; order Poales; family Poaceae; genus Hyparrhenia; species Hyparrhenia diplandra. The sequence goes on along the minus strand of JADLZK010009539.1, from coordinate 209,165 downwards.
CGCTGGGGGATTATCCATTGGTATTGCTGGAGACCAGATGCCATTATCTAAATGGTAATGCTCAATAGGTCTTTGGCCATGTATAATTCTATAATTGCAGGTGATAGAGTTGCTAAAAACTGAAGGAAGCCCCTTGCTAGAGGTCACACCCAAGGACCGATCCCCAAGGAAGAGGGCATGCTTTCCAATATTTCTTATAGGAACAACTCTTCCACTGATAAGGTCATCGACCCCGTAAACTACCAGGTCTGCACATGAAGTGTCACTGAAACCAACAAGCATGAGCTCCAAGCCGCACTCTACCAAGTGGACTGTGCCGATAGCTGCTACCAGTGGGCATTCAACGACAATCCTGACTGACTGCAGAGATGGATCAATCTTCCAGATCTGTACATTGTTCTCGCCAAGCGGTGACACTGCAAACAGTTTGCCCCGGAAAGAGATTGGTGATGATAGCATTGAAGGTAGCTTGCAAGAGGATAGGGTCCAGCGTTGATCACCGGGCGCAGCGTAGGCTGCAAGGCGTCTCGCATGAAGGGCTATCATGACAGTGATGGCTCCGGCGGCACTGACGGTAACGGCGGCACTGACTCCCCCTGAGGTAGAGGCGGAGCTCCTTCCGTTTGCAGTCCTCGCTCATGTAGGGGTAGCGCTCCATCTGCGGCAGCAGAGATGACAACGCCGGGAGCTCGGCGATGTCGCCGGTAAAGGGGTGGAGGAGGCGGACCGTGGTATCATGGTCGCGGTGCAGGAGGAGGAGGAGGAGGCCGTCTACCGATTCGAGGACCACGTGGTCGTCCAAGAGCGGAAGGTGGACGCGGACGAAGGTCCCCGTCGAGAGGCTGAGGAAGCGCACGTACCCGCGGAGTTTGGGATGGCCGGGGTAAAGTCCATGGCCCTCGGGTAGCATCATCCAGCGGCGCGGGTGGAAGCGCGGATCGACGAGGCCACGGCCGCGCGGGTGGATGGTGGTGGAGTTCCAGTGGGGGCAGACGGCGCGGAAGCGGACGTAGTCCAGTAGGTCGCCTGCCAGCACCCGCCACCCTATCAGCTCCACCAGCTCCTCCGGGAGCGAAGCCCAAGGCCGCCCCTCTTCCCCGTCACCCCGTTGGATCCGGCCCGCCAGCAACCGATGCGGCGGCGCTTGGTGCTGCCGCACGTGATTGTGGTGTCTCGGCCGCCTTCTGCATATGGCTGTGGCGACATCCAGATCCGCCGCCGCAGCACGACCGAGGAGGTTGGGCCAGGGGAGAGATCTGGTTCTACTCCGTATTTTATATAACTCCGTACCGTACCGTATTATAAATATATAAATGTTAATTGGAAAAAGTCTACTTAACCCGAACTATAGAGTTTTGGACTACTCCTTTCCATCAACTTTAAAACCGTCTAACGAATAACCTAAACTTTGCAAAACCATCTAATCCACCCCCGGGGCGGTTTGGCCGGGTGGTTTTGCCTACGTGGCGGCCACGGTGGAGCGGTTTTGGACACGGTGGCGCATCCAGGGAGGGAGTCTAGGTGATTTAATCAGACTGACAAGTGGGCCCATCTGTTAGGAACGTCCCCCAGTAGATGCATGCAACCACTGCATGCTGCTTGCCCATGCACGTACGATCTGCCATTCATGAGTCTGGCGACGCACACGCGCGATGACTTGCTCAACTTGATCCGCGCGACCGGCTCATCGAAGCGCCCTCGACGGACTGCACCGCCACTCCACATCGACGGAGGCTGCCAGCACCGAACGGCGAGCGGCCCTCGCGCCTGCTGCCGAAGCACCCTGCGGCCGGCGTTTCCGCGACGCGCGGGCTCCCTGCCTGTACACGCGGTCGGCGGCTGCTGGAAGCCTGCGTTCGACTGCCGTGGCCGGAGGCAAGGCGACGGTGGCCGGCATGTGCAGCTCTGCTCCGCGAAAAGGACGTGCACCGTTGGCGCCGCCCTTGGTCTTCATCGGCAGCAGGCCGCACGCTCCGAGGATGCCCGCGGGCTCCAGCACGCCCACCGGCGGCTTCCACAGCTGCTTCGCCGTCGGCCGGTAGTCGCTGCACACGTGCGCCGCCTCGTCGAGCACGTGGTACCCGCCTTCCAGGCAGAGCCGGAGGTGCAGCCGCCCGGAGTAAAAGCCGGCGGGTTGCCGCCGCCGGGGGGCATCATGCCGATGCCTGACGTCCCGCCTTCGAGGGTGAACCATCTCGACGCCACGATCTGCCGCTCGTCGAGGCGCTGCTCTGTGGTGGTCACCGGGATGGTGGCGTGCCCCAGGAGCGCAGGCTCCTTGATCATGGACCGATCCTCCACTAGCACGATGAGGCTGTCGTCGAGTGGCTCGGACGCGACGAACATGAGGTCTTCGGACCACGCGAATGCCGAGCCGCTGCTGCTGGCCACCGACCGCCGCGTCCGCGCCGACTGGAAGCCGAGCTGTATCTTGACGCGCACGTCGAACGGCAGCCCCGGCGGCGGCGCCGGCACGCGCAGGTCCTGCGCCTCGATGACGGACGCCCGCAGGTACCAGAGTTTGGGCGACTGGTACACCTTGGAGCGCGTGTAGCCGGCGTACGGTGCGTCGGTGTTCCACGCCTCCGGGAACGCGTCGTCGGCCTGCGTGCCGATCCACACGGCCACCATGATGTCCCCCGTCACCATGCCGGGCTCGCCGCCCTCGAGCCTGTACCACTGCGGCGCCAGCGGGCCGTCGGGCTGGTCGCGGACGAAGAGGTAGCGCATCGGCTCCACCAGGTCGTACGACGACGACTGCACCGGCGGCGGCAACATGGGGCCGTGCGGCCCGTGCATCGGCGGCGGCATCACCACCGCCACTTAGCCTCGCCGCTCGCCCAGCTTGCCACTTCGCGCCATGCCCTACTCGCCGCGCTAGCCACCCACCACCGAGCCGCTCACGCCCGCCGCGCGCAGCAGCAACCAGCTCGCCGCAAGCACTGCTACTTCGCCGCAGCTGCTTGCGTCGGCGCACACCATCACCACAGCACTGCTCGCCCCGCATCTCCACCACGCACACACCGCAGCACCGCCGCCACACGCCACCACCCACCAGCCGCCGGCGCCAGGCATCCCTCCCTTCCTCTGTTTCTCTGCGATTGGGAGGAAAAGAACGACGAGCAGACAGCCGGTGAACGAAGGGAAACGCTCCCAACCTTATCCCTCCCTCTATGGACCCCACGTGTCATAGATATTTTCCCCTCTCATCTTTTCACGTGAGTTGTCCAAATCAGCGTCACATTCCACCTCAGCACGCCATGCAGGCAAAACCGCTCATGCTTTGGACGCCACGTAGGCAAAACCGCCCCAAAAAACCGCCCCGAGGGGTGATTTAGACGGTATGTCAAAGTTTAGGTTATTGGTTAGACGGTTTTAAAGTTGATGGAAAGGAGTAGTCAAAACTCTATAGTTCGGGGGTTAGGTAGACTTTTTCAATGTTAATTATAAATTAATTAAGCTTATACAGTTATACTACTCCCTCCGTTCCACAATACTTGCGATTCTTTTTGACTCATATAAAGCGTGTTTGACTGTTCGTCTTATTCAAAATTTTTATGTAAATTATAGAACAAACAAAACGTCATTACAATATCTTTAGTGATGTAATAAGTCATAACAAAAGTGGTAATATTTATTAAAAAAAAAATTAAATAAGGCGAAAGGTCCAAACACGTTTATATGAGAAAAAAAACCGCAAATACGGAACGGAGGAGTACGTTCTCGACTCTCGTAGACAAGACGGGCACGGCAAATCATCACATCGCATACGCCTTCCAGCCGGTCCAGTTTGGTTAGGAGTTGGAAAGTCACGGGACTACGGCAAATAGTTTGATGGCCAAAGTCTGGCTGGATTCTGGATGAGGGGCCGGATCGTAGATGGGCTCGTTTTGGGACCCAAGTTTTCTTAAGGTATTCTTTAGGCCCAAGTATTTTTGAGATTAGAAATAAAGCCCACTTTATTTTTGTTTTAACTTTCTTCTATTTACTTTCTTCTTTGTTCATTTAAATTATTCTTTTAGTTTTTATAAAGTAAAAAAAAAAACTTTAAAATGCCCTAACATCTTAAAATATGAAAGCTAGTTGGTTCATGCTACAAACAATGCCTTCGGTAACACGGGGTAGAAGATTTTTTGTTTACTCTACCACTGCAAGTCTGCAATTCACTCCCATTGGGGCATCGAACCCAGGTAGCAATGATGCCACCCGTGGTGCTTGACCAGGTGTTCTAGCATCTATTGGTACAAACTACTCCTATATTGGTTCCGAAGGATCGAACCCGAAGGGTGACACCCTGGAGAACTTGTCTACTATACAACACTTCTCGTCAAGCCGGCCATGACCGCGTGCGACCTCGTCGTCGCCATCATTGGGGAATCCCTCATCCCAGTCGGGTCGCTACACCAGCACTTCCTCCGAGAGCAGCGAAGCCTCTCCACACGACCTCGTCGTGCCATCATCGAGGTGCAGGGAAAGTTTTTTTTTTCTTGCGTGTTTTAGGATTTGGGGATGAGGATTTGATCCCGGTGGAGGCATGTCTGCATGGGCGCGGTGTGTGAGATGGGAGGGATGAGGAGGACCATGACATTGACCGCCCAATTTGAGTGAGGAGAGAGAATGTTTAGAATAAATCCAGATAGTCCGTTTTAAATTTGTTGATTTTCTAGGTGCATGGATGGGAATCTCTCAGTGGGTGACGTATTTTGGTGTGGGTGTAGGAAAGAAGATGTTGGTGCGTTAATGGGGTAGATGATACCTAGCCCGATCGCAAAGTACTTGTTCTCATGATAGCACAATCACTCATACTTGCAACCTACAGGACAGGAAGAGTGCTAAAAAAAACACTCCCTCCATCAAAGCATCTCAATTTTGATCAAATTTGAGATGCTTTGATTTTTCAAATTTTTTGAAATGGCTTACAATTTGGAATATATCTATGTTCCATGAGTCCGTGTGCTACTAGCTGTGGTTGTATGACTGTATCAATGTCATCTATATACTCAGTAATAAACCGATAACACTCCTCAGAGTCCCAGATAAGTACTTGTAGCTTGAGGGAACATTTTGAAAAAAAAATAACATCACTCTCTTGTACCCGTACCACACGATTTTGAGACCGATTTCAGTACTTGGAATGTGGTCAGTCTTTGCTCGTCCCATGAAAGTCCCAATCGCGAAACATGTGTTAAAAATCTTCTCCCACATGGGATCGGTGGTTTTTAGACGGACGGGTGACAACACAGAATGTGTTTAGACCTTTATTCTGGGTCACTACATGTGGTGTGACTGTGACTAAGATTTCCGGTCTCAGACCGCACACACCTGCTGTACTAGTCTGTAGCGCCATGGCATGACCGCATGAGTAGGCGTTCTTCCAACTCGTCCAGGAAAATTAGGAGGGTCAGGCGAGTCGATGGGAGAGGGAGACCGGCCCGGGGCGCACGTTATTCTTGCCTTGAACATGTGGGCTTGACAACTGACAGCACACGAGCGCAACTTCTCTCGTCGTCAGCCGAAGCCGAGCAGCAGTCGCCGAGTATTGTTGCTCGCCGTGACGCAACCGAAGCAGTACAGAGTAGGTAATTCTAGTTACCGCCACAAAATCTAGTAAGATTAAAAATCCACAATTAAACAAAAAAAAATCTTGGTGGTAATAATGTTATATCATAAATGTTAGTGTGTTTTATATAATTTTGATCAACTTTTAGATTATTTGACTTCGAATTGCATTCCTTCGTAGGAAGAGTGAGGCCTTGTTTAGATGTTAGAAAAAACTTGCAAAAATATCTGTTAAAACTCCCGTAGCATCTTGTAAGACGTTTCGTTTGTTTGTGGTAAATATTATCCTATCGTGGATAACTAGACTCAAAAATAATCGTCTCCATGATGTACATCTAAACCGTATAATTAGTTATTTTTTTTACATACATTTCATACTCCAAACATACGCTTTTGGTGTATTTAATGTGATGTGATGGAGAGAGAAAAAAAGAGTTAGAAATTTTAGCGATCTAAACAAGGTCTGAGTATTATTTCTTTAAAAAAAAAGGGAGTATTCTTTTCCTTGTTCGCCAAAATAACGTCTCGTGTCGCATGTGAAAACGACGGAGACTGGCACGATGAAATCATGCCGGGCAGCTCCCGGAACTCCACTAGTCCACTTCTACTTCCACCTCGGCCACAGCGCCTCCCCGCACCCGGCTCACATAACCCGTGAGTCGAAGGCCGAAGCGTCAGTGACAGAAGACCCCAGCGGCGCACGTAGACCGGGTGCACGCGGCGGCTCGGGCGGCCCGTGCGGCTCGGAGATAAAAGGCTATCCAGTAGAAACCCACCCCGGACTGGCGTGCCACTGCCACGGTCTCCTCCTCCTCTTCCGCCTCCCCGACTGCTGCTTGAAAAAAAGGAAAATAGAGAGCGAAGCGCTCCGTGCGGTCACCGAAAGGGAGGAGCGCCGGCGAGGTGTCGTCCACACGAAGCTGCGAGGTTCGGTGAGAATTTCTAGCTCGCTGCCTGCCTCCGATGTCCGATCGCGTTCGTCGTGCTGTGTCGATCGCTGGGGCGGGATTCGTGCTCGGTTTAGCTGGATTATATATACTCCCGTTCAGCCTGGGCAGGTTTCTGAGCGCCTGAATCAGCGGTGGATGCTTGCTTAGGTCTGGTTTTGGGGAATTTGTGTTTGTGTGGATGGGAGGATTTGAGGTACACTAGCTCACAATTGGGTCTGTCAGGTTGCAACATCATCGAATTAGGTAGAATCCTCTTTGGTTAGGATGGTATTGAGCCCGGTCAATTTCTCCGGTTCGTTTCGCCATTAAGGATCTAGGCCGATTTGGTCTTTGGATTTACTTTTCTGCTCCTTGTTTCCTTCACCCCCGGGAACGGGCGACTGATTCAAGTTTGTCGAATTTTTTATGCGGTTTATGATGCAAAACATGCTGTCGATTTCGCTGTACGAGTTATGCTGTCAATTTCGCTGCACGAATTGTTAAATGCTCTGGTTTAGTAGCACACATCATATATTTGTCCTGTTCTCGCTCCTGCAGCGATAGGGTATATTCCACTTGCGCCGATTATAAGGCCACCAGGATCAGCAGCTCAGTGCCTACCTCACCAGTCACCACTTGCGTTGCGTTGGTTGCTCTGCAGGTGTTTGTAGGATTGCGTAGGTGACCTCTTCTGCTGCTTGGAGACGGCCATGGCCACCGGTGTGGCTCCAGCTCCTCTCCCACATGTCAGAGTGCGCGATGGTGGCGTCGGGTTCATTAGGAGCGTCGACTTTGCCAAGGTCTTGTCTGCTCCCAGTGCTGGCGCGATGAGGACAAGCTCCTCCAGAGGCAGGGCGCTCGTGGCCAAGAGCTCAAGTACTGGTTCCGAGACCATGGAGCTCGAGCCATCTTCAGAAGGAAGCCCACTTTTAGGTATATGCTCTTGTGTCCTTGCGCATATATTTTTTTATGTAGCTGTGTTTTTTTCAAGTCAAGGGATCTGTCCCAGATTTAATCTATGCACCCTTTTCCTAACTGAATGAACTGTCCTGTCTTCGTCCTTCAGTACCCAGGCAAAAGTACTGTGAATCCATACACCAGACAAGGAGGAGGAAAACTCGAACAGTGATGGTGGGGAATGTGCCACTTGGCAGTGATCATCCCATAAGGATTCAAACCATGACGACTTCAGATACCAAGGATGTTGCAAAAACAGTAGAGGAGGTGCATCCCATCTGAAATTCATCTTGGTTGTTCTTAGTAATCTCTACAAAATTTGAATGTGGGAGATGAATTACCCAGCCTTTTTCAGATGATTGTGTATATTTAACTAATTAGCACATCACTTGCACCATTTCAGGTGATGAGGATAGCAGATAAAGGAGCTGATATTGTTAGAATAACCGTCCCAGGGTAGGAAGGAAGCTGATGCCTGCTTTGAGATAAAAAACACTCTGGTTCAGAAGAAGTAAGGTGTCCTTTTCTTCACATTCACTGAGTTCATATGCATGTGGCCTCACCCTTTTCATTGTGTTTGTATAGTTACAACATTCCACTAGTGGCCGATATTCATTTTGCTCCTACAGTAGCTCTCAGGGTGGCAGAATGCTTTGACAAAATTCGTGTGAACCCAGGAAATTTTGGTGAGTGAAATCTTGACATCCCTCATTTTAGCCTGTCATGTTTTTATTGTTGCAAAATGCTGAGAACTGTACTGGCAGCTGATCGTCGTGCTCAATTCGAAAAAAGCTGGAATATACTGGCGATGACTACCAAAAAGAGCTTGAGCATATTGAGAAGGTTGAAAAATTGTTACTCTTAGTCCTGTTTCAATCAGTGTGAAGTGAACATATGGCATGTTACCTTACAGAGCCATATTGATTTTGTCTCAGGTGTTTTCTCCATTAGTTGAGAAATGCAAGCAGTATGGAAGAGCAATGCGTATAGGAACAAATCATGGTAGTCTTTCTGACCGCATAATGAGCTACTATGGTGATTCTCCACGGGGAATGGTGATTATCTCATTTCCAAGGAAATATCTAAATAGTATAGTATAGTGCATAAAAGTTTGACATCTTCTGCACAATGTTGCAGGTTGAGTCTGCTTTGGAATTTGCTAGGATATGTCGGAAGTTGGACTTCCACAACTTTGTCTTTTCAATGAAAGCTAGTAACCCTGTTGTCATGGTCCAAGCATATCGCCTGCTTGTGGCAGAAATGTATAACCTAGGATGGGATTATCCCCTGCACTTGGGTGTTACAGAAGCTGGAGAGGGTGAAGATGGAAGGATGAAGTCTGCTATTGGCATTGGGACACTGCTAATGGTATTGTTTCAATACTTATTTTATGTTGTATGAAATCGAATCTCTTGAAATGGTTAATCTGGAAATGAGGTAAACAACATGGAAATCATAGCCTCTTCTCAGGATGAAGAATACTTGCTTCTTTTAGAGCTTAGAGCTGGAAGCTTTGAGGATGAATATTTTTAAAATAAATTTTGCCAATCAGTTCCATATCATGATATGTTATGATTCCATATTAACAAAAGCCCCACAATCAAATAGCTGTCTGGAAAAAAAATATATGTGTTTAAGGTTATTAATCTTTGTTTTGTGGATTAACTGATTGGGACATTTGCCATGCTACGGCACATAATTAAGTACAGGACTAGCAGTTTCCTGTAAATCAATTGTATTGTGGAAACTGGCAAGTTCAACGAAAAACATGACCTATATCTTCTGTGTCTTCCATTGCAGGATGGCTTGGGTGATACAATCCGTGTCTCCCTCACAGAACCACCAGAAGAAGAGATTGATCCTTGCCAAAGGTTGGCAAATCTTGGGGCACAGGCTGCAAACCTTCAAATTGGGCTGGTAATGGAGTTTCACTTTCCATACTTTTCAGTCACCATGTAGTAAATACAAGTCTTTAATATTTGTGTTTTCCCTTAAGCATTTATTTAATTGTCTTGGATTTTGTATTGTTTTTTCAGGCCCCATTTGAAGAAAAGCATAGGCGTTATTTTGATTTCCAGCGTAGGAGTGGTCAATTACCTTTGCAGAAGGAGGTTTGTTAAAAATAATTCCACATTATGGTCATAAAAATTACTAATGCTAGATTTCTTATCGGTTGCTCGTGCTCTTATGACAGGGTGAGGAAGTTGACTACAGAAATGTCCTGCATCGTGATGGTTCTGTACTGATGTCAGTTTCCCTGGATCAATTAAAGGTAACTACACCTTTTATACTCTTTTGTGTTGGATTTTCTGGAATACATAATATAACACACTAAAAGGGATTTTGGCATGTGGGTTTTGATTTAGGATCCACACCAGTAGTTGTTAAGTAGTACCATTATTGTTTTCCATGCTTTTTTTTATTAAAAATTGGTTGTTACTCCAAATAAACGTTGCAGTGACAACTCTTTATTGATTAGCCATCTGAATAAATATGCTCTGTAGTGATGAATGCTACCTTTATTTGCCAGGCTCCTGAGCTCCTTTACAGGTCTCTTGCAGCAAAGCTTGTGGTTGGCATGCCTTTCAAGGTCTGTTCTATGGTTTTTATGTGCGTACATTACTGGTGTTAGATGGATTTTAGTTGAAGTTGATTATTTCTCCTATATCTATCAGGATCTGGCTACTGTAGATTCCATTCTTTTGAGGGAGCTCCCCTGTAGAAGATGCTGAAGCTGTGAGTTACAGTTTCTATCCCTCTCTCAATTCTATCCCTCTCTCAAGTGCACATGTTGATCATTTTATTCCCTTTTTTAGAACTCTACTCTAATTTTGTGAATGTGTACAGAGGCTTGCACTCAAAAGATTAGTTGACATCAGCATGGGCGTCCTGGCCCCCTTTATCGGAGCAGTTGACAAAACCACTCCCACATGCAATTGCACTTGTCAACCTCGACGAATTGTCAAGTGGTGCACACAAACTTTTGCCAGAAGGTAGTTATTTGAATTAGACCATGACATTACTGTTTCTTTGCTAATAGTTTAAGGACAAATATTTCACTGAGAAGACAGAATTATAGTCTTATAGAAAATGGACTTTCTAGTTCAGATTAAAAGAGAAGGTATTCCCTATGTTCCAATATAAAGATTGTTTCTAGTTTGTCCTACATCAAACTTTTCTAACTCTGACAAAGTTCATAGAAAAATGCACCAAAGATCTACAGCATCTAGTTAGTTTCATTAATCCACCATGCAATATATCTTAATAGTTCAGTTTGGTATTGTAGATGTTAATATATTTTTCTTATAAATTTGGTCAAAGTTAGAGGAGTTTTGACTTAAGATAAAACTAAAACGACCTACATTTAGAACGAAGAGAGTATGTTGTTTTGCCTAATCTCATCAATTTGTCCTTTTTTATGGTGTGTATAGGCACTAGACTAGCTGTCACTCTTCGTGGTGATGAATCATATGAGCAGCTAGATATCCTTAAGGATGTTGATGATATAACAATGTTGTTACATAATGTTCCATATGATGAGGAGAAGACAGGCAGGGTGCATGCTGCTAGGAGGTAAGAAAACACAGTGGTCGATTGCGATGTGCTATTAAATGAGAATATTTTAGGATTTATTTGTCCACCATGCTCAACAGCACTGTGATTTTTTTGTCCTTTGAGGATTAACATTTTTGTCTTGCACAGGTTATTTGAGTACTTACAGGCCAATGGCTTGAACTTCCCTGTAATTCATCACATAGATTTCCCTAAAGCCATCGACAGGTGACTTTCAATATTCCTATTTTCTTCCCCTTGGAATTGTGAGTCATTGCTTTCTTGTTTATTCTAATCTAACTATGTGCAGAGATGGTCTTGTCATTGGTGCTGGGGCCAACGTTGGTGCTCTCCTAGTTGATGGTCTTGGTGATGGTGTACTTCTTGAAGCTGCAGGCCAGGAATTTGAGTTCCTGAGGGACACATCTTTCAACTTGCTCCAGGGTTGCAGGATGCGCAACACAAAAAACTGTACGTTCATTTTTTATTGGTTTAATGATATGACTATCTCTATACCACCACTACTTGCAGAATTGTAGTAAAAAAGAAAAACAAAACCAAAAAATGAAAAGCAACAGCCAAACAAAAACAAACTGTTGATGTTTCTCTCTGAGATGAGAATTGATTTTGTCGAAAGTGATTTTCTGACTATGAATGCTGTAGGAATATGTGTCTTGTCCTTCGTGTGGCCGAACACTCTTCGACCTTCAGGAAATCAGCGCTGAGATTAGAGAAAAACCTCTCATCTGCCAGGTGTCTCGGTGAGTTTCCTGATTCAAATATATATGGCCTGATCAACTGTATATGGCTCTTTCAAAAAAGATCAACTGTATATTCATTTCCTTCTCTTCTATCAAATATACTGATCAACCGTATACATATTTGCCTGTCAGATCGCTATCATGGGTTGTATTGTCAACGGGCCAGGAGAGATGGCTGATGCCGATTTCGGGTATGTTGGAGGGGCTCCTGGAAAGATCGACCTTTATGTTGGCAAGGTAATCATTCCATTGCTTGGTTGCCAAAAAAACATATATATGAAATGGAAAGTTCTTCTATGTTGGCTAGAACAGCCTGGTCCAGTTAGCAGTCCCAAGGCATCAACCAAATACCAAACGGACAAATGCGGGTTGGGAGCCCGTGATAGAACAAGGGCTGATTTTTGTACCTGCAGTTGTCTCGAGCTGCTATCCCCATCCTGCTAAAAAGTGCAATTTATTTTCTGCAGACCGTTGTGCAGCGCGGCATTGCCATGGAAGGTGCCACTGACGCCTTGATCCAGCTGATCAAAGACCATGGCCGATGGGTTGATCCCGCTGCCGAGGAGTAGGGGCTCTAGGCTAGTCTGTAGTTTATACTGTATTTTGTAAAGCGAAGCACGCGATGCAGTAAATGAGCATACAATGTACATCACCCCTACACATTTTATACATCTATTGAGATTTGAGAAATAAATTAGAAATTTTGGGTGACAGCAAGTCTGCAGCACCCCCGATGAAGCAGACATGATAGTAGTACATATTAGAAGAATCCTATCATCCATCAGGGTGTAAGAAAATAAGATTATGCTAGTATTTCTGCTAATTGTCATTCTTGTTTGGTTTGTGAGACCAATTTGCTCTGTCCCTTCTGGTATAGATTTGTTACTATGTGTTTGTTAAAACCGACTCTCTGGTTGGCGAGTCAGTTGGCTTAACTAGTAGTAATCATCTGTAACACTCTGGTTTGCTTCACTAGTGATATGGTCATCAACCAAGCCATTAACTGAACGAGAGGCATTGCAGAGAACCAGGGATGCTCGGCTGCTGTTTTGTTCCCTCACTACTTCTATAGCATCGGATCTGCAGTGATACATAACCACTCCCTCCTACCTGTTAAACAACGTACCTTTGTTCCTGGAGTGTTCAGTGCTCAAACATATAACTGCCTTGCTCAGTGCTTAAGCACATTGCCTGACAGAAGATTATTATTGTTATTATTGATGTTAATTGACACAGACAAAATACATGCCACTAGGGCATGAGTGACACTATGATGCCATCTACCCTCTACGATCTACAGCTACCATGCTCCTGCTTCTGCTCGCCGCGCTACGCGTCGTCGGCCTTGAGGAAGAACCCGAGCTGCCTCATGAGGCTGGGATGGCCATACTCGACGATGCCGAGACGCTGCAGGTCCCGCAGGTGGATGCTCTCGTCGGGCAGCACCGCCTTCTCCATCTCCATCAGCTCCCGGCGAACCTTCGCCCTGTAGATCAGACCGGCCAGGACGTCTTGGGCCTTCTTTGCCTCACCACCACTCTGCGCCGCCCCTGATGCCGGCGGCTCCCATGGTGGCTGCTGCGCAGACGTGGCAATGATCTGCTCGGGAAGAGATTCCCGTAGAGCTGGCAACTCGTCGGAGTCGCTTTTGCAAGCAGAGTCACTGTCCTTGTCTGAACCACTGCTGCTTCTTGAGCTCGGCCTGCTGCCGGTTTTGACCTCATGCTCCAAGATGTCTTTTATTTTGTCCTCGGCCAGCTTGTCGTGATCCTTGAGGAAGAACCCGAGCTGCCGCATGAGGCTGGGATGGCCATACTCGGCGATGCCGAGACGCTGCAGGTCCCGCCGGTGGATGCTCTGGTCGGGCAGCACCGCCTTCTCCATCTCCACCAGCTCCCGGCGAACCTTCGCCCTGTAGATCAGACCGGCCAGGGGAACACTCCTGGGCGCGGCACGATGGACGTCTTGGGCCTTCTTTGCCTCACCACCACAATGCGCCGCCCTTGATGACGGTGGCTGCTGCGCAGACGTGGCAATGATCTGCTCGGGAAGAGCTTCCCGTTCAGCTGGCAACTCGTCGGAGTCGCTTTTGCAAGCAGAGTCACTGCCCTTGTCTGAACCCGAACCACTGCTGCTTCTTGAGCTCGGCCTTCTGCCGGTTTTGACATCCTGCTCCAAGACGCCTTTTATTTTGCCCTCTTCGGCGAGCTTCTCGCCGTCCTTTTTCTCTGGCAGGACATCCACGACGGTGGGGCGTTCCTGGGCGAACTTGTCCAGCTGGGTCTTCATCTCGAACAGTACAGAGTCTTCCACAGAATCAATGTTGATCTCAGTCTCACCACCGGCATCGGCATCGCCCAACTGCTTCAGCAAGAACTCCACGATTGGCCCTGGCACTTCACCTGACAGCGAGGACAGGCGACAAGCAAACTGACTCCTCTCTTCTGCCGACATCCGTGGTGGTGGCGCCCGTATCTGCTCCTGCTCCTGCTCCACCAGACTTGACATCTTCCTCCTCTTCAACGATGGCGCATTGCCCCCACCACCCTCCGTTGGCTCCGATCGCTGTTTGGAATTGGAGGCCAAGAACCGCTCCTTGTTGCCGTTGCCGGCAGTTGGTGCGCCGCCACTGCATGCCCCGCGCCGGGATATAACCTCTGCTTTCTTTAGGAGACCGCGCAAGACATCGAGCTCGGACGCCAGGCGCTTCTGTATGAGCTCCCGAGCTGACGACATCGCCGACGACGGTTGAGACCTTCGTGTCAACGGCGGCGGTCTCAACGAAGCTGTTGCGGAGGCAGGTCATCTTGCGTTTCTGGCTAGACACGTACAACTCCTCGACCCCGCCGGCGAGGCAAACTGACGAGTCTCGTGCGGGAGCAACGCGCGGCGGCTTCATCCCGGACGCGCGCTCACTAGCGTCAGTAGGGGCATGCGCAGCGCGACGAGGGACGCCGCCGGCGAAGGGGCGAACGGCAGGGGCAAGGGTGGTAGCCATGATCTGTCGCAATGCAAGTCCGAGGAAGGGAAGAATCTACACATAAAAAGGCTGTTTTTGGAAGCTAGCCAAAATTTTTTTTTAGGAAAAAAAGGCAGATGTCTGAGTAAGGTAAGAATATGCGTCTTCTTCTCAAAATAAAAAGCTGTTTCAGGAAGCTACCCAAATGGTTTTTTTCTTCTGCAGATAACAAACGCGTGCACGGTCACAAAGAAGTCATTACCATTTTTTTTCCGTTCCCCGTGCGCCAAAATGTTATCGTACTGATTACTAAATATACACAGCTCTTTGGCACAAATCTTCGATGATCAACGAAGGGGTTTCACTCCATTCTGAATTTGTCTAACTGTATCCCTTCTCCCACTATAAAAACAGGGGAGAAGTACACACCACAAGCCTTCAATATATACATACATACATACATGCATATATATACACACTGTTGCTGCCTCTACCATGGCAATGCAACAAGAATTAATCGATGGTATGGTAACCCACTAAGGTCGATGGTATATGGTAAGCCACTAAGGTTGATCGTCAATGTGGACGTCTATTGATCGATGGGCAGGTTTTCTTCACATGTCGAGCCAGTCGTCGTCGTCTTCGTTGAGGTGGTACCTGTATCTGTCGAGATCCTGGTCGGTGAGGCCGTACTTGAGCCGCCAGTACTCGAGCCGCTCCTCGGCCTCCCTCATGTTGTTCATCAGTATCTGCACCCAATCAATGCAATGGCGGATTGCGTCAGCCGTCAGGTCATCAAGAAACAGAAACAAAAGTTTCTCGTAAGCTCACGTACGTGATACGCGATGTTGATCTTCTGGAATTCGACGCCGGTGTCGCGGTCGCTGTCCTTGCAAACGTCCGGATGGTACTGCACGGGCAAAGGAAGACGAACGAACTCGTCAGGCAGAGGATCAACTGTTTCGGCGTGGACATGGTGATTGATTGATAACTGGAGTGAAGAGGTTATGGCTATGGACGCACCACGAGCGCGAGGCGTCGGAAGGCCTTCTTGACCTCGTTGCGGGTGGAACCGGGGCGCAGCCGCAGCGTCCGGTAGTGCTCCTCCGCCAGGCCCCCGGCCGCACCCACCCCGGCCTCGCCGACGAAGCTGCACCTGATGGCCGTCGCGGCGCCGCGCCTCGCCGTCGTCACCGTGCCTGTAATCCTCCTCCTCCTCCTCCTCCTCCCCCCACACCTCCATCAACGACGGCGACGACGGCGACGACGCCACGCGCACGCCTGCTCCAACGACGGCCATTTCAACACCGCAGCGCGGGTTCACGAGTCCTATAGCTAGAGGCAGAAGATCCAAGAGCGCCCCGACGCGAGAAGCAAGATGATCGATGAGCTGGTGTGAGCTGCAAAGGGGACAAAGTGTGTGCTGTGCGTGCTTCCGGATTTGACCGCTTGTGTGGGGGCAACGCACGGGGGCTGGGTTTTATACAAGAGGAGAGACATGCTCGGCACGTTTGGATCACGGCGAATAGCCGCCAGCGGATGCAGGTGGCCGTTTTGGCAGCTGCCGGCTGGGATCGACAACGCGGCCGCACGCGTGTTTTCCTATCCGTTCTCAGCGGCGGGACGGGGAAAACGAGAAGATCCTGGCGCACGGGGCCGGCGGGCCTCCGCGTCCACGCTGTGGTAGCTGCCAGCGCGGCGTCTGTGTGCCAAATGTTGCCGATATAGCTAGCCGGGAAGAGGACAGCCAGACAGCAACGGCTAAGCCTCGGCAGATCCAGTCAGCCAGCCAGACATTTTGGGGATGTCACGGGACGGAACGGTGACGAGTGCTGCACTGCACCGGACGACGTGAGCGACGCACGGTCGGACGCACGCAGCCCGTATCCGTACACATCCCCCACTGCACTGGGGTTGCTCATCTCTGTGCGACAGGGACTTACAATGGCAGGGGACAGCTAGCTTCGCGGTGAAGAAGGCCGACATGTTGGACCAACCAAAGGGATCGATGTCTTGTCAAAAAAAAAAAAAAAAAAAAAGAAAAGATCGACGATGAATTTCGCTGTGTCGATCTTCTTGGAATGTTCCGGCTATGTATGCCAAGACCACGTCGTGTTGCGCCGGTACGGTTAAACCAAGGCGACACACGCACACACGCCGACACGGCCAAACCGCCCAACCCCTACCGTTTGCGTTTTGCCTGATCACCTCCATTCCGTCCGCCCAATGCGTTTATATCGATCTACTGAGTTCGTCAGCTTGGAACGATGGTCACGTGGTTGAATGCTCCTAGTCAGCGTCGAAGGAAGATATATACGCTATCCACACATGTGCAGATGATATAATTTGTAGCGTAAGTTCTCGACTGAGTTTTTTTCTGTTGGAATCACAACTGCTAGTTTGACACCAGCGCCCCAAAACTTTCACAATTGAGGAGATAAAATATCCTCTCAAAAGGTAATGCATCCGGTAGATTTTGTATGCCTACGAGGGATGAGGGATACGGGGATAGGGATAGGGACAGAGGATCGTCATTCTTATCTCACAAACAAAGAATTATCGGTAATTGTTTATTTACTACGTCCGGATAGCTCCGGACACGTCAAACACAGCCCAACCACCCGCCCTCCTTCGACCGAGTCTTCCTCATCCCCACTCCCTTTGCGCTCCCTCATCCTCATCTCCACTCTACTGCTCGCTCCCTCACCCCGATACCAGCTCCTGCGACTGTGCACCGCTCACCCATGCTCCCTCCTCCCTCCTCCAAGAGTTCTCGGCGTCGCCGGTCCCGCTTGAGCCGAGCACCCCTGCTCACAAGCGCCGTGCCCGGGAGGGACGTTTGTCGGCGTGCCTCCCGAGTTGCTTGTCGGCCCCCACCCCAAGCTGCTCCTTTCCCCCCTGGCTCCTTCACCCACCCAGGAATCCCCTCCGAACTTCGGCAGCACCCTCTCCTCCCTCACCGACGTCCTCCCCACCCTAGGTTGCAGTTGTATCTTTCAATTGATTTGAAAGATTTTAGAGGTTTGTTAGTTGAACCATATGGATGTTGCAAAAGTAGATCGGAGAAATGTTGCACATGTTGCAATTGTTTTCAGAGGAAATGTTGCAATAGTATTTTTTATAGTGTTTTACATGTGTTTAAAGATGTGTTTCATTTGTGTTTTTCCGGACGTAAATTGCAATTCTGTTTATGTGGATGTTGCATATGTTTTACACATATGTTGCATGTGTTTAATTCGATGTTTTACATATGGTTGCAATGGTTTGAAGTATGTTTTAGCTGTGTTTTCAAGTGATGCGTAAGGATGTTTCAAGTGCTTCTACTAGCTTTAAACGTATGTTTCAACTGTTTTCATGATGTTTCAAAAATGCATCAGATGTTGCATCTTCTTCTCCTTCCACCTTGTGCTATATCTTCTCTCCTAGTGCCGACAGGGCATCCATATGAATGAGGGGATGGAGCGCTGATTGGCAGTGATCGAGGAAGCATATGGAGATGGCAGTAGGGGGCACAGGCGGTCCCTACAAAGGGGAACAACGCTTGGAGTGGCGAGGAGAGGAGGGACACACGCGGGGAGCACAGGGTAGCGTCATGGGTGGTCCCTTGGTGAATGCGGTCACTGCTTGCAGAGCTTGAAGATCACATCAAAAAGACATAAAAGAAAAGCAACACATGTAGAGACTCTTTCCAAGCAAAAGGATTTGAAGACCCCAAAATCCAATTGCCGTCGACCACACATGACTTAGTATCCATTAAAAGAACATCAACCGAAGAAACCCTCAGAAGAATCCAAGCTTCTTCACCCCATCAAAACAAAGTGTCCAAGCTTCTTCACCCCATCAAAACAAAGTGTTGGAAATGCAGGACTTTGTTGTAGAACAAAGCAAAAGGTGGTCGATATCATTTTTTTGAAACTAAGCTTGGCTCGTTCTTCATTAAGAGGAGTTAGAAATATCAAATTAGTCACAAAACCACTCACCGAAGCTTGGTGAGGTGCCATGGGTAGTGGGTGGGGAACACACAACACAAGTCACCGGCTAAAACGGTGGAGCTTTGAGCTTTATACTAGCTAAGAAACCAAATGCATGACAAGACGATCAACCGAGGGCGCTCAGCAGGGGGCGGACGCCCCTAAAGCCCGCGCGGATCCAGGCCTTCCCCTTTGCACAGATGTCATCCCGAAGCTGCATCGGCGTCCTTGAGACTTGGTCTCATAAGAACACCAAATGTCAAAAGCTACCAGACTACTTCTCACAAGAACACCAAATGTGAAGATATGCCAAAGATCAACAGATCTGACAGGCCAAACTTCAACTGACCCTTCGACAATGCCAGAGGTTGAACGTCATTGAGGTAGGGAAGAGGTAGAAGAGACCTTATTCGTTAAAAGCATCTCGTCAATAACACTAGAAACCAAACCATATTGTTATGAAAAAATACAAGTACAATGTCGAGTCAAATCATTTTAAGTTTCTTCACTTCCATAAAAAAATAAATATTCATTATACCAAATTCGTGTTATTAAATTTGTTTTTCCGTCTCAAATGTTGATATTTTCTATATAAACTTGGTCAAACATTAGATAGTTTAGCTATAGAGACATAGCTAGAATTGCATCACTTTCTGCATAAAAGCAATGTCCTCTTCTTCTTAAGAACAAAGCAAAAAATCAGGCGACTTGTATAAACATTAAATAATAATAGCAAAACTGTTTTGGATATACCTCCTAAAAGAAATCTAAAATTCAAGTCGAACATCAACCAGAACAGAAGAAATTAACAAAAGTATCATAACAGAAGGGTTTGCCTATTTTTTGCACTACCTAGCTAGCTAGTTGACCACGGCTATATATGTGTGCGTGGATCATCACTGCTTTGGAAATGGTAGAACACTATGCAGTGTATGCACGCTCCTTCCACGGGCCACGCCGAATGCACTCCCATTGTGTGCTAATAACTAAAATTAGGACTCTCAACAATCAAGACGTTATCCTTAGATGGCTTAATCCATGTATATCCTTAAGGAAACTGAAGGTATCAAAGGTTACAGATGGATGCATTGCCCCCTGTTGTGAATCGCTATCGTTTTCGGCAGCAGGTGCACTTCTCCTGCTCGTGTTTCAGAGCCTGCAGATAGGAAGAACTATGGTCAGTGACTCAGTCTACGTAATTCGAGACGATCAAGAAAGACATCAAATTAAACGGTCTTTTGTGTGCTGTCAAGAACATAATATATATATACCCGCGTGTGTGATCAGTGGAAACCGAAACGCATTCGTCTTCAGATCATTGTACTCTCTCTATGAAAAACATACAGTAACATATTTGAATAAATGCACACGAATGCATGCAGATTACCTGCAGTTCGCTCTGCAGGCCCTTGATGTGCTCAACTGCAAGGTCCAACATGTCCGCGGTGCTCGTTTGCTGTGGCATCAACACACACATATATATAAGCAAAAGATCACTGATCAATTAAATTTCCTTTCACCTTAGTGTTCAGTAATCGAGTTATTATAGGCCAGTCTCTGTGGAAAGTTTCATTGCTGCCTCGTGCAGGTATATATACAAAAACTATACCTAAAGTGAGAACTACTTTGCAAAATGGTCATCATTCTACTATCTATCTGAGTGGTAAAATGTACGGAGTATGCAAGAAAATGTATGTCAGTACGTTCAGTTGTGGCGTCGTCATAGACTCATAATTCATTTTAGATCGTAATAACACAACTCGTAGTTACCTTGTCCATGTTGGGGACGAGGTCCTGGAGCTTCCTGAGCTTCTCGCTGATCCTCGTCCTCCTCTCCTGCACCATAAATAAATGACGGTGAATCTCTCCTGCTGCGAAAACCGGCCTGATACATGCATAGAGGAATCTTGGAATCCATATAAGTCACGCACCCTCTCGGCGATGCTCCTGGGGTGCGTGGCGCACCCGCGCTTGGCGCGCACTTTGAATGGCACCTGGTCCTGCTGCAGCTGCATGTACCTGTCCATGCCCGCCATCTCCATACCCGCCATGGCGCCGCTAAACTGCATGCATTATTCACGCAGATCCATCAAACACACAACGAATGGAACGACAACGACACTTACAGTCACCGGTGCCAAAGAAAATCAAACCAGCTTACTGGCTAGAGCGTGCATTGCAACATATAGCTGTGGTATGGTGTGGGTTAAATGTGTAGTCGCCATGCATACCTGAGGGTCGTATGCGCCGAGGGTGGTAATGATGTCCCTGGACTCATCCCACGGCCCGACGATGGAGAACCCGCCGGAGTACGAGCGCTGCGCCGCCGTGGCACCACCACCGCTGCTACTCTCGCCAGAGCCACGACCCGCCGCGGCGCGGTCGCCCATCAGGCTGGCCGGGAAGGCGGCGCCGTCCTCGGAGATCCGCGAGAGGTGGCCCGCGGCGGCGGCGCTCTGGTGGCCCTGTTGATGCGGCGCCCCGCCGGTGAAGTTGAACTCGGACGCCGGCTTCATCTTCCGGCCACTGCTGCCGCCGCCACTGCCGCTACTGTTGTTGGCCGTTGAAGGATCACGCTGATGACCTTCGCCGCCACCACCACTGCCTCCGGCGGCGGCTTTATTTGATCGTGGATACGTCGACCCTGCGTAGTTTATTCCAAAACCAGGCCCGCACATTGTTTAGAAAAGAGTAACTGTCAACTTTTTCGAAAGATTAAAAAAAACTGTCAACTTGCCAAGATGGTTAATAGTATAATGCATGATCTGAACAAGTGGGCAATGCAACTAGCCAATTTACAAACTTGTGGCCTTTCTGCAAATAGTAATGTGATGGCCATTTTTACTATTTGAATCGAAATGTAAGTTTTCTTTCTCTTTCTCTTGAAAATCGTGGAGTATAGTATATGACATAGCCTGCCTTCTAATTGTTCTCCTAAGGGCGTCCGCAATGGTAATACCTAGTCTTAGCTATTTAGTTTGGTGATGTGGAGGTGGAGGTTTGAACAAGGAGACTATTTTAAGTTATTGGCCCACATGTTCATCTAAAACGTGAAATAGTTTTTTGCATGTGTTATTGGCCCTACTTTTTCTTGTCACATCTAGATACCAAATAATGCGAGCATGGCTAATAGTAGAGCCAAGTGTTTGGTATAAATCGTGAAATAGTATCTGTGATTTACCAAATTCTTGGTTTCTTGTAAAGTTTCTTTTATTATTATTTATTTCCTTCTCTTTTCTATTGCTCACATCCATATCTATTGGGACCCACTAATACATCCGTGCCCGCCACATTCTTTGAACAAGCCTCTCTCTCTCTCTTCCTTCCTCCCCTCCAAATCAAAATTGTAATAAATTGAAGGATATAGATTATTGTACCTGCTCTTAGGGACGCCTCAATGACGAAGTTAGCTCTTGTCGAATTAAACACGACGATCAGAATAATGTATGAAAGCGCCAATCCACTTTGCAACTTGCGCCGGAGTATAGGCTACTATTTTTGGCAGAACGGCGGTGACGTCACGAGGGAGCCGTCAGCTGAACCTGGACTGCAGACAGCGCCGGGCCCACCGCAGTACAAGTGGGCGTGCCATGTGGTCCCTGCCTTTGATTAAGACAAGTGACACCCCCATTAATTAGTGTTAGCCTCGTATAATTCACAAGTGTATGCGTGCTGGCCAATCTAGCTAGACCAGAATTAATCACTAAGTAGACTGTTTGTTCAACTCGCCCCTCAAGAGATAGCAGAAGCCAAAGCCAACTCTGCCATGTGGTGCGCATTCATTCTCGGGTAGCATTGACCGGTTTGATAGGGGCATGTACCGGCGCGATGCCATCCAATATTCCAATCCACCTCTTGGGTGTCTCATCCTCACACCAATAGTCTAGTCATATATATATCCGCAAAAGCAAAATCTTACTGCTATACCAAGAGAGAATACAAGTTGTTTCTTATTTAATTTGCTAAGAATTACTCCTAGTTCCAAATTATAAGTTGCCTTTTTTGGCTGAGCTTGTTTGATAATTTAGAATGAAGAGAGCATCTTTCTCTGAATAACTGAGCTTGTTTGATAGTGCTCTTTTGTGGCTCCGTTTCTGATTACTTCTGAGGAGCCTTGCTAAATGTTTTGTAGGTGAAGCCATTTTCAGTGGAAAAACAAGGTCGTTTTGAATGTGGCGCCTCTAAAACGGCTTTGGATCCAGCCATTTTCAATGGAAAAACAGGTCGTTTTGGATGTGGCGCCTCTAAAACGGCTTTGGCTCCTCCAGAGAAGCCCCTCTAGAATAACCCTGCCAAACATCTCCTAATGTAGGTTATATACGTGGCTACATGTACCTAAAATATATACAGCTAGTCCATACTGGATGAGTCGATTGCTTTCCCTAAGAGACAACTGAAGCGATGTCTACCATCATTAGCCATTTCTCATTATAGAGAACAAAATTTGCTTTTAACAAATTCTATTGACAGATATGGTCTGAAGGTTTTGGCATGAAACATTCTTTACTATTTGAATCGCGGAGTTTAAATGTAAGTTTTCTTTCTCTCTTTCTATTGAACACCCCCACCCCACACACGCACCCACCCTCCAGAATAATATATATAAGGGTTCCTAGGATTTCAGGATAGTTTAAATAACATGGCAAAATTAAAGTTGCACAAGCCAACAATATCCAACTAATTAAATGCATGTCCACTATATATGTTGACGGTGTAAATTGCAGTTGTTTGGCTGGCGTCAAATGGATCATGGTTGCTGGTTTCTAATCTGCCAAAAGGAGGCCATGCATGTCAACATCAACTCATGGTCCTCCACTATCACATATTCCATTTTTTTATTTCCATATATAGTACTCTAGTTAAGGATGATGTAAAGTTTAACATTTTTTCATCTTACTATATATGTATAGATAGCTCAGTAGCAACTAAAGTGAAATGAATATTAGCACATAGGCATTATTATAATGCCAATCGTACGTGCTAGGATGGCAGAACCTACAAGTTAAATATGTTTGACTCTAAAAGAATCAACAAATGGATGGATTTCTTACCCCTCTAGTGCAAAAACAAACCAGTGGACGAAAGAAACCGTTAACCTCTTGACCAACTCAAGCTCCTCTAAATTAGGTGGCCAGTATGTTTTCAAGATTATATATGTATAGTATTCTCTACCAAAGGACATATCGTAGACGTATAATGACTTTGCAACACATCAGCACACAATGTGCAAGTGGCAAACAAAACTTTAATTAAAATGAGCTACTAGGATTAGATAAATGGGACGAACAGTAGACATGTGAAGAAAAAAAAGTACATGTAAAAGAATAAAAGTGTGACTTCCAAAATCTTAGACCCCACACTTCACTATCGTAAAGGAGACGCCAATAAAACCAATAAAACCGCTGCTACATATATAACCCTTTAGCTCTCCATCTTGTATGACCCTTGCAATTTGTAATAAGGGGGGAAAGATGTTGCTTCTATGTTATATGCATACTGCGATTTAAAACTTGATTTTGCAATTTGTAAGTAGGGGGAAAAAGATGTTGCTTCCATGTTATATGCATACTACGATTTAAAACTTGATGTAAACTTTGTTATACTGTTCAGTAGCTAAGGGTCTGTAATTTCATGCTGAACAAAAGTTAATCCATGGTGTATTAATTAGCCACCATGCATGTGAGTGAGTATATGTGACAGAAATCTAAGGCATCTTCAAATGCATGCTAGACAGATTAAAGTAACTAGTACGTACGAGTACTCCACTACAAGTTGAAACTGTAAAAGGTGCTTCACAATATGTCAATATATGGGCCATGGCAAGGGGCAGCATCCAGCAAAAAGCCGCGCGCGCATCTGTTTTTGCAAAAATCGGCTTGGCCTCATCTAGCAAAATTTGGGTACCTGCTCCCTGCTTTAATCAAGCCAAAACCGGCAGGTAAAGTTGGGCAGTGCACGACACGGAACAAGTTGCAGCAGCTGCTTAGCTAGTGGCCGGTGCACTACAGCCAGTAGATTTTCCTTTGCGGCGGCCGGCGCCTATCATGATTCATGAATTGAATGCAACAAAAACGACCACGCTGCCGTCGTCGTCGGCTCGGCCTGTTTCTTCATTATCCACGGGGAAATTGGCCATTTCTCAAAAGATCGAGTTGGGTGGATGAATGTCGCCACTATGAGGCATTGCTAGCCAACAATGCAAATTCATTGTTGGTTCCAAACTAAGATCACGTATGATGACAAACTAAAATCAAATCATTGTATGATATGATGAAGGACTAATTCAATTCATGGCAGAAAAACGTGTTCCCCAATTCGATCAATTCCTATATCGATACGGCCGGTGAACATAAGGAAGACACATTTTTGAAGGAAAACACATGGAAATGGAAATTTGTTAAGGCGATTGAATGAACGCAGGCGTACCGTTGTCCACCACGAGGTTGGAGAAGAAGGCGACCGGCGAGCTACTGTGCCGCGCCAGCATGTCCATGGACCCGTCGTTGTTCTGCCTATCCGCTTCGCCGCCGGCGCCGAGATGGTGGTGACGACGATGTCCGTCGTCGTGCCCGTGCCCGTGCCCCAGCGAGATGTCGCCTCCTCGGTACCGCAGGCCCGCCGCCGCCGCCCTCTCGCCCGCAACACCGCCGCCGCCGCCGTGCTGGTGTTGCCCGCCCGACGACGAGGAAGAGGACGGCTCCCCGCCGCCGCCGCCTCCGGGCGGCAGGAAGCGCCTCATGATCGATGCCGACGACAACCCCGGCCTTCTCCCTCCCTCTCCGATCCGGTCCGGGATAAATCGTCAGCTGAGCAAGCTAGGACGACGACGAGCTAGCTAGGCACGCGGTGGCCGGCCGGGAGTGACGTGGGTTTTGGCAGATGCGCGCGCGCGCGTGCGTTCACGCGTAAAACTACGGCAACTGGGCGTGGTGGTGGTGGTGCTGCAAGTGGGCGTGGTGGGCTTAAAAGAGCGGGCGGAGGGTGGAGGAGCCAGGCAGGCGGCCACCGTGATTGGTTCTCGGGGCGTGTGGCGGGGTGCCGCGCGGGGACCGCCCCGCCCTGGACTGGACTAGGGTACCTAGGGTAGGTGCTGTGCTGCCGCTAACTGCAAGTGGCCGGAGGGAAAGACCGGGACCGGGGCACGGGCATCTCTTCGCTAGTCAGCTCTCGCTGGAATGCCTGCCTGCACGGCCGGCGGGCCGCCCTCGCCGACGCCGCCGATCGATCCAGTGGATGAAAAGGAAAGGTTGCCTTTGCCTCGCCGGATGATATGATAAGATTGCAATCACCGGATGTAGGCACACATGGTCTCCTGCGCTAGCTGCGCACACCCATGTTTTGCATATATATCAGTGGATTATACCCTGGGCCGACAGTGCTATTGTATTTTAGCCCCTCTATTTCAAATTATAGTCCACTTTAAATTTATCCTAATTTAAACTTGTCTAGTTATCACCAGTTTTTGGAAAAGAAAACATTACTATTAACATACACAAGAACAAATACGCTGTTCATTGTCGAAATATATTCCGTATAGAGTATCTAAAGAACCTGATTTTAGAGCTGCATTCGTGTTGGAGCATAATTTCTATAAAATTTGGTTAATAAATGGTGCTAGTGTTTATGCTTTGTTTATTCTGCCTCCACATTTATCACAATGACATCTATTTATCTAGGATTGGTCTTGATTCTTATTCTTATTATTATCATGATTCCTTTTTTGAAATTCAAAAAAAAAAAAAAAAAAAGAATTAGATTGACCAGGTAAAAGGTTAGAGACCTAGAGGTAATTAAATTTTGTTCCTTGTTCTTTCTAATATTTAGTTTTTTTAAAGAAAAATAACGCTCTATTTATCTCATGTTTTTTCTTGTATATATTCCATAATTAATGATTCTTGTCATCGATCTTGAATAGCCTTATGTTCAAATCCTAGCTCCATCCCTAACACTAACACCATCGTAGCTTTCTGATCATCCTAGTAGGGCCACACCCACACAATTAATCTACCCATCTTGTTTTGTTGATGTTATTTTTGAGGATGTGCCAAGCACGTTTTTCATTAAGTGAAAGAAAGTTTTTTTGGTGTCCTCCATGCCACGGGAGCAGAGCTTACCACGTGCGAGGCAGCTCGCCATGATGGAGCATTTTCTTATATAAGGTTGGCAAAGGGTAGAAACAATGCATAACTAATATCTCATCTTGTGATAATCATGAGAACAATATCTATCATCAGATCAACGTTGCAATGAACAACCGCATGCACAGTGGATACAACGATTTTACGTGAAAAGCATTCTCAAGGTGAGTAAAAGTAACGAGACCACAACTGGTCCATACCAATCTTCCACTATAATCAACAATGGAGGCTAGGGTTTTGTGTTTTTTATTCCTTGCAACAAAGATTCATCTCCATGTTGATTCCAACCCAAATTAACGACTCACAAGAACTGGCCTGTGACAGTGGCGGAGCTGTGTGTGTGTGTTTTTTTTTTTTTTTGGGGGCATGGACCCCTAACATTGCACAACAAAAATTAAATTACTTATAATCTTTAATTGTTCATTTCTAATAGCATTGAGCTTGTGCGAGACGCAGGTATTCGGGCTGTGATTAGCTAAGACAGATCCACCACGTAATCCCAATAACGAGATAAGCTAGGATCATCAGAGAATGAACCAGACCGGACGCCCTTCACCCCCCGTCGAGCATGAGCTCGACGGACGTATCTCCATCTCGAACGAGCTCCCCCAGAGACGAGCTCTTAGACACGAGGTCAAGCTCGGCCTGACACCCAGTCTCCGTCTCGGACGAGCTCTCTGATCCTTCAGGGACGCTCCGAGCTCGAGCTCGATCGATGAGCTCTTCTCCGCCTCGGACGAGCTCCTGAACAAACAACAGTTCCCCGCCTATAACGGACACGGGATACGACGACGATCGAGGAGGCCGCAGCTATATTGGTCGGGCGCCGCAGCCTAGGGCGAGATATCATCAGAGATGCAAGATCCTCGACGGCACGCGCGGTATGGCTTGTCAGACCACGCCACACTGCGCCCGTGCGGCGCTCACGGACAACCGCTACAAGGATGACCTTGGCGGCGGCAGCCGAGCTCCCCATCGAGCTCTCCCCGTCCCACACGTTTTCTGCGACGCCGGTACATTTTATGATCGGGCGGCGCTGCCACGTGTCCGCCCGTGGACAGCGGCACGTGCCTGATGGACGGCGGAGCGCGTGGGTGACAAGGGCGGCGCAACGAGCTCATTGTTCCCCTTGCCGCCAACCGACGAGCTCCGAGCTCTGTGATCGTACGCACGACATATTGGGATATGGAGCTGCCCCTACGCTATTCTACTTCGACCAGCAAGCAGACTACCGAGTAGGGCGGCGACGACGAGCGCACGCCGGACAGCCCGGCGTGCCCTGCGAACCAGAGGACTTTCCCCATTTACTCACTCAATTTGTATTCCTTCTACTCCCAAGCCCTTCATCCAAAGGCCGCCTGTGAGCTCCCCTTACGACTATAAAAGGGAGAGCATGGTCGTCGGATGAAGGCAAGCTCTCTAAGCACACCAGCGGCCAGCACTCGATTCGCTTGATCACGCACACACCACAGAGACCTGGGAGCTCATTTCCCCTCTCTCGCCCGCTTGTATTCTTCCCGATACGAGCATTTGAGCTCTGATAGTGCCACACACTGGACTAGGGTGCGCCGATCAGCCCTGAACCAGTATAAATCTCTTGTCATTGTTCCTTGAGCTAGGCCATCGTTGCACACATTAGCCGGTCGGTTCTTTGTGACGTGGTATTCGACCATGACAGCTTGGTTTGGAAAATTTCCTCCTGAGCAAGTCTTTTGTTCGTGATGGCAAGTTGCTTGTTTCTTTTTCTATTTTTAGCTTTCCTTTTATAGCGTCGAGATAAATAGCTACTAATATATTGAGAAGCACAAAAAAAAAACGTTGTTCTTGTTCTCTTCTCGTTTGTTCTTGAGCAGCCGTGAGCAAATTTGTCGTATAGGCTTTCTAGCTCACATAACTTAATACTTTTTATTTATATTAAAAGTGAGATTATACAAAATTTTTGTCTTATAATATACCTATTAATATCTTCTAGATAATATAATAATATAAAACACAACTAGGTTATATAAATCATCGTCACTAAAATATCGAGTTGGTACTCAAGACTTACAAAGTCACCTTAGACGTCTTACGTCAACGGGCAAGTCACTTATCATCGAAAAAAATACCTAGGATACATATAAGAAATTGCTAGCATCCGTTGATGTCGATAAACTAACCCGGACAGTCACCATAAGGAACCTAACGAGTTGAGTTGCACTTAGTTTTTACATGTTGGTTTTGGCCACACCCACCCCCAAGTATAATTTCTATCTCCGCTGTGAGCTCCATTTAGGATGCTTTGGTGGGCTCAAGATCATCCTTCATGTAGAGGAGCAACCCAACAAATATCTCTCGGACTACCCTAGCTAGTGTGGTGCTATGTTTAGATACTCTCTGGTTAATGAAAGAGGTCGTAGTGATATATAGGTTTCACTTGTGATGAACAATAAGGGTCGACACATTGTTGAATTATAATTTCAACAGGATCTAGGAGCGGTCCAAACTTAGCAATCTCTAAGGGTCATGTGAAACATGGTTAGGAAAACTATTTACTGTGCTAAATTAATATATATTTTTAATTTATTTAGGTTAAGCTGAGGGATTTTTTTTTGCGAATTACTGAGCATAATTCAGCCGGTTAGGTTTTTTATGGTAGAACATATCCACTTGAGTTAAGGTTTTAATATTACGTCTACAATGACGACTTCGTCAATCTCCAGACATAGATATCGATCGGTCTGATCCTTTGGATGTATTATATAGATCATATATTCTTGCTCTCATCCTTTATTTTGATTAGTTAAGATACACCAGATAAGCTAGATTCTCGCTCTTATGCTACATTCACTCATCCTTAATTTTGTCTATATACACAAGGTTGTTGTACTACTAGCTACCATATCAATGTTCGTTTTACTGCTTTCTGGGGAGTTTGTCTATTTGAAACTTGAGTAATCTGGCCTATTTGATCACTCAAGCAATTGGATGGGTCATATCACACAAATCTAGGCCAAGGTAAAATTCATGTGAAATAGAGCCTTCCATCACGCGAGTATTTGCCAGGGCCAAATCACACAAATAAAAGACAATTGAAAATTTGTGTGAAAGGGGCACACCTCTCACACGAATTCTACCACATCAAAAAACAAAAAGCACAACAATCTTGAAATAAATTCTATAATAATTACAATAATAATTAGACAATAACACATGATTTGCAATAGTAGTAAAACTAGTTAAATACTATTGTAATTAATTTTTTTCCAAACACCAAAAACAAACCCCCAAAACAAACTCCCCCCCCCCCAAAAAAAACCCCAAAGCCAAAAACAAAGTTGTATTTTTTTTTTTTTTTTTTTTGCAAATACCAAAAATAAACACCAAAAGCAAAAGGCCCAAAACCCAAAGCCCCCAAAACAAACTCCCCCTCTTCCCCCCACCCCCAAAAACTCCAAAAAAACCCTAAGCCAAAAACAAAGCAGTAATTATTTTTTGTCCAAACACCAAAAACAAACCCCTAAAAACAAAAGCCCCAAAACCCAAAGCCCCAAACATAGACCCCCAAAAAAAAAAACTCCAAGACCACAAAGCCAAAAACAAAGCTGTAATTATTTTTTTTCCCAAACCGCCAATACAAAAGCCCAAAAAAACCCCTCAAAAAAGCTCCAAAATCCAAAAGTCATTTAGCTGCATCTATCGCACCCAAAATACCCAAAATAAATAAAGCACAAAAATACAGGACAAAACAAAAACACACAATCAATCAAAGTTGCATCCATCTGCACGACTGGACCCGGTCCTCCATCTCTCTCATCAGGGCCATATTACCTAGAGATGGAAGAGATTGATCGGAGCCAGCCACCCGTCCTGATGTCGGCTGTGGCGTGAGGAGCCGGCCGCCGCATGAGGTTGCCTGGCCATTAGTGAGCAGCAGCCTCCGACCAAGAAGGTTGAAACTACCACCATGAGGAATCAGGATCTCGGAGGCGAACCAATGGGCAGAGCTCACACGGGTGAAACTACCATAGGAAAAGCTCACACGGACAATCCAGATGGAGTAGAAGCAAATCCAATGGGCCAAAATTTGGGTGACAGAAGAGGCTAAATCACGCCCAATGGTTAGCTTTTCTATTTCTGGGAGTTGATTATTATTTCTATGCAAGAAACCGCGAATCCACCACCGTTAAAGCTGGTGCATGCCATGTGTTTGGCCTAGTGGGCTCCTAAGGCAACACGATATGAAAGTGCACTAGGATGTAATGAACTTTCCCACATTTTTTAATGCAATACGGGCAAAGGTCGGTTTCGGAAAAACAACTGTCAATCATATCGAGAAAACAGTACATCGCTCGATTTGGACGACGGAATAGATGGATACACCCCGTCGTAGTCGGCACATGAACTCGATCGATCACCAGATGGAATCAAGTCAGACATTACGAAAGAGTATATATATATATACACATGCGCCGAAACAATGTTAAAGAGCTGGGGAACATAGGTGCAGTGCAGTCTTTTTTTCATTCTTTCTGCTAGCGAGGAGCCTCGTCACGCGCGGCCGTCGTCGCCCGCCAGCCGGCTGGGTGCATGAACCTGGCGGGCGAGCGAGGCACATCCATCGCATCGGGCCCACCGCCGCCCGGCCGCCGGCACCTGCCTAGTGGTACTAGTATGCAACTGGCCATCTTGTTTTATCGCCAAGTTGCGTGATACTTTAATCCCTCAAATGGCGTCGTCGTCGGGTGCGTGCGTGCCAAAAACCACCAGGACGTACGGCTTCGCTTCGCCCCAGCCAAGCAAACCGCGCGCCGACGATCGGTTTGCAATGTGTGGGGGCCGGAATCGATCGAGGTCCTTCGATCTCGACGTCGAAGCTCAACTGAGGGAGCGGTCGGCGTCGGCGTCGACAGCCAGTGAGCCACTTGTATCTACATACCTCGCGTTGTAGTGCGCGGTGGGAGATCGATTGTTGGCGTTAGCGATGAGATCGACTAGTAAGGGGGACAGGGACTAGCTCACGTACGTACGGTCAGCTAGTAGCTCACGAGTAGCAGCTAGCGTAAAGAAGCACGAGCTGCACAGTCACGGGCTCAAGGAGCCGGCCGTCACCATACATATGCAACGCAACCAGCAGACCTCAGAAAAGCCGGCCGGAACCATCCAACGACCACGGCGTTACTTGCGCAAGGGACGAAGAAAGAATAATAGCGAATGGAACGGATCGGAGGGAATCGCGTGAGTCACAAGCGCGACGGTACGTACTCCTACTCCATCGATGCGCGTCAGGCTCACTCCGTCCACTACTGTCGACGGGCCGGTTGGTTCATCGTACTACTATGCTAGCTATAGCTACCTAATTTGTTTGTTCTACAGAAAGATGCGAAAGAAACGGCGCCGAGGAGCAATTCAGCGTCGCGCATTCATGCAACGCCAAGCCATGCACCGACAACTGAACTTGGCACGATCGTTCGTTGGCCATTCAGCACGGGCACCATGGGCCGGCCCAAGCACGGCACATGAAAGCACAGCCCGGTATTAACACGGCCCGGCCTGCAATACTATGCGGCACATGTCGAATTTTATAAGGGCTGAGCTATTTGTATAACTGATTTGGGAGCAAATTTGTTCCAACCTAATGGCGCCCCACAATCCAATATTAGATTTTTGAACAATAATTCAACCGTTCCTTTTAAAAAATCTATTATGAATTAAAAATTCAAAAAAAGTGAATGATCATGTTGGGGGAATTTTCATCATATCATGTCCGCATTCCATCGATAGGGATATATGAGCCTTATTACGATAGTTGAAATAGCGAATGTGCAATGTATTGAGTGAGTCTTTTCATTCAGCTAATCACGCGCGGCCGTAGTGGGTGTGCATGATTATCCATTTAATTATGTGCACCGCCGCCCGATTAGCCGGTGTTTGCCTATCTTATCTCACCAAGTTGAATTTTTAAGACCAAAGTGCGCGCCGAATCGTTATTTGACTTCTATATCGAGTCCTTGGCATTCCTCGAGTATAACCCCCTCCCCAATTCCAGTCCTGTCCACTTGTTGCTTCACTCCCTGGCCTGCTCAAAGTTCCTGCAATGTGTCTCCACATGTATCATAACTCCCATGGCATACATATAAGATTTAACACCCAGCAACCCTCAAGAGCAATGAGTATGCTTTGCTAGAATCTTGGAAGAGCAAGACAAATCGGCAACTCTTACTTCAAACATGAATGACAGAATATCCCAATTGACAAAATAATTTGGTTCCCTAATTCAGTCATTCTTAAGTGCAGCTCTTATGTGTTAGATGACGACATAAGTTTAGCACTTACTGAATGACGATAAGTTAGTGATGAACTGATATTTTTCTCACAGATTCATTTCAGAGCACATATTCAGAGAACCAACAACTTATCTGGCTACATTCTCACATATTCATTTCAGAGCACATTTCAATGGTCAGTTGAGAATCAATATAATTGATTTGCGCACAAAGCTGGTGATGTAAACATAGTTGTAGGTAGTTAGAGATTCTAGTGATTTACCAATGTAGATTGCAGATTCACCATGCACCCTTTCTTCTGGGGTCCTCTCAGGCTGCGGAACAAACGGACCAAAATATTAGTCCCCAAGTGAAGCAACATACCTTTATTTCAAGAACATTATTGGGTTATGCAAGTGAAGCACACATGATCACCACGGAAACTCTAACATAATGCACACATCTAACACAAAAGGAATATATAGAAGGTGGCTGGGTGGGTGGATGTAGGGGGAGATGATAAAGGCACAAGACAGTGCCTGTGCAGTAAGCAGTGAACTGAAGCCTGAAGAGTTGGTTAAAACTTGAAAACTTAGTAATTTACAGCCCCAGTGAGCAGAAAATGACATCTTTTTCAGACATGGCAAAAAAAAGGCAGGGTGGTATTGTTTAATGACAAAACAGGATATTTCAAGATAAATATACCCGGCTAAAAGGGTGAAATATTTAATCGCACGGTTTCCACCAACAAAAAATATTATGGGTATCCTGAAGGCATATATAACAAAAAGATCAAACCCTCGATGGGGGCCACACCCAATCGCCACGTTGTCGCTTCTCGCCACTAGTGCCAACTTCATGTAACCTAGAAAGGAGGAAACCGATGGAGAATTGCTGGTCAACTGAAACCGAGAAATGACCCTTCCTTCACCAAAGTTGCATCTCGCCTCAAGTCGTCACCACGCCATCCTAGAAGCAAGTCGAGAGAATCTCCACGTCAATGATCTGCATGGACAACACAAAAAAAAAGAGGTGCATCTGCATATATTACATCCCGCAGCAAAAAACGGGGTTATGGATATTTGTTCGAACCGGTACCAAGTCTCAAAGATAAAAATGATTTGGCATCCCCATGTACCGAGTTTCAAATGATGCTATGTTGTTACATTTAAAGGAATCTCAGTATCAATATACATGTATCTTTACACATTCAATATACCGCTAACCCGAGGACCACGGAGTGTCCCATGACATCATCTTCTAGATCCTTTTTGCTTGTAAGTCTTTCTTCCAAAGCCACTAAACTCACTCATAGTTTTAGTTCAATGTGTCACCTGTAAAGACCAAAAAGGGCCTAATTTGTTAGAATGCATAACTGTCCTGTTGTGAAGATGGCATACATCAGCTCAAAAATTCCATAACCTAAGGCCAAGTACCAATAAATGAATGATCTTGGTGCAAAATTAGTTATCTTTTGCAACCTGTCACCAATAATATCTTGAAAGGATCATGGTCTGCACTTAGCCTTGCGATTGCATATGGAACATGATCTTGCGGGTTTGTATATAAAATTAAAGACATATGTTCTTGAGACTGTATCTAAATATATGGCATGAATGTATGTTTCAATAGTACCTTTTCTCGAAGGGGGTAGCGACATGATTCGGTAGGTGTTGTTGATTTCCTAGTGATGATGGATTATTTTCTGAATCAAATAAAATTATAAGTTAACCATGTTTGCAAACTTAATGCATATGTAATACATATATCCATGGACATAGAATGCAATCCTTTCACAGCCTTCTGTAAATAAACTAACAAATAAGAGGGGGGACACCTCATTAATCCTTATACTTCATGTAGTAAATTCTCCCTCAATGATGCATGTTTAAAATTTACTATAAATAAAATCGAGAAAAGTGGATTCACGGATAAATAGTGAATGTTATCACATTTCTATTTCCTAACAAATAAGAGGGGACACCTCCTTAACATTCACAGATAAATAAAATCCGAAAACCGGATTCACAAATAAACTAACAACCATTTCTATTTCACTTCATCTGAATTTGTACCTACATAAATATTGACATGGGCAACCAACATAAATAGCCTGCATTTAAAACAACTTTAATTTAGTAGACCATGAAAGGAACTCACATGATCTGAGGCATCATTTTTTCCCATGGTGTGCTTTAGGGTGTGTTCATTCTTCTGTTATCGCAAATATCTTTCTTCACATTGATTGCCTTAACAAAGAATGGTCTTTCATGTGCATGCTGTTTTTTGAGAGACGAAGCAACTTATATATGTTTCCTTCTTGAACCAACAGCATATCACAACAGGACTCATCGGCATTTCTTCCTAATTCAGATAAGCCTAGAGGGAAACAAATCCTGCAATCGATCCCGAAAATATTACCACAAATGTGAGGGCAAGAACAGATCCTTTATCACCAGTTCATATCAATGCCATCATATTTTGTTCAATGTGTGCAGCTTTAAAATACAGGTGGCTACTTTGTACATAAACATTTTGTGCCATTTGAACCTTTTGTTCTATTAATGAATATGATTTTTTACTTTTAAACCAACACTATACGTAGGAAATTTCTAATTCAAGATACATTGGCACCCACGCACATTGGCACCGATAGCGCCGATAGCGAGGGTGGGGGTGCGTGCGAAATGAGCAGGCGGGGATTTGATCCGGAATCAATGGCGAAAGCTAATATCCGCAGATAGGCTCGAATCAACTCCTTCCCTCCATCTCCCGTTGGTTGTATTTTTGCATCGAATCAAGGCGACCTGAGCCCTCAAACACGAATCAGTCGATGTCCTCGGTGCGCACACGGTATGCCGAGGCGGATGGGGGAAGGGAAGGGAAGGGAAAGTTTATCCTGTTGTGATTAATTGACAACTATCGCATCCGAAATAATGCACATAAGAAACGAAAACCGATATGGGGTGCATTATCCATAGACGCACCATAAATTACAGGCAAGTAAAATTCATAAATGTGACTACACAAAAAGAAGATGATTCAGCAACAACTATAGAAGTAGGGAAAATTTTGACGAAATAATTGACAATCGGTCGAGCTATTGGGTACATAAGCAAACTATTTCACATGAGCTTTTTTTTTTCGAGGCTAGATATCTAATATGGGAAAAAAAACTAACCTTGTATGCTACCGAGAGATGGAGGCTAGAGCGAAGATGCGAGAGGGAAGAGGATCTCCGGTTGGGGCTCAGGCTATACAATTTTGTTGAAATGACTCTTGAATTCTTGCTAGCGCTATCACCTTACTTTAATTTTAAATCTCTTGATTTCTTACAAAAATTTCAGGGATACTAATCGAGATTCGAGAATGGGAAGGGGAAAGGACTTGAGGAACTCACCTGCGGGAGTGGAGCTCCGGATGCTGCCCCTTTGCTGACTTCGAAAGAGGTCGCGTGGGGTGTCGTTCGTGGCTTCGCAAGGGTTGGGGGCGTCCTCCGACAAGGGCTCCAAAGAACCGACAAGTGCTGGTCCGTGCGTGCTCCAGGCCACTAGCGCTAGGCTCGGCGGCCGACGAAGTCCCGGATCCTGGGATGATTGGGCGGGATGAGGCGGCGCTGGATGTGGAGCGCGAGGTGGTAGGTGCGCTTGAGCCCGGGAAGTAGTCGGTGATGGCCGTGAGCTCCCACAACACCATCTCAATCGACGATCCCCCGCCCTCGTCTCCTCCTCTTCCGACCGCTTGCCGATCCTCTTGCCGCGGCGCGGGCGACGGATGGCCCTACCGGTGGCGGCGGTGGTGATGGGGGGAGCGCCGGGGTAGGGTCCCGAGGCGCAGCGTAGCGGGGTTAGGGTTTGACGCGGAGGTCGCCGTGGACGGGGTGAAGGCGCGGAGGTGGAGAGGGAGATGGCCGGAGGCGGCGGGAGGTCGATGACTCGATGCGTCCCAGCCCCTCCTCGTGGATTGGCTTGTGTTTTATCGATGCGGCGGTAGGGAGGCGAGGAGGCGGTGGTGATGGGGAGGCAAGATGGAAGGCGAGGGGCGGTGGGCAGCTAAGGAGGCCATGATCGATGTTTCGAAGGGGGAAGAGGCCGCCGGCCGCCCAGACTTGCCAATGCGCCACGAAATATCGCACAAAATCGGTAGCGGAAGAGGCCGCGCTCGGGATGGCAGAATTTAGCTTCGGTGCGCTTCGCCATAAACCGCATTTGACCAATCGGATGCGAGAGAACTCCTTAAGGAGAGCTAGTGGGGATCTCCTATATAGGAGTTATAGATTGTATTCCCCCCTAGTGCGTCATTTATGGCGCGTCGTTGTAACTTTTACCTTTTCATCGTCTTAATACAAAAGATGCGCAAACCTTTTGCGTGTTCGAGAAAAAAATACTATCGCTGAATCCATACATTGGATGATCTAAAAATTTAAATCGAGCCGTTGGATGCCCCCATCCTCACATAAAATAGAAACCCTAAATCCTCAGTCCCAGTCATGGCAGCGGTGGTGGCGCTACATCCCTGGCCTCCCTGCACGGTGACGACAGCGTTCGCGGGCACGGTGTGGCACGATGGGCCGGCGTGCCCATCGACACGGTGTGGCACGGCCGAGTCCTCATAGGGCCGTGCCTGGGCCAAGGGTTGGGCAGCACGACATGATAGTGCCGTCGGGCCTGGTAGGGCCAGGCCTAATAGGGCCAGACCTGATAGTGCCCGGGCCAAGGCCGGCCCGTTAGGCCATCTATACCAGTGCGTAGAGCCAACCCTTCATATAGTCCCCAGTATGTGGCTGACTCCAACGGCAACTGGCGAGACACACATACCACCACACCTCACAACACATGATCGTTCACCGATGAAAAAAGCAGTCACCTGTGAGAAAAGAAAAGCAAATTAAAACACAATAGAGGAAAGCAAAATAAAACCCAATAAATTAATAAAACCCGATAAAGAAAGCAAATTGTGCTCTCGGCCCTTCTTCCTCCCTGCCCTTGCCTCCGCCATGGCCATACTCGTCCAGTCTGAACCTGGCTCAGCCACCTCTTCACCGCCCACTCCAACGACGTCACTGTCGCCTCCGCGTAACCGTCGTCTCTCACATCCTCGCCGTTGGGCCACGTTGCCTCCCTCGAGCCCCTTCTAAGGCCGGCGGAGGCGGAGAAGAGAGGGGCCATCGCGGCGGCCGCAGTCGTGCTGAGGAGGTAGCGCGCTCCTAGCTGTGAACTTCTCTACAGTGCATAGATGGATGGAGCCATGGTGGAGCTGTGTGTGCTTCCTGCTGGCCGGTCCTTATTAGGCAGGATGCAACATCATTTCAGAGTTCCAGACCATGAGTGAATAAAAGAAATTATGAAACGGCAGTGCACTAACCAGGGGTCCTACGTACACTAATAACTGATGTTGTCATACCCGTACAATTTAAATGATTGTTTATAGCTAATTTATCTATCTAAACAAAGCAACGCTAAGGCCACTCCTGGTTCAGTTTGGATTGATCCGACCATATTCCTCTTTGAAATTGGAGGGTATTGAGGGGCATTGAACTAAATTACTCTTAATCCCCTGCAATCCCCAAGGGGAACGAATGATCCAAAAGAGCCCTATAAGTTGTGATCCATTCACACTTTTCACATAACAATCCAAAGCAAATAATTCACCAAACTAACAGGAGCAGAAAATATCTAGGAATCCAGAAGATTAAGGCAGCCTAAAACACGATCCAGAACTAGAAGGTTAAGGCAACATATAACATGATTCAGAACTAATTGTAACTAGCCTTCCCGGCCCAAATCTATTGATGAGAGCGTAGGCAGGCTGAAGATTGGAATTCTATGACGGGCGTTTATTTGAGGGCTTCAGAACGGTGGGCACGGAAGTGAGCTAGGAAGGGGGAGCACGAGGGAGGCAGGGAGCCGTGCGTGAGGGACTGCACTAATCTCAACCGGCAACTAGAGATAACAAGCCTATAATGCACACAATGACTAATCGAACACCATCAATCAACAAGGATGACAACCAAAGCAGCATAAATCGAACACACAAACCCGAACTCATCAATGCTAAACGCCTGCTCGGACGGACCCTGGGCAGATCCATTATTCGAGAAAAAGAGATACAGATCCATAATAACAACCCTGACAATGACATCCATAACAAGAAATAGCACGTGAACCATGCCCTAACAACAAACATTTCCAGGAGAACGACGAACCTTGAAAACTGTTGGAGTCGCAGCTCGCACATGAAGAGCGCTGCGGGGAAGAAGATGAGGAGAAATATAATAGCGAAATGAAACAACAACCAAAGAATCAGGCACGACTCCTGATTACCAAAAAAACAAACCGAGTGTTGCATAACTGTTTTTACATATACAATATGTTCAACTTCAACACAATAAGGACGTAAAACATATTAAGATCACCAACCAAAGAGACACTAGAACGTCATGTATTTTCAACCCGTTACAATGCACGTCACACAATGCATGAACATATCAATCGATGGAGGCGATAATTCGCTTCAATTCTCTCTTGGTCTAGGTATTCAATCAATCAGATGGATAATGGAGGCGACAAAATAAGAACGGCCGGCGATGCACATCATCATACACCAGCTAGACGAGACGTACTTCAGGGGGTGGAGGTCGGTGGTGGCTGGCTCGAGGAAGCGCCACCGTCCAGTCGGCGGGCATCGCCAGTCATCATCTCAGTTATATCATCATCAGCAGCAGCATCACCTGCTCTATATTGCGACTCTGGATCCTGCAAAATAAAAGGCATCGATACTGTGGAGTAAATAAATGATGGATAACAAAAAGTTTATACTAAAATTGTGAATGGCAAAACACTAGGAGAAATCTAAAATTCTGGTTGTGATATCTATCTATTGAGAAAAGTAGCTAGATATACAGACCAGCAGGCAGATGAGAGGTACCTGATGATGATTCAAGTCGAGGTCCTCCCAGGAGCGAATCCGAAAGATGTAGTCCCACCCCATTTTGATGCCTTGTTGTGGCGGGGGATCAAGGCACCACTCATGGATGCCGGCGTGATAGAGGAGAGCCCAGAGATGCGTGATGAGCTCACCGCCTTGGGATAGATGCTGCAAGTGCTCCTCCACCTTGCCCGAGGGCGCCGCGTACACCAACGCCTTCACCCAGAATTTTGCCAGCAATTTCCACCGCTCAGCAGCAGCAGGCATGCTTGTGTGGAGTCCCTCCCCCAGCTTCACGCCCGCCGCATAGATGGAGGATCCGGCGTAGTAGGCGTCATTGATGGTACTGGACAGTCTGGACATGGACAGTTTGGTCATCCCTATCTCAAGTTCAGTTTCTTGTCTAAACTCATCATGATCAAAATCTTTCATTGCCCGCAACCTGTCTGCAAACTTGTGTACACTCCAAATTGCCACTACCCTAACTCCATTGTACATTGCTCTTTTTGTAGTGTCAGAGCCCCCAGGGAGTAATCCTGGCGCTGAATCCAACAAGTATGTGCAGTATTTGGACAGATATGTGGCCACGCGATGGTGCTTCTTTGCATCGTCGTTGCCAGTGCGCTGCAAGAAACCTTGGTCGTCGCACTGTTGCGCCAGTTCACAGTAGCACGTTGCAATGTGCCACATCAGAACACAAGGCACGTAAATCTCATTAGACAAATCTTTAGGGTCTGTTCGGTTATCTCCGATTGGAGCTTGAAATGATTCCAGATCACCAGCTTTAGAGCAATAAGCGGTGAACCATTTCAACTGGGAATCGGGACTCAATCCTGGAGAAGGAGAACCGAACGACCCCTTAGCAGTTTCAGTGGAACTATGGAACCAGGAGGGATAACCATATTGCCTGAGCTTATATTCTGGGAGGCCACTCTGTCCATTTTCAACCTTGGAGGAAGCCCAGCCACTCATTTCATTGGACTTTATCTTCTTACTAACGAACTCACCAATAGCTTCCTTCACATCAGCATGCAACTCAACGGCACCCCCTGTGCTGCACTGCAATGTTTCCTGGAGCACTCGGCCTATGTACCGCAATCCAAACACCACCTGACATTTCTGGATGGTGCGGTCCAGGTAGAGTCCACATTTATTCCTCGGCAAAAGAAAACGGCAGCTGTCCATGGATCTGCAGAATAACTGACAGGAGTGACCAGGAGGGCTGATTGATTCAATTAGAGAATGCTGACCGAGCTTATTTTGCCAGAGGTACTGGTATTTGTCAGACCAATTAATCTTGATAAGAGATGCCCTCAGTCTCATTCCCCAGCTTCTCCACATCACCAGATTCTTCGCTATAGTTGGATGGTAGCCATATCCTGCTGTCCGCATAATTTTCCTAGCACAATCACAGGCAAAGGAAACTCTCGCCCAATTTGAGGTCCAGCAGCGTAGCAACTGCAGCACCTGCAGCTAGAGCTAGAGACACCAGTATTACTCCGGTAATAATAAAGTCCGCTGTTGTGGTGTGCACAATGTTGTTTCCAGGAGAAGCATAGCGTGTTGTCCTCACCCCAGGTATGACAGCCACTGCCCCAACAAAACATATCCCAATAAGCGAAGCAAATGCCCAGATGCTGGCACTACTCGCTTCATAGTAATGGAGGAATGGGTTGCTGGTGTACAATATATCATACAGGAAAGCCAACTCAATCTCAACTACCTTGAACGCCCGCTTATAGTTTGGAATCAAGGGCTGGGCACTGGCCTTCGCTGGTTCACTACTTAAACCAAGCAAACGCCGTTGCAACAAATGAGAGAGAGAGAAGGAGAGGCACACTTCCTTGCAGGCATTGAGAACTGGTTCTAGCTTACTGTCACCTTTGCAGCTCATGTAAGCTATAACTATCCCAACCATTTTAACCCGAGGCATGGGGCTGGGCCCTGTCATTACTACACCCTCAATCATCTTGTCGTCAATCCGCATGTCCACAAACAAGTTGATTTCTTCATTAGGGTCTCTGAAAGAAAACTTTCGATTGGAATGTGGAATCTCTCTGACCATGTTCCGCATAGAACTTGGTAGCACAAGTGCCAATGACCTATGAAATCCCTTGATGAAAGTCACAGCAGACAACACACAGATGGCTATGTTACCAATATCACTAGAGATGGTTGAGATGCTCATCAAAAGGACATATCCAAAGTAGAGGCAGAGCTGATACAACATCTTCCAAAACTGGCTCCTGTCGTCAAGGCCAGAAGCAGCGGCTGAGTCGACGCAGCAAAGGAGGGCCAGTAAGGATACTGCCCATATGGGGTACATCTCGCTCTTCACCGGCGAAGATTGCATTAGGCCAATGCTGTATGTTCCTAGGGATAGAAACACCGCATTTGCAGCCACGAAGCCTTTTTGTATGACCCAACTATTGGACCAACGTCGGCAGGATTCGAAGGCAGCAAGGAAGAAGGAAAAAGCAATGGCCACCAGCGCTAATGCTTCAATTCGGACCACTGTTCCCCTAGGACTATTCCACAGATCTCTCAGCTCATGTGGAATGCTTGTTGATGTTGCATTTTCCAAGTACTGTTGATGATGACCCATATTCCCCATTCGGTGGTAATGCACCT
This sequence comes from Hyparrhenia diplandra, assembly GCA_015847255.1. Classification (NCBI taxonomy): domain Eukaryota; kingdom Viridiplantae; phylum Streptophyta; class Magnoliopsida; order Poales; family Poaceae; genus Hyparrhenia; species Hyparrhenia diplandra. Next base: position 166,536 of record JADLZK010009539.1, on the reverse strand, counting down.
GGGAAGAGAAGACTAGGTGTCATATATAAATATCTGTGGTTAGCCACCTCTCTCTCCAATGCTGGAGAGTTCGTTGTGTTGTTTTTCATTTGTGGATTGCCACAATCTTGCCTCTGGGCTGAGGCCGTTGTATGGTTTTAGTCCGGTTTTCCAAAATTAACTGGACAACAGGGTTTGGCCTCGTTTTCCACAAAAACGAGGGTGTTGATTCATTATCAATATATATTCATTCGGTGGGGAACGCCTCCCCCCTGGTGACACTTCAAAAAAAAAAAATAGAAGCAATAGTCAACCTCTCTTTAAAAAAAAAAAAGGTGAAGTACATTTGTCACCCTCAAACTTGTGTGGTACTCTAATTCTCACCCTTAAACTATGAAGCAGGATAACATACACCCTCCAATTATCAAAACCGAACAAATTTGGTCCTCATGTTGGTTTTAAAAGTGGTTTTCTATTTTGTAAAGATAAAAAAACTAATTATTCATAATGATTTATTTAATCAGAAAAATACGAACATGTATCATTTTTTCGTAAAAACGTTATCTACTTATTTATATATGATCTATATATATATAGGTATATAGAATTGCCTTTTTCTGGTGCTTTATTGGTTGTAGTTGCACTCATTATTTATCTGAAACAAATAAGATACAAATAACTCTAAATATAACACCAACAAATATTCATATGATTTAAATTAAATTAATTATTAATTTCTCAAGATCAAACAAGATTTTTATTATTATTAAAAATAGAAAACCACTTTTAAACCTAGCTAGAGGACCAAATTTGTCTGATTTCGACAGTTTGAGCGTGTGTGTTACCTGGTTTCATAGTTCAAGGTTGAAAATCGGACTACATTGTAAGTTGCAGTTTGAAAAATATACTATACACAAAACGAAATAAGCATCCAAATAAGAGATGCAGTGTGCCTAAAGCCTTGCAGATGATCGACTAGGACACACTACCTAGCATCCTAGTTCCTACACTACATATAGAAGTTATGAATTGCTACTCTACTGTTTTCTGTGCATAATTAGCAGTATTTTTTTGTTTGTTTGGAACTTCTCTCCAACATTTGTTTTCTGAAAAATGTCAGATTTAGGGAGGGGGCTAGGAGTCATGGAGGATGGAGAGGTGGATGGAAAAAATGAAGAAAGAGAAACAGGAAGGAGATCGGTGAGGTAAGAGGCAAAGATAGCAGATGTATCCATGACTCCTCATTTGGATTTGCCGAACTGGACAGTTATTGCAATCTGGCTTCTAGCAGGTAGTTTGGTGGTGGTGCAAGAGAACTACACCCAAGGCCCATTTCCTTTTTTTTTTTTTCTTATAAAAACAGAATACGCTGCTAAATAATCACTTGAAAACCCTCTCAAAAAAATAATCACTTGAACAGATAAATTAGTTTTTGCATGACAGATCACATACCATATTTTCTCTTGCTTTTGTTTTCCTAGCTCAGTTGAGTTTCCCTGTTGCGCCAGCCTTCTTCCGGCTCCTTGCCTCCAGAGTTGGGCTGCTGTCTTCTGAACGCCACAACGTTTCCTCTTCAATAGAAAAGGGTACTCATGAGAGTACAAGTTTGGCAGAGTCTAAATAGTTTGGATGCTCTTGAGAGTACCCTTTGCGTGTTTTGCGTGTTGGCTTGCAGTGTTTCTTTATTCTTTGCTCATAACCAAAGTTTTCTGCTTTCTGTTACCAGATACATCAGCAATGGTGATCACGCTGCGAGGCTAGTGCTCTACGCCTCTACATCATTTGCATTCTCCTTTACCCTTTTCTATTATTATTTTTAATTTTTGGTTAATGTTAAGCAAGGTAATAGAGTTTTTTTTTCTTTTTGCCAAGGATGTATTGTTTTGTAATACATGCTTCTTTTTCCCGGCCACAGACTACACGCCACTAATACCATGCACCTAGAACTGATGCTGTGTTTGGTTCATCATCTTTATTAGGGGGGTGTTTAGTTGGTGAAATATTTTGGGTTGGGCTACTGTAGCATTTTTCGTTTGTATTTGGTAATTAGTGTCCAACCATGGACTAACTAAGCTTAAAAGATTTGTCTCGTATTTTTCAGCCAAACTGTGTAATTAGTTTTTTTATTTACCTACATTTAATGCTCTAAAAATACGTTAAGAGATTTAATGTGACGAGGAACTGTAAGCACTTTTTAGGTTACTGTACAAGCAACTGAACACGCCCAGGGTGTTCACTTGTTGCCAGGCATTTTGTCGAACACTTGGCATGCACCGTACCTGAGCATGGCCAGGACGAACCACCGCTGCCTCCATTGCCGGTGGTAACGAGCTCCCTCAACGGGGCGCGCCATGGTGGCCGCGCCCTCCTCCAAACGCCATCTCCAAGCTGCGGCCCCTCGTCGCGTGGGCCGCTTGAGCCGCGGCTACGCACCATGGGGATTGGGGTTGCAGCGGTGTTGAGCTCCAGTTTGGTGGCAACGACCGCGGGGACGAAGAGCACCATAGCCGGAGTCCACCTTGATTGGTGGTGGTGACGGCGGCGTTGAAGAGCTCCGTCTGGGACCACACCCCCGCGCGCTTGCGCCGGTGCATGTGACCTCAATCGGATTTTAATTAGAATATTTGGTTTAGAAGCTAGTTTTTTTTTTTTACTTGAAAAACATAAGATTCACTGATGTAAAAGTTTTTGTTTTGTACTTCCTCGGGTCTTTTTAAGTGGCGTGGAGAGGCTTCACTTCACACACATACTTTGTAGCCACGCCGCCCGGCCATGTGGTCACCAAAACGTGGATACGACTCATACGAGTTGCCCACCCTATCTTAGTTTCCTTCTATCATTTTCTCAACTGATGAAATCATGAAACCACTTCGCACCACTAGAGTTTTGTACACTGCTTTTTCGTGTAGCGTAGTGTGTATTTAGAGCCCAAATGTTTGGTTAAAGTTTGGCAATTCTAGCCAAAATTTGGTATTGTAGCGAACTGAAAAGACTGTAGCATGTTTCGTTTGCTTGTGGTAAAATATTATCCTATCATAGGGTAACTAGACTCAAAAGAATCGTCTCGCAATGTACATCTAAACTGTAATTAGTTTATTTTTTTACCTACATTTCATACTCCGTACATGCGTCTTTTGATGCATTTATCACTAGAGGATTCTTCCCCGCGCGTTGCTGCGGGAATGCAATAGATTTTTTTCACGTGTTTTTTATGAGAATTAGCGATAGTTGATGTAGGATTTACAGTCAATTCTAAAACTCACACCGCTCCACCTCGAGCCCTCCATACATCACCATGGCCCACAAGGATGTTTGACTACATGTTCAGGACACTCACTTGCGCACAGATCATAAACTATGCTCACCCTGTATATCGATATGCACGGCATGTGAAATGAGACCAACATGTGCTCGTGGAAGAAGTGCTCGAGGAAGCATGAGCGGACGATGTTGACGTAGTGCTCCAGAAGGCCACGCTGGGGCGGCAAGCCTCTTGCTCCATCATGCCCATGTGGTGGAAGGCGCAGCAGCCATGACGTGACTGGCATCCTTAACTCCTTGACAGAAGTGTCGCGACATATATATTGCCTTTTGCGCCATCACCTTGCATGGGTCATCATGCTGAACCCCATCATCTTTGAAGGTCAGCTCTCTGCATCGATCTGGATCATGCATATATGTATCACCCAATCAAACAAAAATCGAAATGTGAAAAAAGAGAGCATGGAGATGGGAGATGAATGGTTCATGTCATGCAAATTGTGACCAACAGATACATGAAGGGGTATAAATAGAACTATCAGTCGACCGCTCAATTGCCTGAAGTTGTCCGTGCATTGATTGCTAGTGTAATATTGTGCGTCGGTTTGCATGTGCATTCATCCGGAATGCATGCAGCTATAGAAAGGAGAAATGGCAAGCATGCAGGGAAGCGTACACGTTTCTAAAAGGGGAGAAGGCCGCCGTTTTCTCCTCATGTGGCCAGAAATAGCTGAAGAGGCGGGCGTTAATTAATTGAGCATGCATGCGGACACTGGAAGGCGAGTGGGAGGGGAAGATGGCGCGGTCTCTCGGTGCATTCGGCAGTTGAGGAGACTGCGGGTGACGTGGCTTCAGTTTCTTTTGTAGGGTGTTAGTGGGGCTATTGATGTGGCATAGCTGCATGTCAAGAGAACTACTTAGTGGGGCTCTCATTTATAAGAGTTATAGATAGATTTTGATGTGATGGGATGTGATGGGAGTGAAGTAAATTTTGGAGAGAAACTTGAGGCTCTAAACACACCTGTAGCTTTACGCGAAGACCCAGGAACGCACTGTGTTCTGTACATTGCTTTTTTCGTGTATTGTGCGTGAAGATCGACCCCCAGACTAATCATCTCGCATGGCTCGTTGAAATCTCATGTTTGGTTTTGGAAATTGATGACACACTTGTGGACTAATCCTTTGCTTTAAGTGTGTGACTTAAGAAAGGATTAGGTGGATGACAAGAAGCATGATGATCATGAACATGGACAATGTCGGTGGACTTGATGGATCGTCAAGCTCGGTGATCGGCTTGAGAGGAACCCGGGAGATCAAGGCAAAGGTATACTTGATAGGGTTTTCCTTTTGGTGATCAAGACACGATAGAGCGTGTGATCACATTATAGGATAGATAGCCGACAATCAAGAGGGGATGCCGCGACAATCCTTGCATTAAGTGCTTCTAGGTCCAATTGACTTGCATATTACATTTAGGACATGAGAGCACTAACTTCGATCTTGCCTAACATCTCGACGTGCTAACATTGGTGATAACGTGGTCATCTTCAACGTGTTGGCAACCCATGGCAAGAGGCGAAACAAGTTTGAAGCAAAAAGCAAAGAAGAAGATGGAGAAGCAACCGTCCAGGCGGCCGGATGCGGCCGGACGCACTCACCGGAGCGTCCGGCCGGTGCGTCTCGCGAGAGCCCCGCAGCGGGGGGTTTTTGCGGGATCGCGGTGACCGGACCCTGGACCGGATGCTTCCGGTGTCGACCGGATCCGCGATCGGACGCATCGAAGGAAGGGTGCCACCGTGGGGCCCGACCCTTGTCGGTAGTGACCGGAAGCATGGCCGGACTCGCGACCGGACCGGGGTGGTTCCGGCCGGTGCGTCCCGCCACCCCAGAAGAGAGCAAATTTTTGGAGCAACGGCTCCATTTCGAGAGGAGCCATATATATACTTGGTTGGCTGGTTCCTTAGGCCCTCTCTTGCACATTTGAAGCTTCCAACTTGCTAGTGAGCATTTGATACTCCTCTCCACTCATCTCTCCATCCATAACTCGAATTCGTGGTGAGATTGAGAGTGATAGAAGTGCATTGCATTGCTTGGTTGCATCTAGAGCACTTCATCCTTGGAGAAGCCGCGAGATTCTTGTTTCTCTTGGGAATTTGCCCGGTTCCCTAGCGGCTTGGAGCAAGAGGCGGTGTTGAGCTCGAGTGGAGCTTGTTCGAGGCCACACCGGTGGTTATTGTGAGGGGTTGAGCCTTACCCCGCGGGAGGTTCGCGAAAGGCGTCACTAGTGGATTGCTCGTGGCTTGTTGGACCCTCTCTTGTGATCGCTTTGTTTGAGCGCCCATAGGGGTTTTGGCACCGCCTATTAAGCTTAGCAACCATCAAGTGAGTGTGTCGCCACAACGGGGACTAGCGTCTTGGCAAGCACGTGAACCTCGGTGAAAAATCATCGTGTCAACCTTGTTGTGCTCGTTGGAGATTTCTTGTTGATCACGGTGATTGGCTTCCACCTCTACACATCGACGTCGGTATATCGTTCACTACTCCACGTGTATTTACATTGATATATCTTGTGTAGCTTTGTTTAGCTTGTTAGCTTGAGTAGTGTATTAGGTTGCTTAGTCTTGTTAAGCTCCTAGTTGTAATCTAGTTAGAATTGCTTGTTCACCTAGGAGCAAACTAGCGACATAGCTTTTGAGTGGATTAGAGACAATAGAATTGACTTGTGGCTTGCATAGCTAGCTTGTTGCATTGCTTAATAGCTTCGCCATCTTACTTACTAATCCGGGTGCTTAGTGTTGTTGCGAGAATTTTTAATAGGCTATTCACCCCCCCTCTAGCCATTAGGACCTTTCAAATGGTATCAGAGCCGAGGCACCGTATTTGAGTGACTTAACATCCAACGGTGATAAACAATGGCTACGTTTCATGTCAACAACACCAAGAAGGCGCCACCTTTCGATGGCACCAACTTTGGGCATTGGAAGTTGAAGATGACCGCACACCTCAAGCAAATCAATAGAGAAGTGTGGATTGTGACCGAGAACAAGTTTGAGGTGGCAAAGCCAAATGAGCCAACCGCCCTGAAGAAGAGAAGAAGATATATGCCAATGATGTGGCCGTGAGTGCTTTTCATGAGGCATTCAATGATAGAGTGTTTGAGCAAGTCAAGTCACTCACCATCGCCCATGACATTTGGAAGAAGCTAGAAGAGTGCTATGAGGGCACCGAAGGTGTCAAGCAAGCAAAAGCCTACATCAAGCTAGAGCAATTCAATAGCTTCAAGATGGAGGAAGATGAAAGTGTACCGGAGATGTTCCACCGCATGCAAGTATTGGTGAATGATCTCAATGCACTTGGTGAAGATATCAAGGACACAACATTCAACATGAAGTTCTTGAGGTGCTTACCGGAGAGATTCAAGATGCTCAAGACGGTTTTGGTGAAGACCAACTTGAAGACCTTGACACCAAACCAATTGCTTGATGAGGTGATGACCGATGATTCATTTAGAGATGATTCAAAGAAGCAAGAGCTCATCAACAAGGCCAACAAGAAGGCTAAGGATGAGGACAAGAAAGGGCTAGCACTCAAAGCTAGTTCTTCATCCAAGGAAAAGAAGAAGAAGGAAGAATCAAGTGATGAAGAGGATGGCACTTCTACAAGTGGGAGTGAAGTTGATGAACAATTGGCCCTCTTTGTGAGAAGATTGGACAAATATGTGAAGAAGACATACATCAACAAGAAAAAGAAGAAACAATCATCCAAGAAGAAGACCAAGGATGGCAAGAATGAAGGCAATATGACATGCTTTCGGTGTCATGATGAATGCCATCTTATTGCGGAGTGCCCATATGAGAGTGATGATGAGAAGAGCATCAAGAAAGCAAGAAAGAAGAATGATGCCAAGAATGAGAAGGAGAAGAAGCCCAAGAAGAAGAATGAGTCACATGTGGCTATGTGGGATAGTGATGGCTCATCCTCTTCAAGTGATGAAGAAGAGGAGAAGAAGAAGAAGGGACAAGCTCACCTTGCCATGCATGACAAGATCTCCCTCTTCGACACTCCTTCCTCATGCTTCATGGCTAAGGCCACCAAGGTACAATCTATCACTAGTGATGATGATGATGATAGTGATAGTGATAGTGATGATGAGGAGCAAACACCCACTAGGGAGGAATTGCAAAGCATGCTTGATGATTGCATTGTTATGTTCAAGCAAAGTAGAAAGGAATGGAAGGGCTTGCGTAAGGAAACAAAGAGTCTTAAGCAAGAACTTGGTGAGCTTTAGGCATCTTATGAGAGTCTAGAGGTAGACCATAAGAAGCTTGAGAAAACTCATTCTAAGTTAGAGAAAGCTCATTCCTCTCTACTTGAAGAGCACATGTTGTGCTTAGTTGTTGAAAATGTTGATACATCCAATGCAAGCATCATGTGTGATATCCTTGTTGATGATTCAACCCCCAAGTGTGAGACCTCCACTAGCTCTATCACTAGCATATCCATCTCTAGTGAGGATAATGACAACCCTATGCTTATTCATGAGAATGCATGTTTAAAGAGGAAAGTAAAGGAGCTCAATCACTCTTTGGCTAAGGCCTATGGTGGTGAGGACCGCTTGCTTATGTGCTTGGGTAGCCAAAGGGCATCCTTATACAAGGAGGGCTTAGGCTATATCCCCAAGAAAGGCAAGGCCGCCCTTGTAACTCACAAGACACGTTTTGTGAAGAACAATGGTAGCTATTGCAAAGCTTGCAAGCAAGTTGGTCATGAAGAGCACAAGTGCATGAACAAGAGAACTAATGTTTCTTCTATCAAGCTTGATCATTCTTATATGATTGTGAAGAAGGAAAATGGTGTTCGTGCTAGGTTCATTGGTACACCATGGATGGGCTCAAAGAAGAAAGTCATTTGGGTACCAAAGGCCTTGGTGACTAACCTTGAAGGACCCAAGCAACGTTGGGTACCTAAGAAGAATTGATCTTATTTTGTAGGTCAATTACCGTGCTGGAGGAGAGCATTGGATAATGGATAGTGGGTGCACTCAACACATGACCGGGGATTCTCTTATGTTCAAGTCTATTAGCATCAAGGGCATTGATGAATATGAGTCAATCACTTTTGGCAATGACAAGAAGGGTAGTGTTTTGGGTCTTGGCAAGATTGCAATTACACAAGAGAAGACTCTATCCAAAGTGTTGCTAGTGGACAATCTTGATTACAATCTCTTGTCGGTTTCTCAACTTTGTGACCTTGGCTACAAATGTATATTCACAAGCCAAGAAGTTGAAGTGGTTAGTGGTGATGGTGTCAATATGATCTTCAAGGGATTTAGATATGGTGATCTCTACCTTGTTGATTTCAAGTCAAAAGAAGCCAAGTTGACAACATGTCTACTCTCACAAGCTAGCAAAGGGTGGTTGTGGCATAGAAGGCTTGGTCATGTTGGAATAAAGCAATTGAACAAGTTAGTGAAGCATGACTTAGTTAGAGGCTTGAGTGATGTCAAGTTTGAGAAGGACAAACCTTGTGGAGCATGTCAAGCCGGGAAGCAACATGGCAATGCACATCCAACCAAGAGTACAATGAGTACAAGCAAGGCATTTGAGTTGCTACATATGGACTTGTTCGGGCCAACATCATATTCTAGCATTGGAGGCAACAAGTATGGTTTTATCATAGTTAATGACTACACAAGATATACATGAGTGTTCTTTCTTCATGACAAGAATGATGTATTTGAGCTTTTTAAGACTTTTGTCAAGAGGGTTCAAAATGAGTTTGAGACATCCATCAAGAAGATTAGGAGTGACAATGGAAGTGAATTCAAGAATACAAGAATTGAAGAGTTGTGTGATGAGCTTGGAATTGGACATCAATTCTCACCAACCTACACTCCTCAATCCAATGGTGTAGTTGAGAGGAAGAATAGAACCTTGATTGAAATGGCAAGATCAATGCTTAGTGAATACAATGTTAGTCATTCCTTTTGGGCCGAAGCAATCAACACGGCTTGCTATTGTAGCAACCGACTTTATTGCCATGGAATGCTTGACAAGACACCATATGAGTTGCTCAATGGAAGGAAGCCCAACATTGGATATTTTAGAGTCTTTGGATGCAAATGTTACATTCTCAAGAAAGACACAAGATTGGGCAAGTTCGACAAGAAATGTGATGAAGGATTCTTAGTTGGATATTCAACCACAAGCAAAGCATATAGAGTATGGAACTTGGGTAGTGGCAAGCTTGAAGAGGTACATGATGTTGAATTTGATGAAACCCAAGGCTCTCAAAATGAAGTTGAAAATCATGATGATGTGAGTGGAACCAACTTGGAGAATGCAATGAGGACAATGGATATTGGTGACATTCGGCCAAGGCAAGTTGAAGATGATGACGACACACCATTGACTACCACTACCATTGAAATCAATGCAAATGAAGCAAGCACTAGTGGTACTCAAGATAAAGATCAAGAGGAACAAGAGCAACAAGCTAGTCCAACTCCCCATCCTAGTCATCAAGTGCAAGTAATGCAACCATCCAACATAGCAAGAGACCATCCAATTGATCAAATTGTCGGTGACATCAATAGTGGAGTGGTTACTAGAAGAAGATTAGCATCTTTTTGTGCTCACCATGCCTTTGTAGCATAAGAAGAACCGGAGAACATTGAAAATGCACTAAAGAAGGAAGATTGGATCAATGCCATGCATGAAGAGTTGAACAACTTCAAAAGAAATGATGTATGGGAATTGGTGGAAAGGCCAAAGGACTATAATGTGATTGGAACCAAGTGGGTCTTCAAGAACAAGCAAGATCAAGATGGAATTATGGTTAGAAACAAGGCAAGGCTAGTAGCTCAAGGGTACACTCAAGTAGAAGGTCTTGACTTTGGAGAGACCTATGCACCGGTTGCTAGACTTGAAGCAATTAGAATCTTACTTGCTTATGCATGTGCTCATGACATCAAACTCTATCAAATGGATGTGAAGAGTGCATTCTTGAATGGCTTCATCAATGAGTTGGTGTATGTTGAACAACCCCCGGGCTTTGAAGATGAAAAGTATCTCAACCATGTCTACAAGTTGAAGAAGGCTTTGTATGGATTGAAACAAGCACCTAGAGCATGGTATGAGAGGTTGAGAGATTTTCTCCTCTCTAAAGGGTTCAAGATGGGAAAGGTGGACACCACTCTCTTCACCAAGAAGATTGGCAAAGACTTGTTTGTGTTGCAAATATATGTTGATGACATTATCTTTGGGTCAACCAATCAAGAGTTTTGTGAAGAGTTTGCTAAGATGATGGCCAATGAGTTTGAAATGTCAATGCTTGGAGAGCTCACATTCTTTCTTGGTCTCCAAATCAAGCATTTGAAGAATGGCACATTCATTAGTCAAGGCAAGTACATCAAGGACATGATCAAGAAGTTTGATCTTCAAGATGCCAAGTCAATGTCCACACCAATGGAAACTAATGGAAGCTTAGACCCCGACCCTAGTGGCAAGATGGTTGAACAAAAGAAGTATAGGTCTATGATTGGTAGTTTGCTCTATGCAACCGCATCAAGACCGGACATAGCATTTAGTGTGGGCATGTGTGCTAGATATCAATCCGATCCAAGAGAAAGTCACCTCAAGGCAACCAAAAGAATTGTGAGGTAGTTGAAGGGCACACAAGATGTTGGACTATGGTATCCAAAGGGATCCAAGTTTGATTTGATTGGATATTCGAATTCCGATTATGGAGGGTGCAAGATCAATAGAATGAGCACAAGTGGCACATGTCAATTCCTTGGAAGGTCACTAGTATCATGGTCTTCAAAGAAGCAAAATAGTGTTGCTCTGTCAACCGCCGAAGCCGAATACATTAGTGCGGGAAGTTGTTGCACTCAATTGCTTTGGATGAGGTCAACATTGAAGGATTTTGGATTCCAATTTGACAAAGTCCCATTGTATTGTGACAATGAAAGTGCAAGAAAGATGACCCAAAATCCGGTTCAACATCCAAGAACAAAGCACATTGATATAAGGCATCATTTCATAAGAGATCATCAACAAAAAAGGGTGACATTTATATCATGGGCATTGGCACCAAGATCAACTAGCCGACATATTCACCAAGCCACTTGATGAGAAGAGGTTTTGCATGCTAAAGGGAGAATTGAACATTATTGACTTCTCCAACTTGAGTTGATGCACCCCACTTATATTGCATGCCTCTCCTTCGACAAACCCCAAGGTAAAAGTTAGTTGTCATGGCATTCATATTTGCTAAGGACTTGTTAGTGCATCTAGCCATCATGCATGCTTACTAGGCTCATTCATGGAAAATCAAATGTTTTCAATGTATGTGTGGCACCACTATTGCTTTGATTGGTTCTATGAACTAGTGGTGGCATATGACATGTTTATGTGCTTGCAATCCTAGTGTCAACTCTAGAAAATGAGCTATTGATGTGTATTCTAACATGGTGCAAGATAACCCTTATGTATATGAGGTGTGAAAAAGCTTGTCATTGGTTCAAACTTGAATACATGGAAAGGCAAGTGATCTAGATGAGACCACATGTGTGACTTTGTTTGACTTGATTTCTATCATTTACACCTTTTTGGTGATTGTTGACAAAGGGGGAGAAATAAGTCACAAAGATGTTGGAAGGATCATACAAATAGGGGGAGCAAGCTCATAGACTATTTGTGCATTTGTTATGTGCATGATCATAATGTGATGTTGCATTGGCAATCTAAATTCAATATACATGATTGCTTGGTGTATGCTAGTTTTTGAAAATTGATTGATGTATTGATCAACTAGCATGCATAGGATGTATCTAGACAAAGCTCACATTTTAGCCTATAATGTTGATCTCATGGGGTATGTTGAGGTTTTGATGAATGTCTAGATACATGATGCTAAGGACTCCGATGGTTTCACGCTTCAAAGGTCCAAATTCTAGAACCTTAGCATCTCTTTTGGTATTAGTATCTCTCCCCAAGATTTCTATCCTTACATATGTGCCAACTTGATCCAAACACATAGAAGCACATATGTAGGGGGAGCTACTACTACCAAAACCGAACCTTGAAATGTTTATCTAATCCTTGATTCATGATCAAAACTCTATGGGCAAGCAATTCAAGTTCAATTGAATTTTATTTCATATCTTTGTGTATTGTGCGTGAAGATCGACCCCCAGACTAATCATCTCGCATGGCTCGTTGAAATCTCATGTTTGGTTTTGGAAATTGATGACACACTTGTGGACTAATCCTTTGCTCTAAGTGTGTGACTTAAGAAAGGATTAGGTGGATGACAAGGAGCATGATGATCATGAACATGGACAATGTCGGTGGACTTGATGGATCGTCAAGCTCGGTGATCGGCTTGAGAGAGGAACCCGGGAGATCAAGGCAAAGGTATACTTGATAGGGTTTTCTTTTCGGTGATCAAGACATGATAGAGCGTGTGATCACATTATAGGATAGATAGCCGACTATCAAGAGGGGATGCCGCGACAATCCTTGCATGAAGTGCTTCTAGGTCCAATTGACTTGCATATTGCATTTAGGACATGAGAGCACTAACTTCGATCTTGCCTAACATCTCGACGTGCTAACATTGGTGATAACGTGGTCATCTTCGACGTGTTGGCAACCCATGGCAAGAGGCGAAACAAGTTTGAAGCAAAAAGCAAAGAAGAAGATGGAGAAGCAAACCGCCGGGGGCGACCGGAAGCACGCCAGTGCGACCGGGGACGCACTCACCGGAAAGCGTCCGGTCGGTGCGTCTGGCGAGAGCCCCGCAGCGGGTTTTTTTGCCGGATCGGTGACCGGACCGGACCGGATGCTTCCGGTGTCGGCCGGATCCGGCCGACGGACGCACGAAGGAAGGGTGCCACCGTGGGCCCGACCCTTGTCGGTAGTGACCGGAAGCGATGGACCGGACTCGCGACCGACCCGGCTGGTGGTTCCGGCCGGTGCGTCCGGCCACCCCGCAGAGAGCAAATTTTTGGAGCAACGGCTCCATTTCGAGAGGAGCCATATATATACTTGGTTGGCTGGTTCCTTAGGCCCTCTCTTGCACATTTGAAGCTTCCAACTTGCTAGTGAGCATTTGATACTCCTCTCCACTCATCTCTCCATCCATAACTCGGAATTCTGGTGAGATTGAGAGTGATAGAAGTGCATTGCATTGCTTGGTTGCATCTAGAGCACTTCATCCTTGGAGAAGCCGCGAGATTCTTGTTTCTCTTGGGAATTTGCCCGGTTCCCTAGCGGCTTGGAGCAAGAGGCGGTGTTGAGCTCGAGTGGAGCTTGTTCGAGGCCACACCGGTGGTTATTGTGAGGGGTTGAGCCTTACCCCGTGGGAGGTTCGCGAAAGGCGTCACTAGTGGATTGCTCGTGGCTTGTTGGACCCTCTCTTGTGATCGTTTGCTTGAGCGCCCATAGGGGTTTTGGCACCGGCTATTAAGTTTAGCAACCGTCAAGTGAGTGTGTCGCCACAACGGGGACTAGCGTGCCGGCAAGCACGTGAACCTCGGTGAAAAATCATCGTGTCAACCTTGTTGTGCTCGTTGGAGATTTCTTGTTGATCACGGTGATTGGCTTCCACCTCTACACATCGACGTCGGTATATCGTTCACTACTCCACGTGTATTTACATTGATATATCTTGTGTAGCTTTGTTTAGCTTGTTAGCTTGAGTAGTGTATTAGGTTGCTTAGTCTTGTTAAGCTCCTAGTTGTAATCTAGTTAGAATTGCTTGTTCACCTAGGAGCAAACTAGCGACATAGCTTTTGAGTGGATTAGAGACAATAGAATTGACTTGTGGCTTGCATAGCTAGCTTGTTGCATTGCTTAATAGCTTCGCCATCTTACTTACTAATCCGGGTGCTTAGTGTTGTTGCAAGAATTTTTAATAGGCTATTCACCCCCCCTCTAGCCATTAGGACCTTTCACTCGTCCATGTCACGCCTCCTTAAGTCGCCGTAGTGTGACTATTCATCTCACGGTGTTCGCATTATATAGGTAGCTCGTTCTACCGCGCCTCCTGACTCGTTGAGGTAGGAGTAATCATAGGTCTCTGAGGTGAGACTAATCATCTCACACGGGTGTTTGCATGTGGCTTCACGCACCGGTGTATGCCTGCATGTAGCACTTGTATACATTGCATGTAACTGGGCCAACCAAAGAGAGAGCTATATAGACCAAGATGTGTTATTCTTTTCTAGTCTGGTATCGATAACATCTCAAATTTTCCTCTTCTTTCCTTTTCTTTTTTCCCTCTTGTGAAAGAAAATCTAATTGATCCGCTCTCTTGCACTCGAAATTTGCCATGATAGCACTTATTGAATGCTATGCATTGCGTGGGTCTGTATTCCATATTGAATTTTTGTATACCAACTATGTTTGACATAATTTCACGCAAATTGGTTCGTTTTTGAAATTCTTGATATTCCATAAGTTTGTGTTTATTTTCGTGTCCAGTTTTACCGTTTCCCTTCCCCCTCCTCCATGGAGTCCCCCGCCTGACCTGCTTAGCCACCTCCGTTGCAGTCAGGGCGCCTAAATCGCACTACCATCGTCCCTACCGTCTGACCGAACTTCCTTCACAAAACACCGGTCTTCCTTCACAAAACACTTTGTGTTTAGTTGGTGAAATATTTTGGGTTGGACTACTGTAGCATTTTTCGTTTGTATTTGATAATTATTGTCCAATTATGGACTAACTAGGCTCAAAAGATTCGTCTCGTACTTTTCAGCCAAACTACATAATTTATTTTTTTATTTACCTATATTTAATGTCTCATGCATGCGAAAAGAGATTCGATGTCGATGTGACAGACACTGTAACACTTTTTGGGATAACTTTCCACCAACAAAACATGGCCGGCTCGCCGGAGTCTGTGTAAGAGGGAGGGGAGCGGGGCACGGGTGCATGTAACAGGGAGATGAACAGTGCCACTGGTGGGGTCCACACCGTTCGGCACGCTAGGGACAGAGATTGGGGAGGCCCGCAGGCACGGGCGCATCGACTGCATTTCTCAGCATCTGCTAGTCCGCCACCTTTCCCCGGAATTTCACAAGCTCCGCGTCGCAGCTCGGGCAGTCCGACCCACGCGCCACGCCCAGAGCAGCTCCCCACCCACCCGAGGCCCGACGAGCGACCACCATCCTTCGCGGCCGCTGCCGCGCCCGCCGCGCCCAAACCCCGCAAAACCCTAACCCAGTCTCGCCGGCCACCACCACCGCCATGCCGACCGCCACTCCCCCCCCCACCACCTCCTGTCCTCGCTCCTCCTCCTCTTCCTCCTCCTGGCCTCCGCGCCCCGGCCCGCGGCCCCCGCCTCCACCGACCGCGCGGCGCTCCTCGCGTTCCGCGCCGCCCTGTCGGCGCCCTCCCGCGCCGCGCTCTCCTCCTGGCACGGCCCGCTCTCGCCGTCCTGGCGCGGCGTCTCGCTCCACCCCGCCGCCGCGCCAGCCCCCTCCGTCGCGGAGCTCTCGCTCCGGGGCCTCAACCTCACGGGCGTGCTCCCCTCGGCGCCGCTCGCGCTCCTCCGCCGCCTCCAAACGCTCGACCTCTCCGCCAACGCGCTGACGGGAGAGCTCCCCTGCTCCCTCCCGCGCTCGCTCCAAGTGCTCGACCTCTCCCGCAACTCGCTGTCGGGGGCCGTCCCCACCTGCCTGCCGTCCTCGCTCCCCGCGCTCCACACCCTCAACCTCTCCGCCAACTTCCTCCGCCTCCCGCTCTCCCCGCGCCTCTCCTTCCCCGCACGCCTCGCTGCCCTCGACCTCTCCCGCAACGCCATCGCCGGCGCCGTCCCGCCGCGGATCGTCGCCGACCCCGACAACTCCGCCCTCCTCCTCCTCGACCTCTCCCACAACCGCTTCTCCGGCGAGATCCCCGCTGGTATCGCAGCCGTACGGAGCCTGCAGGGTCTGTTTCTCGCGGACAACCAGCTTTCCGGGGAGATTCCTCCCGGAATAGGGAACCTCACCTATCTGCAGGTGCTGGATTTGTCGAATAACCAGTTGTCCGGTTCAGTGCCTGCCGGACTTGCAGGCTGCTTCCAGCTTCTGTACCTGCAGCTTGGGGGTAACCAGCTCTCTGGGGCGCTGCGTCCGGAGCTCGACGCGCTAGCTAGTCTCAAGGTTCTGGATTTGTCGAATAACAAGATATCTGGGGAGATTCCGCTGCCGCTGGCTGGGTGCAGGTCTTTGGAGGTGGTGGACTTGTCAGGAAATGAGATCTCCGGGGAGCTCAGCAGTACTGTAGCGAAATGGTTGAGCTTGAAGTTCTTGTCACTGGCTGGTAACCAGCTCTCCGGCCACCTACCTGACTGGATGTTCTCGTTCCCCCTGCTCCAGTGGCTTGATTTGTCTAGAAATAAGTTTGTGGGTTTCATCCCAGATGGTGGGTTCAATGTCACTGCAGTGCTTAACGGTGGAGGTGGTCAGGCCCAGGCTCAGGCGACTCCATCAGAGAGTGTGCTTCCACCCCAATTGTTTGTGTCAGCTTCTGTGAACACGGTGTCATGGCAGTTGGATTTGAGGTATGATCTTCAGGCGACTATTGGTATTGATCTGTCTGGGAACGAGCTCCGTGGGGAGATACCAGAAGGGTTGGTTGCCATGAAGGGATTGGAGTATCTGAACCTCTCATGTAATTACTTGGCCGGGCAGATCCCTGCAGGGCTTGGGGGCATGGGGAGGTTGCATACGCTAGACTTCTCACATAATGGGCTGTCAGGGGAGGTGCCTCCTGGAATTGCAGCCATGGCAGAGCTTGAGGTGCTTAACCTCTCCTACAATAGCCTGTCTGGGCCTTTGCCAACAATGAAGTTCCCAGGAGCATTGGCTGGAAACCCAGGAATTTGCAGTGGGGAAGGGTGCTCTGAGAATTCCAGGACGCCAGAAGGGAAAATGGAAGGAAGCAATCGCCGTGGATGGCTTGGTGGCTGGCATGGAGAGAATGGATGGGTATCTCTTGGTGCATTCTGTATCAGCACAATGACTAGCTTCTATGTATCATTGGCAACCTTACTACTATGCTCCTCTAAGGCAAGAAACTTCGTGTTTCGGCCTGTGAGGTCTGAATATTAACAAGAGGGGAAATTGCAAAATCAGGTTATTGTGAAGTTCGAATGACTCTTGTCTGCAGCTGATTAACAAGAAAGATGAGTATATGAGATGGATATCTTCAGCCAAGAGGAAGTGTGCCATAATGACTCTTGTCTGCAGCTGATTAACAAGAAAGATGAGTATATGAGATGGATATCTTCAGCCAAGAGGAAGTGTGCCATCTCGTTTAATGATCAATCAAGATTTCTTGATTGTTTCCTAATATTCTTGATCTTGGGATGTGTAGATCTAGTATAATATTCCCATGTGTTATAGAATGCAATCACCTGCTGGTGCTTGGTTGTAGCCCTGGTGTGTTTGGAGGATTGGACATCAAGGGTACACATAATTTGTGTGCTGGTACTGTGAACCACTTCGGATGTAAATATTTTCTTTGGTTTTTAGTTCTGATCTAGTTTAAAACTGGGCGTGGATGTTATTGAGCTACCTTTCGATATTATATATGTCAGTTTGCTGGAAGTCATTTGACAACATTCGTCTAATCCAGTGGATTAGTCGTGAGATTGTAAAGTTGCTTATATTTCGTCTTAGTGCTATGTATATCATCATCCTACCTGAACTTGGTTTGGCGGTAATAGCTTTTGTTGTTGTGTATAGCATCTGTTATAGTGTGGAGTGAGACTGAGACTGCAACTGTGCTTGATTATTTCTTGGTGCTGCTCCTATAACACCTATAATTTTTTTGTTTGACCGAAAATACTGTGGGGGAGATCCCCACAGTGCATGAATTTTTAATTAATTTTAGAAAAACAGACGGTACAGAGTTTACTTACATACAACTATAATTTTATATTATATCAGTTAATGGTAATTCTGCTGTCTGAAGCAGCATTCAGCAAGTTGGCAACTGTTTTTGGTATTGTAATACTTTGCAACAGGCACAAAGTTTGTGATTGCAGAGTGATCAACAAACATAGCTTCTTCATCTGGAGAAGGTGGAGAATAAGCATAAGTAGCTTTTTCAAAGGATTGGGCACTTGTGCGGAATCAGTCAGACTCATGCAGGAACCAGGTTCTTCTTTTTCCATTATAACCTTTTTTTTCCCCTGAACTTCCTGCAATGCCTAGCAATATTTGTAAGGTTACAGTGAACCACAGAATTTCATTGCTTTTAATCAAACGTGGAATGGTAGCACACTTATAATGTAAAAACAAACATGCTTCATAACCTCACGTTTATTTTTGTCTTTAGATTGCTTCGAATGTGACCTTTGCATCCTGAGATTGTCATTTAGTGATTTTACTTGAGAGAAAAATATGACTACTGAATTGAAGGCACTTTGTTTTATGATTTCTAGAAAAAATTATGGTGTTCGCAGATTATGTGAGCCATCTATTGGCTAAAATCTGATGCTCCACAATCGAAGGTACCATGTAAAAGGTGCTTAAGTAGAAAGGGTAGAAAGGAAATTTTGTGTGGTAACATAAGTAGATGGAGAAGGGCCAAAATATCTTTGTTATATCAATCGGTACAGGTACGGGAACATTAAGTTTTTTTTTTTTTTTTTTTTTTTTTTTTCAGATTTCTCGAAGAACCTAACCTCCGTTCCCCGGGCCCTGCATGATCCTTTTAACTCGATTAATAGCTGTATAAGATGTGTCACAGTTTTACTTGTTACATCTTGAAGTAACCATTTCTCTGCAATATGGTGGATGAAGCTGTGCTTAGGTTAAGGTTATAGTTTTGTTTTATGAACTCCTCCAGTCTTTCAGCATTTACCTTACACGTTCTTTATATATTTGTTGTTTTTATTTTCTGGCTGTGGGCCTGCGAGTCAACATATTAAAGATATATCTTAACGAAATGTGCAGAGCCCTTGGTGGCTTGGTTTATGCCCAGGACCAGCCAAGCCGAAACTTGGACAACACCGACTGCCGGCCTTTAGCAACGAGAATGTTTGTTTGGACTGACGACCGTGGCGACCATGGCCAAGCTGAATTCCAATTCCAGCTGACCATGTTGTCTACTAGTCATACTGCGTACGTGACACCTGAACCGGCTTGGATATCGATAAGGTAAGGTGTCCTGGGCTCCTGGCTGACAACAGCCGCTGATGGTTGGTCTCTGTCCAGGAACTGGCTCGTCTGGCCTAAACAAAGATCAGCAAAGCTCATGACTTCATGTGGCCGTTGTTGACGTTCAGTCACTTGGCACCAGTAGATCACATGAAGGACGTGTGCGCAGCTCTTTACTGACGTGGTATGGATGGACCATGGACAACAAAGAGCCCTCTAGAGCTAGCGGCAGCGACAGATCGCACCTGACCTGGCCCTGACGCGTTGGAGGAATTGTCATGCTCATCACGTGAGTCCATTTCAGGTGTGCTCCAGATTTTCTGCCCTGTGACTGCCATTGATTTCCTGTTGGTAAAAGTGTATCAGGATCTGGAGAATCTGGATGGTGCGATAGTTTCTTGAACGCCACGTAGGTAACACGTGAACTGAGTTAAAACGAATTTTCATCGGGAGGGCGATTTTCGATCACTAAAGAACTGGAAATGCAGTATCTTTACAGTGAGGGGAAGAGGTTCAATCAACCAGAAGCAAACCGAACCCACAGAAGAGTTATCACCTCCTGAATCTCAAAAACCCCAGACCCTGCGGCTGAACTGAACAGCGCCTTCTTTCTTGGTGCGGCACGTCGGTCCGTGGTGAGCAGCTGAGCATGGCGTCTTCACCGCCGCCGCAGCAGAGCATTGCCCTTGCGGACCTCAGGGCACTGTCCGTGCTCGGCCAGGGCGCCAAGGGCGTGGTCTTCCACGTCGTGCCCGTCGCCACAGGCGCAGGCGAGCCCATGGCGCTCAAGGCCATGTCCCGCGCCGCCGCGCGGCACAAGGCCGCGGGGCCGTGCCATGGCGGTGGCGGTGACGGGCACCGGAGGATCTGGTTCGAGCGCGACGTCCTGCTGTCGCTCCGCCACCCGCTGCTCCCGTCCCTCCGCGGCGTCGTGGCCACCGACGCTGTCGTCGGATTCGCCATCAGCCGCTGCCCCGGCGGCGACCTCAAGTCGCTCCGGCGCGCCCAGACCACGTTCCCGGAATCCGTCATCCGGTTCTACGCGGCGGAGCTGGTGCTCGCGCTCGAGCACCTCCACGGCCTCGGCGTCGTGCACCGCGACCTCAAGCCGGAGAACGTCCTCATCCAGGAGTCGGGCCACATCATGCTCGTCGACTTCGACCTCTCCACCACGTTGCCACCGCCGCCGGAGCCGGACGCGACCCCGGCATGCGACACCTCGCTTTCACCTTCCTCATCACATGACCACAGGCACAGGCGCAAGAACAAGAAGGCCGCTTGGGTTTTCGCGTGCTTCTCCCGCCACGCAGCTTCGCCGGAGACTTCCCAGTCCCCGTCGTCCACTTCCATGACCGCCGTCCGTCGTCCGCGTCCGCGTCCTCGTCGTCCTGCTGCTGGACGCCCGCCAAGTCGAACTCGTTCGTGGGCACGGAGGACTACGTGGCGCCGGAGATCGTAGCCGGCAGCGGGCACGACTACGCCGTGGACTGGTGGGGCCTCGGCGTGGTGATCTACGAGCTGCTGTACGGGCACACCCCGTTCCGGGGCCGGAGCCGGCGGGAGACGTTTCACCGCGTCCTCACCGCTCCGCCGGAGCTGCCCGGCGAAGCCACGCCGTTGCGCGACCTCATCACCAGGCTCCTCGAGAAGGACCCCGGGAAGCGACTAGGCGCGCGCGGCGTCAAGCGTCATGCCTTCTTTCGAGGCGTCGACTGGGACCGCGTCGTCGACGTGGCGCGCCCGCCGTTCATCCCATCGCCCGATGAAAACGATGCTAACGCCGGCGCGGTGGTGGAGGCCGAGGCGCTGGACGTGGAGAAGGTCGTACATGAAGTGTTCGGCTCGAGCGGCGCCGGCGAGACGCGGCTGATGAAGGGTTGCAGCGACACAGGGACAGACGACGATTTCTCCATATTTTTCTGAGCTTTGGTTAGCTATTTCTGCACTATGGAGGCAGGAATTGGGGAGAAGTTTGGTTTCCTTGCTTTTACTGCCCAAAATTGGCTAGACTCAACTGGCAAGATTAGACTCACCTAGCTGAGAGAGTACTTGCATGCATTAAGCCGATGAACTAGGAGCTATGTATATTGTGTGGAGGATTAAGTCATTGTCATATCATAAGTAGAAAAATCATTTTAAGCCACGAATTGAACTCAAATATATATTAAAATACTTCAAGTTACAAACTAAAACTTTCTGATGATACTCTGAAAATATTGAAAACTCAAGTGAGTGAAATAGACATATCCTTTAATCTTGAGTATCATACTATTAAGAGGGATGCATGGAACATTAATAGTTTAATGTCACTAGTGCTCAAACTAATTGAAATTCGAGTGCTAACATAAGAGAGAGAAACACATGCCACAACACTTGATTTTTTTGGTCATGGAGGTTGCTTCTGATTAGATGGATATCCATCGATAATATTCTTGTAAGATTTGAGCTTGGAGCTAGAAGTTATGATGCCTTTTTGTGTTGAAGTGACATGTGCTTTTTATTTCGAGTTTCCGAACATGTTTTCTAGAAATTCCAGACTGTACGCTCATTCTAGGTCCAATGTCTAGTTTTATAATTCCAATAACTAACTTAGTGAGGTTCTCCTATGTCCACATCTGATCCCAAAAGCCTCTCTAGCTCTTCATGGCCTCTCTTAGTGAGGTTCGTGTGAAACTCGACAAGTTGGGTTGGGAGATTTAGTGATTGAGAGCAAAACTGAACAACCAAATCGTTGAGCACTTGTGCGTCTTCATCAATCATTCGCGAAGCATTTGCTAGTTTTGAAAGTGAAACCTTCTAGATGGTTAGGCGTCGCTGCTGATCTCTTGTGCTTTTGGTGAGCCATGAGAAGTTTTTGAAGGCCCCGATCTCGGATCTGCAGTGGAAGTGATCAAAATATAGTGGAACAAGGAAAGGGGTTTAAGCTTGACCTTTGGGTTGCTTGGGGCTTCCTCAATGAAAATGTATGCTCTTCTTGTAAGGAGTTGAGATTTCGGAAACCAATCCTCTTGTCCACGTCAGTTTGATTACTTTGAGCTCTTGCTTTGTTGATTTGTGCTCCCCACTCAATCTACTTGGTTGTGCATATTTATGCGTGAACAAGGTGCTTTTAGACTTGCTAGTAGACGTCTACTCATATCTCCAAGTTTGGTTTGAGCTAGAACTCTCACATAGTTTCATCTTGAGTTTTTTTATTTGTGTGGATTCTGAACATACTCACATACCAACTTCTAGACGCAAACAAGTTTCATTCAAATCTAGTACTTTCTCAGATTGACTAAGCAACTATATTTCTAGTCGTGGTTTTTGTAAGAATTGTCTATTCATCCTTCGCCATCAAGGCGACATACCGTTTTTTTTCATAAAGAATGTAAGAACATAAAGGTGGAGTATTATTGTATTAAAGTATTGGAGAGAGCAGCTTGGATTACGTGAAATAGAGAAGAAAATGATTTATTTATGTAATTTTGTGCTCATGAAATATAGGAAACTAAGACTTTTTTGTCAAATTAAAATTTTTCATAGGATGTAGAAATATTGTTTGAGCATCCATGCTGCTGCATTACTGTTTTGTAATGTGTGGTTTTGTCTGAAAGAGAAACTGTTTTCAAAATCAGTTTGCAAATGCATTTGAAAACCTGTTCAGATTAAAAAGAAAAGGAAATTATTTTTCTTCCAATCCACGCCCTTTCTCTCAATTTCGGCCTGGCAGGCCCAGATCGTGGGCATCTTCTTGCTTCTTGACCCACGAAGCATTTCCTTCTCATCTAGCCAGCTACGCCATCTCGGGCCGTTGTGCAGCGTCACCGTATTCTTCACGATGGAAAGGTCGCTTTTCCTTCTTTGATTGGAGCAACCGTATCCATATATATCCATCTCAAATTAATTAATCCAAGCTGCTCTCTCTACGTTCTTTTCCTTGGAGAAAATCACGTATTCTTTTCCCAGCACAAAAACGTGCAGCAGCCCAGGCCCAAGACTCCATAGATACTCCATATACTCCCTCCGTCCCAAACCCAATCGAGTTTGTCACCCCATCGCCATTTCGCCATCTTTTTTTTTTCAATCTTCGTCTTATTCAAATTTTTTACACAAATATAATTTATTTTGTTATGACTTATTTTATTAATAAAGATACTTGAATATTGATTAATTTATTTTATGATTTATATAAATATTTTGAATAAGACGGATGGTCAAACATAAAATTTAAAAAAAAAAAAACGACAAACTCCATGGGACAGAGGGAGAGTATGTAGGTGCATCAGCGCCCTATATATATCGAGCTTCATTAAGTCCACCCGGAACCCTAGTTTCTGCTGCCGCCGATTTGAGATCGAAGCCACGAGTCCGCCGCCTCGTGACCACCCACACCGACGTCCGCCAATCGAAGTAGCTGGTAGCTCTTCTCCGTTCCCGATCGAATTCGAGGCAGGTGAGATCACATCACCTCTCTCTTTGTTTTGATCCTGGTACTGTGCCGATTCGTGCATTGCCTTACCCGAGAAAATTGTTATTATATGACTCTAATTGTGTGGCTTCGGACTTGTAACATTGGCTTCGTTAAAATATGACTCCAATCGTGTGGACTTCGTAAAACATATGATTTTATTTCTTTTAATCATTTTAAAGTCTCAAATACATGTATTTCCTCTAAATGATTGTATTACTTTTCTTCTCTTTTCACGTAGACATCCATTCATATACGTACGCCGCAGCAGATTCACGCCGCGAGGCCAGACTCACGCCGCCGCCGCCGCCAGCCATCCTGCGCCCACGCGCAGGCCTCCTTTCCCTCTGGTCGCCGCTGTTTCCTCTCCATGGACGGAGATCCTCCACTCGAAGCTGTCCATGCAGTCACGCGGCCATGAACGTTGAGGTGTCCCAGGCATGGCCAAGCCAAGGCCATGGTTGGAGTCATATAAAGAAGGACGTACGCACACGGACAGCCTGCTGACCTTGGATTCATATAATGAAGATGCATTCCGGGGTATAGAAAGAAGGGGCAGCCAAGGAGGCACGTACGCACACGAACACAGCCAGCTGACGTTTTTTTGGGCGTAACCAGTCACGTACGGTAAAAAGAAAGAAGGGCATACAAGGGTTACTTAGAACAAATACATGTATTTAGATGAGAAAAGAGATTAAAAGAAATAAAATCAATGTTTTACGAAGTCCACACGATTGGAGTCATATTTTAACGAAACCAACATTAGGAGTCATAGAATAGCGAAACCACATGATTGGAGTCATATAATAGCAATTTTCTCGCTTGTAGTTATGATTTCATTTCACAATAATAATATATGACATGATAATGGAGTAATTGTTGGATACACCTTGAGATTTCAAACGAAGACAAGAGTGTATTTTTTTTATTGTTAATTCATGTTTTTTTTAAGAAATCTTGCCTCTCAATGTTTGGTTCTCTTGGGTTCAACAGGAAGCCTTACGCCTTCTCAAGACGTCAAATCTCGGTGTTTCGGCTGCAATTGAGTGATAGGGGAAGCTGATTGGCCAGAAGCATTGTTTTTTTTTTTTTTTTTTTTTTTTTGATGAAACGGCCAGAAGCATTGTTGGTCCACCGATGGTATAAGCAATGACCCTAGCACGCCCTCCAAGGCTTCAAAGTCATCAGAACAAGTACTTGAAACAGTGATAACACACTTTTACATATTTATTTATCAAATTAAATGGCATTGCCAGTGCTTAAAGAGATACTGGTCATTTTTTCTCCTACTAGTGCAATAACCTTAGGGTACTTAATTACTAGTTATAATGACATTTTTCTTCTTATGAAACTCGTGTTTTTCTACGGTCAAATTAGGAAACACGCCGAATAAGTATGAAATGATATGATATGAACTGATGCTTTCATGGATTAATAAATGAATAGAAATACACTCTGCCTTTATCACATCATGTAGATCAAGTACTATTTCAAATCCAATCGGTGCTTTTAAGGCTAATGCAATCTTTCTATTAAAGTTGAAGTGCACAATGCATACATAGGTTTAAGCAGCTTCTGGATTTCACCTTCTGCCTAATACTGTTTTAGTTACATAGGCTTTTCCCTTCCACTGACAGAAGGAAATATCCAACTAGGCCAAAGCACAATTCTCCTGTTTCTTTTGTGACAAAACATGATGTTTTTGTTTCTTACCTCTTTTTTTCCAGGATCAACCTCCAGCTACCACATCCAGTGGAACACCTCCAGTGTACCCTGAATGGCCCAGCTTTCAGGTTAGTTAGTCTATACAAAATATGCTCTTGCTAATTAAGAAAGAAACGTTTTATTTACCTTCTATTTTTATCATGCAATTCTCCTTCCTTTATGGCTTTATCTCTTACTTGTTAAATATCTTGGTAGGCCTACTCAGCAATTCCACCACATGGGTTCTTCCCCCCTACCGTTGCTGCAAATCCACAGGCCCATCCATACATGTGGGGAGCTCAGGTGCCCCCTATATCTGAACCCTCTGTTCTCTGTCAATCACTACTGTTAATGTCAATTTGTATTTATATGTGTTATATATTGCAAAAGCATTTGATTTTCATATTTAAATCAAAACCAATGCCCCTTAATTGCAGCCCATGGTGCCACCTTACGGGACGCCACCACCACCATCCTGTCAATATGCAGGCAGTTGCATTTCTTATTCAGCATCCCAAGGAATGTTAAACCAAACCATGGCGATGCTTCCAGCACAACTGGGTGCAATGGTTGGAGTTCCTAGCTCCACAGCTAATATGAATATTGGAATGGACTACTGGGCAGCTCCAGGTTCTGCAGCTGTCCCTGCAACGCATGGCAAAGCATCAGCTGGTTCAGCTCGAGACCAAAGGGTACAGTCCTTTAGCATGTGTCTTAAACTTTACAATTGTATGTACTAAAATGTTTTATCTTTGAGGATTGGCATGCCCTGCTTGTGTTTCTAGAGTATTGATTGCTCCATACAACCGAATACTGGTTTTGGTTGATTATGTAGATAGGATTCTAGATAATAATAAAGTTTCTATAATAAGGAAGCCAGGCTGGAGCCAAAGCACTGGAAGTCCTGGGCTGTAAGCAGTCAGACGGAGCTCATAGCTTCAGTTACAACTGTCTTACCTGTCCTTGTGTAGTTGTTTGCTTGTCCATATAGTCCATTGAGTCAGTGAGTGAGGTCTGGCAAGCACTACAGCTGCTAGTGTCGTAAACACTGTTTATTTCTTTCCAACCTAATACAAACATACACAGCTCTTCCTGTTTTATTCATGAAAAATATAATGACCCTGCTGAGCCCTATCGTTTCCATTTTCCATATTCAGCTAAACATTATTGTATTTCTTTCAAACACCATCCTTTAAACTTTTATAAACAAGAGAAATTATAGCTTTGCCATCTTCTGAAGTGCTTTTTTTAACGGAATACAGCAGGGGAAGCCCCTCACTGTAGGATTTTATATTAAATAAAAACAGAAACCTGTACAGAAGAGAGAAATAACAACAAACCAACCAGCCGGAGGGCTGGCGTAGCCAGGGCGGGAAGGGAACCGCAGGCCAGAAGTCAGGGAGGCCTAAGAGAGAAGATCTTAACAGAGGAGAACAGTTGCACGTTTATCATCTCTCATTCTAAAAACCTGAAGTTTGGCCTCTTCACAGGAGAGGTTTTTAAGAAGAGAAAGAAGGCCGTGTCCTCTGTCAAATATGAAGTCGTTTCTCTGATTCCAAATGTGTCAGGCAGCAATGATGAAGGTCTCGATGAAGGGATGTTTGGTGTTGCTGCTTTGATTTCTGAAGTGCTTTGAGAAGTTTTATTCTATCTTTTTGTGCTTTGGGTGTTGTAAATATGATACATAACAAGGATACCACGCTTCAATGCTAGCTACTTTATTTATATATAAGTGCTTTTGTGTACACATTAATAAAATATTGGAAAATATAATCACCACGAACTATGATTGTATCATGGCAGGCTGAAAGGGAACTCAAGAAGCAAAAACTAAAGCAGTCTAATAGAGAATCCGCACGCAGATCCCAGCTGCGCAAGCAGGTGTTGTGTGCAACACTCATGCTGACATCCTACCTGATTTTCATCTTCTAAGTTCCAAGAGAATTCTGTTCAAGGCTTTTGTGATCTTATTTGGTTATTCCAGGCTGTGTGCGAGGAGCTTGGGCAACGCAATGAAGCTTTGAGGTCGGAGAACTCCTCTCTCAGGGCGGAGCCTGAGCGAATCAGAGAGGAATACGAACAGCTATTTTTTTTTGAAGCAACGAACAGCTACTTTCACAGAATGCTTCCCTCAAGGTATCATTCATTTGCTATATTTATATTGCCATTTCATATTGTCAGTCTTGGTAGCTCAGATTTCAGTTATGCGATCACCTCCTCAATTATGCAGAAACTGGGCAATATCGGTGGTACATATTGCACTACCGGAAACGGCACCTTGGCCGTGTGCCCGGGTCTAAGCCGAGTGCCAGATATCGGGCACTCGGCTTAGAGCCGCTAAGCCGAGTGCCTAGGGAACGGGCACACGGCCAAAATTAACACTCGGCTTAGACTTGATAAACCGAGTGCCTAGGGAACGGGCACACGGCCAAAATTAACACTCGGCTTAGACTTGATAAACCGAGTGCCAAAACCTGGGACACTTGGCTTAGGAAAAACACTCGGCTTAGAGGTGAGGTAAGCTGAGTGCCTAACGTCGACACTCGCCAACGGAAGTTTCAACCGTGCGCCACACCATGCCGTCGGCCCCTCCGTTACTTCTAAGCCGAGTGCCAAACTTTGGCACTCGCCTAAGGCTACGACACACGGCTTATTTTTTATGTTGCCGAGTCCAAGGAAAAAAACACTCGCCTTAGGGAGGCTAAGCCGAGTGCCACTGGGGGGCACTCGGCAAAGAATTTGTTTTTTCCAAATGCCTTCAAACTTTTTCTCCTCAACACATCACATTTCCTACCCCCTAACAAAGTTTGGTGCATTTTGCTTTATAACATGTGGGTGAAATATTGTAGGCCCAGCTGGCGGAAGAGAAGAGGCTGCGGGAGGAGTCTGATGCGAGGAATGCATCAATGTGGGAGTACATGCAAGGCTTCATCGCCCGGCCCGGAGGAAAGGTCCGGCGCCGGTCCCCGACCCCGAAGCTCCCCAACGGGCGACTCGGGGGGCTCCCCCCGCCGCCCGCCCCCCGCCGCCGCCCTCGGCCTCGGCGGCCGCCCCTCGGCCTCCGCGGCGCGCGGGCGGCGGCCGGCACAACCGGCCTCGTCGCGACCGCTCCTCTTCCACCTCACACCCCCCCCCCTCCCCCCTCCCCTAACTCCGGCCGGCACTCCGGCGAGCTCGCTGGCGGCGCTGCAAATCCGGCCCGGCCCGGCCGGATCCGCGTCCTCCGCCCGGATCGCCCCGGGAACTTCGCCCCGCTCCGGGCGCCGGTGGGCGCGTCGTGGTCGTCCCCGGGCGGCCCTGCTCCACCGGCGGCTTCTCCGGCGGGCTGCGCGGCGGCACCGGGCGGGAGGCCGGCCGGCGGGCCGATCCGGTGCCCTGGGGCGGATCCGCCTC
The DNA here is from genome assembly GCA_015847255.1 of Hyparrhenia diplandra. Taxonomy (NCBI): domain Eukaryota; kingdom Viridiplantae; phylum Streptophyta; class Magnoliopsida; order Poales; family Poaceae; genus Hyparrhenia; species Hyparrhenia diplandra. The sequence goes on along the minus strand of JADLZK010009539.1, from coordinate 137,589 downwards.
CCCCCCGTTGAGTTCGGCCCTCTTGGTGGGCTCGCTGTTCGGGCGGCAGGTCGGCGGCTGGCGGCTCCTCCGGGTTAGTTGGCTGCGGGGTGGGCCGGTGCCGCCCTTCCCTCGGGCTCCCCTCCCCATCGTTCCCGATGCGCTCCGGGTTCCCGGTCGATCCACCTGCGGTGGATTTGGCCGGGCTCCTCTCATGTCCGGTGGTGGCGGCATCCATGGGGCTCGTCCCGCTTTGCGGATGAGCCTTGCGGTGGTTTTCGGCCGCGCCAAGGCGGCGTGGGTGTCGGGCGGCGTTTGTTCGTGCACTCATCAACGTAGTCATGGTGGCGTCGTTGGTTGCTTGCGCTAGCGGTCTTTGGGCCTGCACCACCGTGGTGGTGGGGTGGGCGGCGCCGGTCGTGGCCCTCACCTCGGGAGATGCGGGCAAAAGCCCTTCCCTTTTGGGACGATGTTGACGGCGCCCTTGGCGTCGTGTCCTTCCCCAAGGCAACGTCGGACATCTCTTCCATGGATTTTGGCTCTCGACGGCGGGGGACGCAGCCGCGCCATTGGCCTTCTTGGTGGCGTCATTGTGGATTTGCTTGGTTGTCTTGTCGTCCGTCGTCTTTGTGCCTATTTGTGCCTCATGCTGCTCTTCATTTGGTATGTCTATTTAGTGTTTGTGGTAGCCGTAGTCATTGTTTGGCGGATGCTTTGCCGCCGGTCGTTGTTTGGCGGATGCTTTGCCGCTGGTCGTGCTTGGGCGGTTGCTTGGCCGCCGTCGTCGTGTGCTTTGCCTCCGAGGTGTTCCTCGTCGCTTGGCGGATGCTTTGCCACTGTGGTGGTTCCGGTGGATGCTTTGCCACCGAGGTCGTGTTTCTGGCGGATGCTTGGCCGCCAAGGAGGTTACGGTGGATGCTTTGCCACCGAGGTCGTTGTCTTCCCGGCAGATGCTTTGCTGCCGAGGTGTTTCTTCTACGGCTCCGATCACTACTAGCTACCTAGGTGTTGAGTTATCTTTTGTATAGGCGCAGCTTGCCGGGTTGTTAGGTGGAGGGTTCCCTGCCCCTCGCTTTTCTTGCTTTCCGTTTATGTTTAAGGTTATCGTTGGTGTTTTCGCCTGTGATGTCTTCTCGGCATCAGGGTTTGTTGTATTTGGATTTGGTTTTCCTCCTCTTAATGAAATACGGGTGAACGGCCCGATCGCGAAAAAAAAGGCTATTCTATGCCGCCACCACAAATATTTGGGCCTCTGCCACCAATGGAGCTTGCTGCCGATCGAACGACCGTGAGTTTCTAACACTTGAACTCCTAATGTGCCTGTGAATATATATGGATGTGAATCCAAATGAAATGTTGGTTTTGATGCACCACGATGTGTGCATATGGGTATGTGTTGTCGGCCATCGAGCCGTTGTTTAGTTGCAGGTTTGATAGACCTCCCTGTGCAGGGGAGATGCTGCCGGAATTTCTAACTTTTATCACACTCGACCGCTTTTTTACAAGTTTCTATAACTATTCTTAAATCCTGTGTCACATAGTATACTTTTCTTTATGTAGCACCAGTCGGCGGCGACCCACATCAAATGACCCACATCCTTGTAAGATGAAATTTTGGCATATTATTTTTCAGTTGCCAATAAACTTTTCAAGATTTTCTCGACCATGCAAGTGCTTATTAAGTGCCCCCAGAAGGGCCGTATAAAGATGGTCAGTCTCCTGTTTGGAGCGCCTCCTTGTAAGATGAAATTTTGGCATATTATTTTTCAGTTGCCAATAAACTTTTCAAGATTTTCTCGACCATGCAAGTGCTTATTAAGTGCCCCCAATATTTGAAGGGCCGTATAAAGATGGTCACTATTTAAGTTGACCATATACTAGATTGATGACAAACAATATGATATGATTAGCTCAGGCATATATTGGTTCATGACTGTTTTTGGACCAAGGGCATTTTTGTGCACATCCATGCAAGTTCAAACAAAAGCAGTCACACATTGCTAGTCAATCATTCAGCAGAGTTCTCCATGCATATAATTGATTATATATATACCTCCTCTGCTGGTATGCATATATACACGTCACGTTCTAATGAGCCGGCGTATTGCATATACGTAACGCCGTACGTATATCCGGCGTACATTCGTGTGCAGACACATCTTTGTGTCACGTATATTGTGCATTGATGGATGTCCAGGCCCACGGAGCAGCCGGTGCGGCCTAGAAGGTTCCGGGAATCATTTCATATACGGTTGGCAAAGATCTTGATTATTAGTAATAATGAGCAAATATATGCTTACGGTTAAACATACGCAAGAATTCAGATATCTATTCTTGCTTCTTACGTAAGGCAACATGACTCTTTTGCTGGGCCCATACTTCAGAGGCGCCCAAATAAATGTCTCTTAACGTGATTTGGCTGAGATATTTATTAATCTGATCATCCAACTAACAAACGTGGCGATATCTCGGCAAGAAACTAAACGTGCTAGATAGTTTTGTGCCGATATCTGCAGGTTACGTACATATCTGGTTGCTTGGCTAAGGGGTTGATCGTTCTCTCAACCTTCCCTATATAAATAGGCCATCCATCCCAGGCGGAGGGGAGAGGGGCGATATTTTGGCAACCCATGATACAACGTGCAAAGCTCTCCAACGTCATCATCTTGAGTTGAAGCCAAGCAAAATAAGAAGCAAGAATAATACAAGTCAAGTTGGAAATCGAAGTTACCGTCTGCTCATCGATCATTGATACTCAGCCCCTTTATACATAAACGCTGTGGCGCAATGCACGGCAGAACGATTAAAACCGTGGCGCAATGCATGGTCAAATAAATAAATGTCGTGGCGCAATGCATGGCCGAACGAATAAAACCGTGGCGCAACGCACGGATTGGTGTCGTGGCGCAATGCACGACCCATACGAGCATGGTCTACTTGCTCGCCAATTTTATCAAATATTTACATTGACGCTGAGCATACGCGTCCCGAAGTTTCACATGGAGAAATCTCCCAAGTATTTCATGAGCGCAAGTCTCACATTCACCTACCATCTTCCGCACCGCCAAGGCCGGTGATCCATATGAAGTCATCTTCTTCCCCAGACCGACGAGGCTGGGACGTTTCCTTTTCCGCGACCGACGAGGCCGGAAATACTTGTTCGTGACCGGAAATACTTGTTCTCTAGGTTAGAATGCATGCATATGAATTTTGAACCTAGAGGCACATGAGGACCGATATGTACGATAAGTTTTCCCTCTTTATAGTACGGCTTATTGATCCTATAATCACTCACACCCTCTATGGTGTCTTGAGTGCAAAATCAAAAGGCCCTATGGTTATACCTTTGCCTTGAGCCAGTTTGATCACCAAACATTTTCAAGTTGGACACTTGATCTTTTGGATCACCTTGATCCATCCTCCATGATCACCATGCTCCAAGCTTGGCACGACCAATCTCCAATCTAGTCAAACACTTAGCATCGAGAGATTAGTTCTTAGGTGTCACTAATTATCCAAAGCCAAACTAGAGATCTTCAGCTTGCCTTGACGATGCCATCACCACGTCATGCACCCATCATTTTGTTTTTCTTGCCGTTTTTCTTTAGAAAAATAAATCCTGAATACCATAGAAATATCATGCTCATATACATATACATGCAAGCTACGGATCCCTATCTTGCTCTCTATCTTGTTCATGGTCAATGCCTTGTCTCCGTGACCTGGCCATGAGTACGTGCACCATGATCATGATTAACTAAGGTCAGCGGCCAGATTAGTCCTTCGTTCCATTATTTTATTGATCAAATATTGTGCTGATGTCATTTGTATGTCATCCCTTCGTTATAAATCCTTATTTATTCCTTCTTCCTTGTATCAATGTCATTATCATTTTTATGGAACCATTCAGATTTTAAAACTCCACATCTTTTGTATTTTAAATCCGTTTACCTGTTTACATCTTTTGAAAATTCGGGGTTTAGATTTATTTTATTATTTTACTAAAGCAAATCTTTTGTTTTTAAATTTATTTTATTATTTTTACTAAAGCAAATCTTTTTAAATCGTTCTTTTTTCGGTGATCTTTACGTCTATGTGATCCTAGCGATGTGTAGATTAGTTTTATAAGCTTTTCAACTTGTTTTTCCATTGTTGGTGTATTGTTCTAATTGTAGTCTTGTTTGCTTTGCATGATTGGATCCAAATGGTTGTGTGTTGTTGCTTGGAGTCAAGTAGATGGTGAGCTTTACGTCGTTGATCTTGAAGAAGTTTGCGGTCAAGAAGGAGTTGTCTTGAAGGTTTGGAAGTAAAGAAGGATCTCTATTTAAGGCAAGTATAGTTATGGGATATGCTAGCATTAAACCCTGATCATATGACTTGAATGATGTTTATGCAATGAACGTTAAACATGACTATTAGCAACATGTGGACTTGTCTGTATTAGAGTCTTCGGGATTTACAGTACAGCTATGGGGGCTATGTGGCTCTGGCTTTAGTCGATCAAAGGATCTTTTGTAGTTTGTTAGTTGTTGCTGATCTTGCAGTAGCCTGGGTTGCAGAATGGCGTCGTGTTGGATTCCATTCGCCTAGCTGCTCCCCTGCGAGACGCTAACCGGCTGGTTAGGACTTTTGATAGGCTTCATATGGTTTCTGGTGTTTAGGCCTAATTAACCTACTCATTTGCAAAACATGACTCTTAGTGAAAGTGTACACCTCTTCGCAGAGTAAACCTGGTATATCAGCCATGCTCACGGTCACGAGCGGCCTTGGAACCTTTGCATTAAAGATGATGAACTATGTTTGTTTAACAGTTCATAATTTATCGTTTATGCTCTACATTATTATGTTATAGTGATCATGGTATTTGGGTAAGATATTGCCTTGCCATTCTTGTTGAGTTCGACATGGACTCACTCTTGCTATTTCCCCTCACACCTCAAGTGAAGTTAGGCTTGTGATCAACCAGTCAGTCGGTCCCTGTGTAGTCTACACTAGAGGATTAGAGTGTTTTTCCGTTGTCTGTTAGCTGAGGTTATGTTCTTTATATTATGTTCGTTATAATTTAAGCATTATTGATTTGATACTATTCATTTGTAAACTATATGTGAGATTTGACTTCCAGGGCTCACATATGGTGTATACTTGGTTTTGTCCTTAAAACCGGGTGTTATAGACAGGCAGGGCGGAGCAGGAGCATATATGGAGCCTCCTGTCGAACGACGCTGACGTTTGGCCGGCAGCCGTCGTCCTCGACACGGCTCACGGTGTGGAGGGACGCCGGCCGGCACCCTCGCACCCTCCGCCCTGGCCCGTAGCACCACGGCGGCCCGAGGACTTGTCGCTTCGCCGTCGCGGGCCGGCGACCAATATTCCGATTCGCACCACGGCGAATAGTTGCCGAAACGGTCCAAGCACCCCGAAGAGGGTTTCGGTCTCTAGGTAGAGGCTCCGATGTAGCCGTGGAAGCCGAGCATGTCGGCGGCCTTCATGAAGTCGAGCATGTCCACGGGGATGGCCACATAACGCAGCCCTTCACGGTGAGCGGTAGCAATAAGTGGTAGATTTCCAAAAGAAGTGATCTTTCGATGCTATGTAGCTAAGAGTGGATCTTTTAATGGTAGATAGCAAAAGACGAGATCTTTCAATGCTATGCATCCAATTCTCCCTAAAATACATTGTAGGCATGTGTACAACACTTGGTGTTTGAAATCACCACTAGTAAGGAGGTATGCAAACCTCACTAAACATTAGGCTAAATCTAGAAAGCACTCGTCTCTAAACTAGTCTCTACTATCCTAGCAGCTAATGTGCCACAGAGGATCCACTCATGGGCACTCGTTTTGAAAGGCATTAAGGAAAAAGCCGGATTCCCTCCCCAACATGTCGAAAAGTTCACCTTCATGAAAATCGAGCATGTCCCTCCCTCGGGGATGGCCACATAACGCAGTTTGCCCTTCAACGGTGAGCAGCCTTTTCTTTTTTTTTTTAGCTAATTTTGAAAAATCATAGTAAATGGTAGAAAAATCATAAAATAAAAAAAATGATCTTTTGGACTCTACATGATGCTATGTAATATATAATATGACATAAGAGTGGATCTTTTTCTTTTTAATGGTAGATAGCAAAAGACGAGATCTTTCAATGCTATGCATCCAATTCTCCCTAAAATACATTGTTTAGGCATGTTGTACAACATGCTTTTGGTGTTTTAAAATAACCACTTTTATAAGGATTTTGTTGCAAACCTCACTAAACATTAGGCTGAATCTAGAGCAAGCACTCAGGGGTCTCTAAACTAGTCTAAGCACTATCCTAAAAGCAAACTTTTGCTAATGTCACTGCCCGCGGTTAGATCTGCCCCACTCAATTTTTTTTTGGGCACTCGTTTTGAAAGGCATTAAGTATTCAACCCACGAGCCACGGTCAGAACAGCACAAATCCGGCCCGCAGGACAAAAAGGGCCCAGTAGTTGGTACAACAAGCTTTTCACTCACCATAGCAAAATCAAAAGATTTTAAAGTTCCCAAGCAGTGAAATGTATTGGCCCTAATTAAACACGTATGCGACCGTGGGAGGCTAGGAGATACAAAGAAAATAGCTCCTCTTAATTCACTTCCCTCAGTCGTAGAGAATCATTCAAAAAACACTTTTAAGCCACATAATCACTTCTCTTAAAAAAACCACTTCACTCAAAGATTATGGAAGCAGGAGCTCAACCAATAGGCCATAAGAATAAGAATCTCATGATATGGATGTACGGACAAAGTCCAGCTGACCAGCTCAATGGATACTGCTACTACAACTTTAGCAGTCGCCAATTCTCAGCCATTCAAACAGCATCCAACGGCCGAAATGAAGTAAGATGCTGCTTCTATCTCATAATTACAAACGTACACAAGATAAGTAAGGTTAATTGCAAAGGCAGAGAAGTGTCCTCATATATTCCTCTATATAGTGAAACCTTGTTCGTTTTGCCTCCATAGATTGAACTGCACCAAAGTAGTACCAGGCAACAGCTTAAAAAAATTGATGTAAAAAAAAAAAAATAAATAAAAATAATTGATAATTGTCAGTTCAAGGTCTCTGCATCAAATATAATTGTTTACATACAAGAACAAAAAAAGGGTAAACGAGTGGCATTTCGAATGCCAATGCTATGCCACTTCAAACTCTTTAATTACGAATGCATCCGTGGTTGAATTAATTTTGATTTTTGAAGGGGTGTGCAAAAATTACCTAGGTTCCTAAGGAAAGACATCTAAGGGAGAATGAAAAGATGTTGACTTCGGTTTTCTGGGACCAGCTAGCTTATGTCTGCTCTTAAGTTCTTACTACGATTTATCCCATGCATCATGAATGTTAAACCACAACTTAAAAAGCAGTATCATGACATGTCTTTAGAAATTGGCATATATGGCCTATCATGAAACATTTTTATGGACATGTTTGCCTACTTATTATCCATACATACAACAGCGCATTGCTAAGACAAGATTCTGGCACCAAACAAAACCTTGTGGCACTGTGCAGAAACTACATCAATAAGAACAATAATTACTCTAAAGATTCTGATTTTTGGTGTAAGCAATACAAAATTATATATAGTCTTTTAAAGAGAAAAAAAAGACCCACAAACTACAAAATCTATGATGCCAGATCAAACAAAAAGAACCGAATGAATTGGCAACACAATGCAATTCCACCACTTGTTTGAATAAAGTCTAAGTCTGTCTGGCTGCAAAAGGCTCCTGAATGTTGTTGAATCGAAAGACTGTTAACCCAATTTCTAGCATATAACAGAAAAAAAGATATAGGTGTTCAGTTTGTTGGTATACTTCTGAACACAAATGGAACGATTGAAGACACATCCTGAATGTGATTCACCCCCACAACAAACTGGAATCTATTCAAAGCCATGACGGAAGCAAGCAAGATCCACTTACTAGTCGTCCACCTTCCCTAAATGCATGGTCCCTCATTCCAATCAAGACTATAATTTCTAGAAGCAAGGAACTTATCCCCACTATCCAAGATACCTCTAGCTTATACCCAAAAATACGCAAGCATCATCTAATCAGAACCACAAATTTTTAAGATGTTATTAACATAAGGAAACATACAGTGACGCTATACATGCTTTCCTTTTTCCTTTTCACAAAAAGAAAAGTATGCATGGTATCTTGTCTAAGCATCAATTGTGTATGTATAATAACCGATGAAAAAAAATGCGGATTAAGCAAATAACGTCACCAGGATACATCATGACAAAACCAAGGTACAGTATTTCGAAGCACACATGGAATCTCGATTTGTCTAAATCATGCGAGAGTAAGCTATACTACCATGCACCAGAGAGTAATAATCTCAAGCATAACTTGGAGCCATTAGACGACATAATAAACCCAGGGACAGGAACGCCAAGAACTCAAGAAGCAGCAGTCAGTTGTGTCACTGCCGCCTGATGTGTAACCCAAGTGAGAGCTGGATGCAGAGGTTTATCGACCGATTCCCGCGTTGTTTGCAAGCTGCTGCAGCAATAAACGCTTGAACCACTACCACTCCCGGACCAGCCACAAGGCAAGGAAGGGATCGATAAACCACTGCGCCCAGACACCACCCGGCCGTAGATATTAGAGATGTAGTCTGACAAAAACAACCTTTGCATCAATGAAAGAAAAAAAAACAGGGACGGACGGCAACAACACAAGAAACACCTGCGACTGCGAGAGATCACATGTATGTATGTTACCCCATATGGCCGGCCATATGTGTAGATGCTGCTGGTCAGGCTGGGTGGCTGGCTATACAAACAAGAGGGAAGTTGGAGGTGGGAGATCTGGATCTGGGATTTATATGCCACATTGGGTGGAGGATGTGACAGGAGAGGGGAGAAGAGAAAGAAGGGGGTGGTGGCGCCGCGCGGCCCCCGGCCCCGGCCCAGCAGGCTCCGTGGCGGGTGGGCACCGAAGTGGGGAGGACGAGGAATCTTTCTGGTGCTTTGGCGTGGGGCGGCAGCAGACGTAGGGAAGAACACAGGGGGTGGTGGCACTTCGCTTCTTGGCTTCGTTGGGTTTTCCATTGATTTTTCTTCTTGAAATCGGGAGGAGTGGAGGAAGATCCGCTCCATTGGGTGCAGGGATCCGGTCCCTCGCTGGCTCCATCCATTGCTTTGGCAATCGGCATCGGCACTGGCGATGATGGTTGGTTTTGACGCGTTGCGGCAGGCAGCGGGGGCAAGCAAGCAATTGCAGAGCGGGTTCAGTGAGCGCAGCTGGATAAGGACAGGTGTTGCCACTGCCCACTCGCCACCTGCCTCTCTTCTTTGGCATGCTCCCTCAGTCCCAGCAGACAATTGATGATGGAGCATCTATAGGCCACCAGCATGCGTGGATGTGCGTCACCTTGAACTGCCAAGCTTTGATTGCCACAAAAAGTTGGCTCGAGTTGCAATTTCAATGCTAGAAACGATTAGTTTGACACTACAGATAGAAACTATGACCCAATCTCAATGCTAAAAACTATTAATTTCTATAGACACTACGTATAGAAACTATGACCTTAATGGACAGTTTCTATAGAATAATTTTATATTTATTTATTTATAGATAATTGATAGTGTTTCATACCCGGCTTCATCTACCAATGCGAATCGCACCAATTATTACAAAGAAGAAGAGGCCATTGGCCAGATAAACAAAGAAAAAACTGTCAACAAGACGAGAATACACCGCTAAATGAATGACAACAACATAAGAATCTAGGGGAATAACTAAGCTGGCAACAACACTATCAAACCAAGTAAAGATCTTCCTGAAGCGACGTCTCCAACAAAACATGACATGCGAAGATGCCATCGTCGCCCGACCAGAACACAGGTACTGGATTTACATCCCGAAAGATCTCCATGGCACCTTGAGCTAGAGAGAAGTGATGACACCTCCAACGAGGAAGTGGCACCGCGTCACCGTCGTCTGAACACAACAACTATCCCACCGAAATCCATGTTGTTACGCCTAATACCATCGAGGAAAATTGCCGCCAGATCCATAACAATGGAAATCTTGGGAAGTGCACCACCATCATCCACACGCCGCAGCGCGATCGGAGCCCTAGAACCGGCAATGGAACCGGATCCGTCACACGAAGCCCACATACGACCATCGTCGGGAGCGGGCGCCGGCCGGCCTCCACCCGCGCCACCACCCACGCCTCGAAGCCTCAGATCCATCATCAATCCGTCAGTCACTAGGACTCCTCCACCTCTACTCCCTCCAACCACACCTTCCACAACCGCCAAGGATGGGCCCAGCGGAGTCCCTCTGCACCTCGCTGCCATCCCAGGGCACCTGCGGCGTCGCCTTCTGGCCACCATGGCCCAGGGCAGCCACGGCCCCACGGCTGCCACCAAGAGAGCACAGGCTGAGGCGGGCACCGGCGGCGCAGGTCGCCGGCTAGCCCAAAAGGGCGATGCCACGCCGTTCATCCAGAAGGGGCCCTGCCGGAGCCGCTGAAGCCTACAACCCACCGCCGCCGCATGAAGATGTCGCCTCTCGCCCGCCCCGCCGACGCCGCGGCCCCCCCAGTGCAATCGCACCACGCCCGATTCCGCACGGCCGTCGCCGCCTCGCTGAAGACCTCACCGCCCGCATGAGATCCGAGCCTCCCGGGGAGAACCCGCCGCCTTCCTCGGGGCCCGCGGGGATTCCGGCGGCCCCTCGGGCAACGACGAGGTAGATGAGAGAAGGGGTGGCGGCGCTAGGGTTCGACCGGGTCGCCTGCTGGGAAGCGACTCGAGTGGTACTCGTCAAATCCCTTTCATGTTTTGGATCTCGTGTAGACATGGTTTCTAACTTCGATCCAGTTTCTATGACTTTTGCTTTCTCTCTAATAACTACCATGCCACGTCAGCAAAATGCTTAAGTGGCGGTATAATTAATATCTATAGAAACAGTGCCGGTCCTGAGTATTTTTGGACCTGGAACGAACCTAAAATGTTGGACCCTTTTTATATGAACATGGCACTATTAAAAAAATGAGAAACAATTACAAAGTGCAATTTCTTAAAATAGGGATTATGTGAGAAACACTTATACTTAGTCAATTAGTAACTAAAAAATTTAGAATTCCTACACAAGTAATCCTAAGGATTTCCTGCAGAATGGGGGGACTTCCACCATTAAACACTAGCCTACTAATGCCTGCATAAAAGAAAAATACATCCACACAATTAATGGTCGCCAACAAAGGGGTAGAAGCCACGGTGCCAAAGCATCCACTAGCGAATTCCTACCCTGCCTCACTGAATTGCCGATTCCGGCGAAGCCAAATAGGCACGATGGAAATTAAAATAAGGACTTAGGGTTCAGCTAATCATGATCACGGATGCCCTTGTTGCCGCTGGCGCATGCGGCTTTCTACTTTTTCTAGTTTCAGCTGCTAGAACACCGACGCCGCGAGGCTCCTCAACCCTCATGCTGTCACGCGCGAAGGAGAGCTAAACGCTAACTATCGCTAATCACAGCCAGGGAAACGTGAGTTGGCAACTGACACTTGTATTCAGAATTTCTATACCTAGTATTTCCCATTACTTATTTGGAGGTACGTACTAGTATTGTGTGTGTATACCTCGGGGCCCATGAGATTCCTGGACCTGGGACGACCGCCCCTCGCGCCCCACCCTAGGGCCGGGCCTGTATATAAACTATGATAGTTTCTGCACTGGGAGTGCTCTTAAACTTTGATGGGCGTGAATTAAAATTGTTCTTGTACTATAAGCTACGAGTAGTTGACCCCTTGAGCCAAATGGAGTTTGAAGCCGGGGAAACGACACCTATTTGCTACATCTTTTATTTTGACGAAACATAATAAAACATTTAAGAAAAGGTACGTCCCAAGATCACCATTTCTTTTGGAATGCATGAATTTTACAAGAATCTTACAAGAATAGGTTTTTTTTTTTTTGCGTGCTTTGCACGTCTTTGCATTAAGAGAAATAGGAATAAAGTTACACCGCCTGCGTGTGACCAAACGGGCGAGCCACCAATGGCCACACGAGTTCAACACTTACAAACGTCACCGGGCTTAAACGGTGGAGCTTAGAGGGGTGTACTAACGAGAAAACACTTTGCGACTAACACGACACGGAGTTTAAGACTCGTCGCGATCCCCAGGGCCCCCGACTGCGCCAATTTCCGCTTCCGGCGGCGCAGCAAGCATGGGGAAGTTCAAGGCGCGATCTCGTCCCCGCTTAGCGCACGATACCTCAACACCGAAGACTTGGTGGAACCTGGTGGCGATCGTGGTGTGCGGAGATGTCACCACATGATCCGCACGCCCCTCCCACTGTTCAACATCACCCGTTGCGCCGCTTCACCGGATCGGGGATGCGGTTGGTCGCTTTGGCGCCAACCGATCACTACGACGTAGGAACCGGTGGTCGCCGTCGACCTTGGAAGCCCTTAGGCGAGGCGGAGACAGATCAAAGGCTCCACCAGCGGCAGCGTCACGGAGTCGAAGAAGTCCGCCATCGCAAATGTCTTGGACGCAGTCCACAGCGCCGCGCGAGCGGCGGGTGGTGCGGCGAAATGGGGGAGTCGGCGAAGGGAGGCCCTCGATCGTGGTGTCCTCACACGCCGAGCCACCGCCATGCCGAGCGCCAATCGCTCCCGAATGGCGTGGTCCGACGACGCAGGTCCATGAGGGCGGGGCGTCGTCGTTGAGGGTATCCGCCAATGGACCCCGACCTCCGACGCCGCCAAAGAATCGCGAAAACTCAACCATACGCAGGCGGCGGTAGGCTCCAACCGTACCGCTGGGAGATCACCGTGGTAGGAGGACGCGCGCGACGGGAGGCTTCCTCTAGCATTGGGTCCACCCGGCGGGGCTCCGCAGCCGCCGCATGGCACAAGCTCGAGCGGTCGGGCGTTGTGGGTGACGCATGCGGCGTTGTTGGCCTCCAACAGAGGCCCCGCGCCTCCCACCAGATGGTGCATAGTCGACGTCGATGGAGCTGAACAGAGGATCTGTCCGACGAAGAAGGGGGCCACACGTGGCCGGGGCGCCCGAAGGGCTCCCCGGCAACGCCATGGCTGTCGACGTCGTGGTGATCCGGAAGACGAAGGCGCGGTCGTGGCTCCAGCGCACGGCTCGCGGTGGGGTCTTTGGGGAGGACGACGGTGTCGATGCTTGCGCTCCTCGCCCGGTGCCTCGTCTTTGAAGCGAAGAGGCAAAGAAGATGGGGAAGGGCACCGGCGGCGATGTGATCCTCGGCGAGACGGTTGAAGCGAGGTCGCCGACCCGGTGAAGGGCGGCCAGGCCGCCGCCGTCGAGGGCGAGGCGAGGCACGGCGTCGTCCCCCGCCTCCGCCGCCAACGAGTGAATCCATCGGCGTCGGCAGTGGTGGGAGGACGCGGCCGGAGGCGAGAGGGTCTGGTCGATGGCGATGCCGCCCACCCGGTGGTGGTGCCTCGATGCCCGCGGCCGAGGCGCCGGTGTGCGAGGGACGCGAGGCCGGCCGTGGGCGGCGCCGGCGGAGTGCAGCACCCGGTAGGCTGCGGGCGCCGCCGCGACGGTCGTTGGCGTCGATGGGCTTGGCGGCGGGCGGCTTGTCGGCACCCGCTACCGTCCTCCTAGTACGGCGGCGGCGGCGGCGCGCTGCCGCGGCGCTGCGGGTTGCCCCCGTGGCGTCCACTCCGACGACATCGATGATGGTGCCCGCAACCTCGGGGGATGGCATGGCGCCGCCGAGGAGCGGCATCGACCGGTGCCCAGGCTCACCGTGACGGGGGTTGAAGGCAAGGCGCCGCGCGACGACGGTATGGGGCCTCGGCCGACGACCTCGACTTCCTCATCCGAGCGGTCGGAGAAGTTGTCCTCCCACCGCATTGCCTTGGATCCGCCGGCGGAGAAGAAGTAGGGGGTCTGCGACCTCCACGGCGGGGACGTGAGCGTAGGGGACACGGGCGGAAATAGCGTTGCCGTGACGGCCGATGGCTCCCATGTGCGCGGCCCAAGCCCGGCCCGCGGCCGGCGACATGGGCGGAGAGGCGGTTGCGAGGCGGCGACGAGGTCGGAGCGAAGGTTGCACAAGGACGGCGTCGGGCGAGGACGGGGGCGTGTCATCCGGCGGGGATGCAAAGAGGTCCGGCAAGGGGAGGCGGCGGCATACCGGTTGTCCGTGCGTGCTTCTTGGGCCCGGACTGGGAGGGGAGAAGGCGAGGAGGACTCCGTCGTGGGAGGCGCGGTGTGGTCGGCTCGCATGCCGGCGTTCGTCCCCTGTCGAGGGAGGAGGTGGCGAGGACACCGGAGCGGCGGCAAAGTCATCCTCCAAAAATTCCCCTTCTTCAACGTCGACGCAGGAGGCGGGGCTCGCGCGCGGCGGCCGGAGCCGCGGCCACCGAGGGGCGGCGCGGTGGCGGTGGCCTCTCGGCGCGCGGCCAAGGAGCCTCCATCACCGCCCGGCCGCGCGAGGCACACGAAGCGCTCAACGCGGCGCCACCCGGCCTTGGGCGCGCGGGCGGGCGCGTGTCGCCAAGGGCCGCCCGGCTCGAGGGTCGAACGGAGACGAGATGGCGGATCCATCCATGGCGCCACGGATCCGTCCCACGGCGGCGCTGGAGGATCGGCGGCCACCGGCCGGCGGCGGAGGCGGCGGCGGCCCCTAGAGCGGCGGGCGGCGTCGGAGCTAGAGGCGGATATGGCTGGGGAGCTAGTGGAGGGGAGGTGGGAGGGGGGAGCGGGGGCTAGGGCGGGCAGCGCCGGGGCGGGTGGCCGCCGGCGCCCCGGCAGAGGCGGCGCTTGATCGCGTCCGCCAGACCGCAACGGTCGGGAGCGCAGTCGTCTTACAAGAATAGGTTCATTTTTACAAGAAACACATGGGAAAGATGAAAAATTTCTCCAATCCAAAGGGGGCTTAGAAACTGGCCCTTTGAATTGCATCTGAATTTTGGAGGTCTTTAAGTCCTTTGTTTTTGTTGATAAGTAAAACTAAATGCTCAAATATAACATTTTGGGGAAGAACTTCAAGTTTCAGAATTATAAAATCTACGACGCCAGAACGAACATACAAATAATCCTTGATTTTTAGTACCCACATAAAAATACTCATGTTATCTTTCTATGATAGGCGACGTGTCCCTTAGACGACTAGGTGCATATAGTCAATCTCGAGATTTGTTGGTTTAGTCTAAATAAATAAATTGTTTTGGAGTTACATGGAGATATGACATGTGTAATTATATAGAAATGTGAGTGTGCGTGTAGCAGGAGTGTATACATTATGTTTGAAAAACGTGTCTATAATAGCAAGTCTTTCGACGTGACTCACATAACTAGTTTCTAGAAATTTATCGTTCAGGAGATGTTGTTATTAAAATATTAACTTTTAGGTTTACTCTACTTAAACTTATCAACCATGGTACAACGTTTTTCTTTCACAACAAAACAACGTCAGCCAGCCCCCAGCCACAGAATTTACTAGCCGAACAACCCTAATCGGCACTTGGCAGTGATTTTCATTAGGTGTGATGTCTGCCCCAGGGTTGAATAAACCTAAACTAATGCAACTTGGTGAATGATTACATACCTGAGATATCCCTAACAAAAAGAGGCGTCAGAAGATTCGCTGGCTCTGATGTTCAACAAAAGAATAATGAGAAACCAAAATTTTGGAATTTCTCGTTGTCTTTAGGTGGCCAGCCAGCAACTAATCACTGTCAGGTCAGTAAAACGAGATGGGGACATGCCAAACCGGCAGTGCATACACTGTGGATAAGGATAAGAACCGTCAAATCAAAAACACCGTAAATATTTCTAAAAACGATGATGTCCCGGCATGTCATGCCCAGAAAACTATGGAGGAAATGATTTGCCACGGCTTATCATTATCCTAATCTGAACGACACACACAGGGAAGACAGAAGTTCAAGTAAATCACAGGTTGGACACTTTTCTAGTCATCAACAAACGTCACATTTCCAATCAAAACAAAGGGAAAAGGTATCGCTCTTCAGCTGAAATAACCATACATGTCACCATCGGCAACAAAATTCAAATACCAAGGTTATCTTACCATTTAAGAATATTTCATCTGACACAAAATTGAATCAGATCGCACACGTTAGTCATCAGGTGAGCTATGCTATCAAGCTCCCTGTAAGGTTTTGTTTTATATATTTTCTCCACGGATTTCTTGCAACTTGCAATATATTGTGGCAAATTGCCTCCAGAATCAGAAATAAACCAGGTGCGATCACTCTGGCCCCATTGTTGTTGGGATGACGAAATGCACTAAGGTCCTGTTTCAACAGAGCATCCAGCAACTTCTAAAATCTGAAGCTCTAATTGTCTAAATGTGAACAATAAACCATAGCCTGCTGGTAAACGGGTGAGAATATATGCACAAGAGAGTTGAACAATCATTTCCACGCAAGGTGAAGGGTACAGGAGAGTCTTGTATTAACATTGCAAGATCTTGCTATTTTTCCCATGAAGAGTCAGAGTATCTTGGTAGTTGCAGAACTTTTCACGTACGCTTACGCCTCAACTGACCAAACAGCTGCACAGATCAAATTTCAAATGCATCAGTTATAATCTAGAATTCTAGAATGAGTACTGTAGAATTTAAGGCTTATGTGTGGGGATGCTCTGTTTCTATTCAAAGGAAATTAAGGCTCATAGGAATTGCTTGTTAAGGTATAAGCAACTCTATTCAGAAAAGGCAGTTAAAATTTCAAAAATACTGCTAATAACTTCCCACTTTAAGAAGTTCCTCAGTGAAATATAAACTTACCTGGAATGGGTACTGCAGAATCCAACCAATGATTGGTATTTGATACAGGAATGCCTGGATGGGAGGCCCATAACCACTATAAAAAGAAAAGGAATGGAAGGAAAGTCAGTACCAATTAAATTGAGAAACCATTCTTCTATCCAGCTAGGTATGATTTGATAAACTGATAGAGAAGGACCTGAAGAGCACAAAAGATCCATATAGTTCCATGACAATACCAGCAACAGGCCAACGGACAAACAGAAGAAACAAACCAAAGAAGAAAGGTACTGATCCCTGTGGAACAAGAATAACATTATCTCTTTCAATACAAGACAAATAAATGAGGTCAGTGATATATTAGTTAAGACCAATCAAGAGACAATATAATGCTAAATTGCTAATGCAGTTGGATTTGCTAAATGTAAATTGCTGCCAGAGTATGCATTCTACAATACTGTATCATGTATGTCCTTGTCTCCTGGACTTGCGCATGGCTCAACTTGAGCCACATAAAACAACAACAAATCCCCTTAGTCCCAAGCAAAGTTGGTGTAGGCTTAAGACCGACTTAACACACATGTCCACTAAAAAACATAATCAAAAGCAACTTTGAATAACACAAGGCTACTAATTGTAATTGCCATGGAGGGAACATAACCACATCTCAGCATTTTTTGTCACTAAATAAATAGTCACAAGTAATATTTGTTTGCTTATAAAATTATGCTAAGATAAGTTGTGGCATCAATACACATATTCAACAGGCTATTTCAAATGAAAAATAGACAAATCAAGAAGTTGCTGATTTGGCAAAGGAATAAACAAAACTAATTATCACATAAAATCATATTCCATACAAATACAATTTTCCAAAGTCAAACATAAAAGGCTAAGGAAGGACAAAATTATAATAATCCTGTCAATTTCCTTGTAACTTAAATTTCTGCTTCCACATTTTTGTGATAAACAACCATTATCAGTCTATCAAAAAGCAGCCCAAACACTAGGAACTTTGTCAGTTTCAATTATACAACACAAGTTCACGTTTAGAAAAGAAAATGAAAAAAATGAGAAACAATATTGGAAAAGTAAACTGCAGAAAAGAGGATCCTGTATCTATGCAAATTTAGTATACCTTAAGGTTTGCCTTCTTTGTGAAAAGCTGCCACATAGATTGCCAGCCGAGTAACAAACCCACTCCAGTCAAAAAGAAAATCTAGTAGAATATAAAAACAGTGAGACCAAAAGGAGTCAGAGTATTCATTAGATACATAGTAATACAAGACAAGGATTGAGAATTGTAGTATCATACATTACCCAGAGCCAACAAGCCCCTATCGAAGAAAAGGATAACACCAAGGAATGAGAATAGGATGCCAAACCCCACGAGACCTATGCCAACCTCTTCACATTGGAACATGGGGAATAAAATAAAATAGAAACTATTAGTACTTCAACTTAAAGAGACAAATAGATGAGATAAGTGTATAAAAAAGTGACAACTTTCTCTAAACTGGAATGCAAATGCGATATACCTGGCTACTGTCTCTATTTTACAGAGCATATGTTTTTTTAATTAAATTCGGTTTAGTTTGTGATTTTCAACAAATTCAATGTGAACACAAAATACATGAATCAAAGGTTCTGACAGGAAAAAAAAAAAAAAATGACAGTATGCAATACAAACTATAAGATAGCAACAACATTTTCAGTAATCAATGTAGAACAAGAGTTACGGTAACTTATTTTGAAATTGTAGACAGGCAAGGCTAATGCCTGCATGTTTGAGAAATAAAGGAAAGGCCAATGAAAGTACATACTTGTACTAAGTAACAATCTTAATTGAAAATAAAACATTACTTTTGATTTCACTAATCTCGTAGGCCATGGCCCCAGCAGTTGAAGATAGCAATACAGTTTCACTTCAATGGATCACTAACTGAACCTGCAAAAGGTACCAAATATAATAGTTACTTAGAATTTAGAAAGCAACTTCAGTCAACAACTGAAGAAAGGAAAATCAAGCTCGTAAGGATCCAGTATTGAATAGTCAGGGACCAATCGAATGTCCACTCTTAGTAAATAGTATACACCCCTGTTTCTTATTTTGTTTATCCCTCAGTGTTCCTAGACCCTAGTGACTTACTGTCATAGTCAGAATTGAGATAACCACCACTGGAGGGTATCCTGGGTGGATCAGTTACTAAGGATGAGGAACTGGATCATCATGAAATAGAAGTACAGAAATTAGATGGACTGAGTCTTGCTTTGATCAAATGAGGAGACTGACACAGCCTTATATAAACTAATCCATCCCTCACACCCCCCCCCCCCACACGCTTCTTTTATCCACACCCATGACATGTACCAAGGATTACAATCGGGCATGTTTAGTTGGCCAACAGTGCATCTGAATTACCAAGGTACACAACATAACAGATATTTAGCTACAAAGAAATTGGGGCACAGCCAGGACTGAAGCAAGATGACAGTTTCCTTTGGTGTTTTACAAACATAGACAAATTGATGAGTGATTTGCTTAATTGCTACTTCTGCAATGCTATGATGCTATTTTTTCTCTGACAAGCAATACAAAATACTATATGTGAATAGGTGTGGTCCCCTTGCATCTGAAACATTGCTGCCAAGGTGACCACTGACCACCCAGCTCAACTAGGCACTAGGCAATACCATCCTGCCTAGTCCCACCTTGGCTAGCGTAATCGCCAATAGGTTCAAGGAAAAACTGTCACCATCCACCACAAAGGAGAACAATGATATAAAAAGGTACCATCATTTGCAACCTAGAAGGCTACAATTTACCATGGAGGTGACAAGATTTATTGAAGAAGCTGGAGCTATATAAACGATGAGATCACCCTATCAAAATGCATCACTAGTTGCAACCTTCATCTTCATATTTGTAAATATAAAGGAGAAGCATTTGCAAATTTGAAACTGAAATAGCTGCAATTATCAGAACGAAGATGTACACTAAAATCTGATATGTTCAAAGAGGAAAAATCTGCAAATAACAGTAAGCTTTATATCTTCCCACAGGATAACTATCATAAACGAATAGCTTGAGGATGGCCCAGTACTATATAGTGCATGATTTTTACTGCAAGATTCACATGATCGATCATGACCAGATAAAACCAAAACAGTGATTTTGGTGGAATATAACTGAGATAGAACTGTGCTTCAAAAAGAATAATCAAAAGGCAAATTTGTTGGCACATCATGCTGCTTGCGATCACTGCCATATCCTACATAAAGTTTAATAAGCTCCTGACATGGTCTTCATTGAAATCCCAGTCTGAGTGTTCTCTAAATGTGATGCTAGCTTTCTAGACTGTTCAGGGTAAAACTTCTCTAGAAAGCCAAAAGCTATCAGAAAATCAGGATACACCAAAGGCCAAAGCACAAGTTGTTTCGGAATACCACACGAAAAACATAATAACTCAGATAAATAATTACCCCCTCTTACAAATTTAAGATCCACTATATAATTTGAATATTGAAGGACATGTTGGTGGCCAAGAGTACAAAATGTGAAGTAATCTCATGCTAGGTAAGTCCTAACACAATGAACACAAAGGGAACAGAGGCATTGGCCACTAACTACCATCAGGTGCTTGGATGCTCCGTTTCGCACTAAATTGGGTCAGATCAGATCCGAATACATATACCTTGGGTTTGGGTGCTCCGTTTCGCACAGCAGGAACGGAAAGGGGTGTGCGTACCTGGTGGGTGCTCGTCGCCGGAGAAGGTCCCCAAGAGGGAGATCTAGGCACCTGGCGTAGGGCGGCGGCGTTCCCGTCGGCGCCAACGACAGCGCGCGCTCGCGAGGGGACGGGAGAGGCACCGGCGGCCCGGCGTGGATTCTCTAACGTGAGGAACAAAAGTCACGGGTGACCTTTGCCCTTCATCACGATGTCATCCATTTAGAATCCAAGGGCTGGTGGCCCTTCACCTTTCTCAGTGCCTTTTCTTTTTTTTTTTTTTTTCTGTCCAGCCCAGACCTAAATGGCAGCCCAGTCCAGTTCACAGACCATTTGTTTTAGTACAGAACTGAACCTGAATTTCACTTTGAACCCGTTTGGACCCTTCATTTTAGGGGAATCGAAATCTACTTAATAAATTAGGCTATTTAGCTTAAAATTTAAGTTTCCACAACTTTATTTAAGTTCACAAATAAGCTTACCTTAAATTTATAGTGTGGGAGATGGAAAATGGGTTCCATAGATCACCATGCTACTTTTTTTGTACTCTCAAACTTAAGTAAAGTCATAAAAATATTATAGAGCTAATCTAAAATATGTGCCTAAAATACAATGAATTCAATTTCAAAGATCCAAACAGGGCCAAGTTTTTTTTTTTTTTAAGAGTTCCAAATGTCCACTAAGCAAGTGAGACTGTAGACAGTTTGTCCCCTAGTTGCTTGCCAAGGCAATCAAGTGCATTGTCAACTTTCGGACTGGTGAACCATTGGATTTTAAGTACAAATAATCCACAAAACATGAGTAAATTTACAGACTAGTGAGCAAACGCCAGTAAGATAGGGGGAATTTTCATGCTGCTGGTAGAGAAGTAGTATCACAAGTAGGAGAGATTAAAATGAGAAGTCATCTTGATACTAAAATAATTGATGTAATATTTAGATCTACAAATATAGATTTGAACATTGTATCAATTTATCAAAACGATCTCAAATGTAAAGGTCACAAACTACAAAGTTAGATATTTTTAAGATGATCCCAAACCACGTTCTTTACAGTGAAATATGTGTTTTCCATAATGTAGCCATGGTTTGAACCGTCTACAAAAAATGGCCAACATACACAAAAATCATTCAAAAATAAAAAATGGCATTCCTACCTCTACAAAAATCATTCAAAATTTGATTCCATATTGTAGTCACCACTACTACACAAATGATTTTGTAAGACAATGCCCTTTTATTAACGGCGATGATCATAAATTCAACCGCCTCCTAAAATTCTGACGAATAAACGAAGGCGGGCATTTTTTAATACTGAAGCGGCTACTTTTGCCCATCTCATGAAATCGATTGGCTCTCTGGGCTTGTGGATGGGCTCGATGGACTTGTCTTTTTTTTCCTGTTGGATTCAATTATAGAAGTGGGCAAAGCAACCGCCTCCGTTAATGATCAACTAACCATGAACTTCAAATGGCGCTGTGTTGCCTTTGCCCGCCTCCGAAAATAAAAAGCAACTGCCTCCATTAAGTTTATACTGTAGTAGTGCACGGTTTGAGCCATCTTAAGGAAATCATTTCATGCTAGTAGATACTCCCTCCATCCGTAAATATGTGTCATTTTCACTTCCCGAGAAACAACTTTGATTAACTATATATTAAAAAAATATTAGTACTTATGGTACTTAATTAGTATCATTAGATAGATATTTGAATTTAGTTTTTTTAATAAATTAATTTAAAGATACAAATGTTGCACGTATTTTATAAAAATTAAGTCAAATTTTGGACACAAAAATCAATGTTGACGGTCAACTAGGGACAAAGGGAGTAGCATTTACAACCGTATATAATGCTTTAATATTGCGGCAATAATGGCTACGGTTTTAGAGATTATTGCTTCATGTTGCGGTTATAACCATATCAAAATTAGATAATTTCAAAAATGTCTCTAGAGGGAGGGGGGGGGGATACAGTGATAAAACCAAAATTTTCACCATATTTGCACTTTCATCACAATACTTCCGGTCATAAGTAAGTACGCCCTCCTTATATTTGATCTAGCTCAGTTTCTAGTTCACATAGTGACTAGTCACTAGTTAAATGTAATCATCACAAACAGATGATTACATGATTCTTTTTCTTCACAGAACAGACAAGTATCATCTTTGACTTTCCTTCTCTTGGCTAAATTAGTTTTCAGCAAAATTCTAGGCCAGCTATTCAGCTCAGAGATGCTATCTCCATATATTGACTGTCCATGAGACGCAGCTTCGTGTGGACGTCAAGGCATCTCATGCCCATGGTTCTTTGTTCTTCTTCAGAGGTTCAGCATTGTTCACGAGCAACTCTTCTACCTAGGCTAAAGACGATATAGGCATGCATTTGACGATGACCGTAAGACGACCAAACTTGCTGGTCTCCATGCACCATCGAAGAGACAGATTTGCTGATGCATCATATTGTCTCCAGAAACAAAGTCTAACTAAGCTTGCCTATCGTACCTATGTAAAGCCGCTGCCACAAAAAACAGTTAGCTACTACGTACTAAATCCGTTCTAAATTGTAGGTCGTTTGATTTTTTCAACCCTAATTTTGACCACTCGTCTTATTCAAAATTTTATGCAAAATATCACTTCTTTTGTTGTGACATGCTTTATTATCAAATGTTCTTTAAGAATGACTTAAATTTAACTATTTTTGCACAAATTTTTTGAATAAGACGAGTGGTCAAACTTAAGGATAAAAAAGTCAAACCAACTATAATTTGAAATGGAGGGATGCGATATGTATATATCTCGTCACCATATCAAATCAAACCTAGATCTCTGCGAGGTGCGATCGTCTCTCTTGCCAACGTGAGCAGCCGATATTCTTCCAACCATTTTTGTGAGATCTGAATTATTGAGACCTAAACCTCTGGACTAGGACTAGCGCTAGGTTGCACGCACATTTGGAGCAAGGAGCAAAGGTCGTTGATGGCAAGTTGCCGCCGTCGAGGACTAGTTTACTATACTCCAATTCCACATATATACATTCCTCTATATCTTTCGGCCATCATATCGTCGTCTAGCTAGCTTTGCACACATTCCTCGCCTTTTCAAGAGATGCACTTGTAAAGCTAGCGCGCGTGCATTACTGCATGATGCTCGTCTAACAAGTCAGTTGAGGTCTTGAGGAGACTAATCTGTTAGTTCACTCGTCGTCTTCACTGCGCTGGGTGTCGACGATCGAGGAGGATTGCATGCGAGCATCGTATCTATACCATACCATATTGTACAAATCTGATACGGAGAAAACTAAAGAAGCATACATATCATTGTAGCGCATCTACGATCCATCGATTTATTAGTGCGCCAGCCATATCATGCTAAGCGGCTTTGAAATCGCAGCGGCGAAGTGTGTGCGGCGCGGCGGCCGCTGATGTTAGCTAGATTCTTTGGATTTCAACTGATCCGAGGATAGATCTAGAGAACAATTTGATGGGCTTTTGGGCAAAAGGGACTGCCATTCCAGCTTTGCTGCTTTCAGTTTTCTGTGCCGCAACTTGGGCACGGGTGCTAATGGAGTGATGATTACACAGTAGCCGCGGAGCATGTGTCTCGATCTTCAGTAGTCTCATATAGCAAGCAGTGGCACACCACCTTCTTCATTCTTTCCCTTTTGACTGGAATCAAATCTGAACATGATGTCTGCAAAATCTAGCCAAAATATATGTATGTGCTCGTGTTAGAATCGTGCATGCCTGGCTCGGCTCCATCGTTTCCAAATAATTAAGCATCGTATCGTATCGCTGCAATGACAGCGATATGATGCATGGTTAATTAGAACAGCAGCGTCGTCCGGCACAAGGCACTGAACCTGAATGGTCGTTGTACATGTTACCAGCAGACCAGCTACACTGAACCGCGGCTGGACTGGGAGCAGCTGTTTTCGGAGTTCGGCCAGGATGCGATCCTGTTGTGTACGTCAGATCAAAAAAGTGTTGTGAATTCTGAATGTGGCCGTCGATCACTGCTCTGTTCAGGACCATGACATCTCAAGCGAAACTAGCGGTTATGCTCATCTGCGTATCAGTATCACTCGTACTTGCATATATAGTAGATATACGCAGGCTGGCAACAGCTCGTAGTGCCCGTCGTTCGATCTGTAGTGTCACCATCTCCAGCTGTGATCGATGCTCTGGAAACATGACATTTGCTTTGAGTGTTGACTGGAGCGAACAAAAAAGTTAATTACCACCAACACAAGACGATATGCATGCATATGCGTGGATGGAAGTCTCTAGCAAGTCGTGCATGCTTGATTGTTGCTTGATTGATTCATCTTTGCTTTTCAATGATAGAGTAGAAAGCATGACCTGCAGATCGAGCACGCACTGGGTCTAGACTATTCTCTGTGCCTGCCTGCTACATCTTTGTTTATTTGTACGTACACTATGCCGACATGGCTACTAGATATAGTTGCAGTTGGCTACACAAGAGAACGCTCCAGAGAACAGCCGCCTTTCGCGCACCGATATGATCGATTGATTTCCCGGGTGCCATGTCATGTGAATGAATGGGCCGGCTCAGAATGAGCGTGCCGCGTGCGCGCATACATCCATGACGCCACCGGCTTATTTTTTGTCCATGGTTGACCTCGATCACTTGCCTCCAGGCCTATAGGAAAGTGATAAGCTTGCAATGCCACGCCATGCATGGTATGGTAGCACAGTGGACCAAGGGGATCCAGCAAGCTAGCTAGAGCATATCCATCCATGGCGCCTGGCACTCGGCTCGAAACACCGGCTCGATCAGGCCATGCCATTCCACTAATGGACACAGCTGATGATGAGGGGGCTCCCGTATATATGCGCCTGCAACTTGCACAGCACATGTACCAACGACGCACGCACGTACGCTCTTGAGGTTGATTGAGGAGTAGCCGTTGCATGCAGTCATCAGCAAGGGATCGATCATCGACAGGAGAATAATGGAGCAGCTAGCAGTAGATCAAGTGCACGCACGCGAGCTGCTCCGTCTTTTCCAGAAGGATTCTTGTTCTCCCCACCAGATCCCGATCCATCTTGATCATCGGTTCAGTAGTTGTTGCTCTGCACGTACAGGCAATGACAAAAAAAGCTGATGCTAGGTACTGCAAGTAGGATGAGTATATGGTAGGTAGAGAGGATATATAGTATATACCAGCAATACCTGAAAACGGCTACTGTATGCATGTACGTTAGGCTGTTCTTGGTTCAACAGATTAAGATGTGCCGATGCCGCCCACAAACTTGAAATCTGTGGCTAAGCAGCTAGATGCTACCAATTTTCTTCAGGAAATCTTCCAACTTTTAGAGGGCATAAAAGGGGGAGGCATCACAATCCATTTTGTCCTCCCTTATACAATCACCCGTCAACGACAGCACATGGGGCAAATCTAGTTCTCACCTCTCAGTCAAATGTTCCTTGGGTGGGGGGTTTTATGTTTCTGGGTATTGTTCAATGTCTATACTCAATCCTGTTTAACGAAATTCCGTGCTCAAGCCCCTCTGTCATATGTCCATTTCGAAACTTTGACAGCCCATGTGAAGTACTTCTCTTACGTCCTTTCTCCAAGTTGCATTCACCCTTGGAGTGCCTGGACTGGACCAATGGGATATGCTCACGTGAAGAGAAGAACTGCTTTATTCGTCGGTCAAGATCATGAACGTGCAATGAACCAACAGCTCCATAAGTTCCAATCATTCCACTAACTCTGGCCTTCATATTCAATGCATCATGATGTTAAGGAAACCCTTTCAGTCCCATGTTCAGATAACTCGCTAGAGTGGAATGAAAATCTTGTGTTCAGGATCACGAGATAACTTGCTAATTTATTTGAAGGCAAAGCAGAGTTTCTCTGGTCGAATTTGAGTTTCTTGCCCCACTGCAGGTAGCATAACCTTTCAGGTTTTTGGTGCAGAAACTGAAACTTGGATACCTGATTACCTGCAGAGCGAAAGTAAGCTGAGAATGTACTTGTAATATCATAAGGTCTATTGGCCACTCCTGTCCTTTTAATGAAAATGGGCCTATATGTAAAATAATAATATCGGAAGGATACAGTTCACACGAAACCTTGCGTGAAGTGCAAGAACAAAACGGGATTCGATGTGGTCCCTTACTACTGACTAGTTGATATCATTGTAGACTTTATCTATCACAGCCTTGCTGCCTCTTTTATCCTTAAAGGTTGAAACACAGTTTGATCTATGACAACATTATAATATTCAAACATAACAAAGGGCAGTAAAATTTTGAGGCAAAAGGAAATGGATCTATCAACTATCATCAAAGGCTTTATACATTTACTGGCACATTTATTATGAAATAAACAAATTTTGGAATAAATAAATTATCTTTGACCACAACCCGTGTTGGCAAATCAGAATAGATCTTAAAAGCATCCATTACTATCATTATCATATTTACAGTATCCAACTGCTCTGAAAAAAGAGGCATTCAGTCTATGTGCTTATTTAACGCCATTAGGAAGAATAAGGCATAAATCCTCCTGATTTACAAAGATAGAAAAATGAAGATGCTTCTCAAAGGCAAATTTGCATCACAATTCACAATTTATAGAATGAGTGTTGATGACCCACATCATCATCGTTAAACAAAAGGAAGCTCCTATCTAGTGTTAGCAGGATGAGTTTTACATGATTCTGAATTCTAGATGACACCATGCAATTATATGGAGCATACACTTGTACAAAAAATAGCTCTTGAGCATATAATATTGAAACCATTATCTTAGGAGCAGACACCGAACAATTGATGCATTTGTGAAGAAAATCCCCTACCACATTTAATCATTACCGTATAGTATGCTCGTCCCTGTTGAAGTACCATCAATAAATCAAACTTTTTCAACTTGTTGCAATGCATAACAAAGAAACATAGCAACCATCAAGGTTAAATGTCTAGGATAAAACAAATGAACAGAAGGCGTCAGTCTAGGATATAGGTCAAAAGGCAATCTCCTTTATTCACTACAAACTATTTACTAGGCTCCGGATATATAGGGAATAAGTGAGTGTGATACGTCAGATTTTATTCACCTATGTGGAATTGCAGTGAGCACTCTCTTCCATTGGTGTAGGCACAGAGGGTGGACAGCCCAAAACATTTCTGGTGATGGCAACCCATATCATTCTTTACAGTATAAAGCAAGATACCATGGCGTCTAGAGCTAATAGTTTCAGTCATCATGAATGGTACCTCATTGGGGACTGGGAGTATATATAGAGTACCAGCCAGCACCCTTCACTTCACCCAAGTTCAGACTTCAAGCCAAGTTAGCGTGCCTTGAAGATTGCCAATCGTAGCTAACCATGTCAAGGGACCCACTTGTCGTAGGCAACGTAGTTGGAGATATCTTGGATCCATTTATCAAATCAGCATCACTCAGAGTCCTATACAACAATAGGGAACTGACTAATGGATCTGAGCTCAAGCCATCGCAAGTAGCCAATGAACCAAGGATTGAGATTGCTGGACATGACATGAGGAACCTTTACACTTTGGTGAGTCCATAACCACATGTTCCCTCATCACATCATGCTAATTTTAAATAAGAGTAAATTGGACTTTGCACCATGTAAACTGTATTTCCTTTGCACCTGGTTTATCTCACATTTTATTTTACACCATGGTAAATTATCACTTCACACTAGGATACATCAAACATCATCAGGATATAGAAACTCATGAAGTTTCATAGAACCTAAATGAAACCTCAGGAAACATAGCCGAAAGTCTCTTGCGATTTTACGCATATTTCAGGATGTTTCACTCAGAGTTCATGGCATAACACAGTACAAAGTAAAACTTGTTTTTTTTTGCAAAGTGAAACAAGTGCTCTTTATTTGGTGCATGGTGCAAGTTATTCTTTAAGTTAAGGCACCAAATTGAATCAGTGGCTTAGTGTCGTTTGTACAAAAGAAACATAATATACTTAACAGGAATGTAACAGTTCAGAGTACGTCCTTACGGAAATTGCTTTCAGTATCATAGATCTTTGAAAGTCATGAATTTTGACCATACAGGTTTGGATGTTGTTTGTATTGATTGGAAAAATAGAGTGTAACCTATCGAGATGTTTGTCTTCTTTTTATCTAGTGTCAACAAATATACCTTCATGTTCACAGGTACTGAATGAAAATCAATATTTTATATATGCATCCAACTACCTAGTATCTAGGAATCTAAACCATGATGATTACCTCCAGAAACAAATGTGAATAATCTAAATATCTTATCTTAAAAGAAGCCACTAACATTAGAATAGATAAAGTTCACCACATTTCAGTTCGTTTGGAAAAAAAAATTGACAGCTCAGATGGCTTAGAATCCAATCACACATTAATACACTAATATTAATCTAAAAGAACAACATAAATTGGCTTAGAAAACAGATAAACATGGTGCCATTTTAAGATAAAGGTATATGGATCTACACCATTTACTGCTTGGTTTAGTAAAATCAAAGAAGCTAATTAACTTACCACTAGGTGATGGTGGATCCTGACTCACCAAGTCCAAGCAATCCAACGAAACGCGAGTACCTTCACTGGTAAGACATGAAACATAAGTGATGAATGTGATTTTCTATTACTTACGTATTCTTCTTACATATCAACAAAGCAAACGAACAGCTTACAGAGAAAGTCATGCATGCAGGTTGGTGACAGATATTCCAGAATCGACAAATGTAAGCTTTGGTGAGTTTCCACCATCCTCTGACATTTTGCATTCCCTACTTGAATGTTTGTTTCAACCTAAAATGACAAAACAAAACATCCTGTGCCTTTTTTAGAACCAAAATAATGCAAGCTGTAATTGATGAAAAGGTTCATATATTAGTTACCAAAAACTAGGGCAATATCACAATAAGCAGTTTATACTGACATCTTTACACATTCTTAGATAAATATTTGATGACTATCTATTTGCAAAGTCCAGATATGATACTTGCATGCATTTGTTCTGATAGGTTTTATTCAAACTATATTTCAGGAAATGAGGTAGTAAGCTATGAAAGTCCAAAGCCAGGTGCTGGAATACATCGCTTCGTCTTTGTGCTATTTCGCCAATCTGTCCGGCAAACTATTGATGCACCAGGATGGAGGCCAAATTTCAACACAAGAGACTTCTCAGCACTCTATAATCTAGGACCACCTGTGGGCTCAGTGTTCTTCAACTGCCAAAGGGAGAATGGGTGTGGTGGCAGACGATACATTAGATGATATTCGAATAACCTCCCCTACACAGGAGGACTGATGGAATTCTGCATGAGGCCAAGCACACCGAATGGGTCGTAAATGCTGGACCTTAATTTCCTGATTAATTACTTTCCACCTGTACAAGATTTGACTATGCTAGAAATGAATTTCACTTACCATGTGAAATGTGATAAATATATGCCAACCACATGTTCCTGCCTCCTTGATAAGGAGAATTACTCAGCATTGGTTTTGTATGTTCCTGGTGACATAGCATAGCAATGCTACGACCTAGGAGGCAGTTTTTACCACCTGATGACATAAAATGATTACTAATTCAATCAAGATCGATGCTAGTTACCTCACCGAGAGCATCAGAATCCAGAGCCGCCTCTCGCAAACCACCAGTCATGCTTAACGATTCCAGTATTCCACCAACACCATGGAGCAAAAGCTATCTACTGAAATCGCGTCCAGGAGCGACACGATATCGAAGGAATAAACCATGAAATCCTAATCCAGCCCGACATACGAGTGCGGTACCAGTCAGGTAATGACCCCCAACCGATTCCAAGAACAGAATCGCCGCAACGTGGCGTCGTCAGAGCTGTTCCTCTTTGCGTGCCTCCAGATGGCAGCAAGGAGGGCCCGGTGGAGCGAGTGACGGCGGAGCATATGCCCGCCGCAACAGAAGAAATACCTGAAGCGCAAAAGCGCGTTGCCTTTGCCAGGATGTGATGAATGATTGATGAGCAGAAACGCAGCCTATCATGATTGGCTTCTCTGCCCTTCCGTCCGTGGACCGGCGCGGCGCGCGGGGCCGTGCGCATGTGGCGTCCTGCCCGGCGAGCCACGGCGCCGCCACGGTGGAACAGCTAGCGAGGACCAACTCATCGAACGACCGGCCAAACGACGCTGTGAGCACCGAGCAGCCCCGCAGCGGCATTTCATCGAACACCTTTTTCGGGCCACGGCCCCTGGCGAGTGGCGGCTCTCACGCCCGTTGTGCTGGTGCGCGCTGGAGCTACACGCCTACGCGGCTACGCTACGAGAGACTCCTTTGGTCACTTTAAAAGGTGCGCTCTTTTAACATTTTTTTTAAATGAATTGTGATCACAATCGTTTTGGTTTTTCAGCTGAAATACTCCGTATGCACCGTCAGATGAATAAGTAAAGGCCGGACAATTGTGTAGCATCAGGTTCAGCATAAAGCGTGGAGAAAGTTCAAACAAGGACACTGTAGCCTCGGGCTCACATAAACAGGACGCAACGTTCTCAAAGAGATAAGGCTCAAAGCACAGACTAATGATTCTTTGCATTTTGGGTTTTTACATTGCTTCTCAAAAACTCTCATAAGTTAGTGCATCAGACTGAGTGGTTAATAGGGGAGAGGAACTTTAGCAACAGAAAGATTCAGTTTTAGAGCGTGACCAAAAAAAGCTTCCATCATGGTGTGAGTGCCGCACTAAAGATCGGCCCAAAAGGCGTTGTCATCTTTGTCATTACCAATATAAAAGACTTAGCTTCAGATCGGCCCAAAATGCTGTCATCATGGGTTCTTGCACCAGCCATCTCAAATTTGTTCATCAATGTCCCGGGAACGCTAGTGGGAGTCCCCTATCATCCTGATTCCTGAGCCTGTTTGGAAGAGGGGCGAGTTCACATGTCTACCAAAACCTTATAAAAACCCTATTGTACACGGTATGAACGACCTACATTAACACGGATTTTTTTAAAATTTTGCCCTTTTTCAAAACAAATTTCAAATGTATCCCTAGTTTGAAACATTTTACACCGGATATCCCTTTTTCGCTAAAATGCGTCGGGCGTGACATTTACACATGTCGCGCCGATGCATGCGGGCGCGACGTGCCGCGCTTACGTGCGTGGTGGCGTTGACCGCGGCCGGCGTCGCCGGGCGATGGAGTCCCACCGCGTCGCGCTTTGTGCGTGTGGCGCGACCGGGGTATCGCGATCGCGTCGGCGCGCGGGCCCGTTAGGGTTTCGGTGCGGGCCTAAGAGAAAGCGCGTGGGTCCCACTACGTCGCGCCGGATCGGGCCGGGCGCGACGCAGATGGTATAAATGTTCGATCCTGCCTACTTTTTGTCCCCCCCCCGCTCTCATCTCACATTCCCGCGAAGCTGCGCGAAGGGGACCGAAAGCAGTGAGTGTTTTGGATGGTTCTTCCCTTTTTTTTTTGCCCTCCAAATGCTTCCAATTGCCTAGTTTTTTGCTCTTTCTCTTTGCTTATGTTGGTAACTCATCTTATTGTGTCATCTTGCTTGCTAATTTCATCTTTAGTTTGGGAAATTGTGCACTTTAAACCTAACTCTAAATCACTTCATGTTAATGACATTTTAGTAATGCTTTGTTATTATGTGGGATGGATTCGGTGTGTAATGAATATTTGTTCATGGATGTGGGTAATTGTCCCCTCAAAACCCAAACCCGAATTCATATAATTGTTCATGGCAAATTGTAAAACATGTTTGCTAATACATTGTGTATTGAAGATGTGTTGATGTTTATTGTTTTGCATAGGGTTTGAATATTTATTCATTTTTATTGTTTTATTGTTTTGCATAGGGTTGTAATTGTGCTCTGAAACCCCAAACCCTAATTAGTTTCATTGTTCATGGCAAATAGGAAATTTTTCTTTGTGATGTTTATTTATTCTTGTGGCAATTAGATGTGGTAAAATTTCTTTGTTAGCAATGATATGCTTAGATGTAATTGTCCTCTCAAATCCCAAACCCTAATTCAACTATTTGTTCATGGCAAATTGGAACTCATGTTTGCTACTACGTAGATTACTTCATGGTGAAATGAAGGCGTTTACATGTTTTTGGTTTTGCTTAGGTTTTTTGAATAATTGCATAGGACTTGAATATTTATGCATGTTTTATTGTTCAATTATGATTCGTTACCATGTATGGAGATGATTTTTTATGAATGTTCATGTATTAGTTGTAGGTTAGGGATTATGAAGATTTCCATATTAT
The DNA here is from genome assembly GCA_015847255.1 of Hyparrhenia diplandra. Taxonomy (NCBI): domain Eukaryota; kingdom Viridiplantae; phylum Streptophyta; class Magnoliopsida; order Poales; family Poaceae; genus Hyparrhenia; species Hyparrhenia diplandra. Next base: position 104,866 of record JADLZK010009539.1, on the reverse strand, counting down.
TTTTTCATGTATTAAGGTTTACCTGGGATGTTTACCATGTATTATGTTAGGGTTTATGAAGTTTTCGTAATTGTTTTAATATTTGTACTACTTGTCATTTTGTTTGTTTTGCTAGCTTTCATGGACTTTTCCCTGTTCGTGCACCATCCGGAGGACCATGATGGGAAAGGTCCATTCCCACCACCTGTCCCTCCTCCGGTTTGTGACTGTGGGTTCCAGGCCTATGTGAAGCAGTCAAGGCATCCTCTCTCCGCCGGGCGTGCCTTTTTCTGTTGTTCATTACGTTGCCATCCGCGGAGGGAGTCTGATTGTGCTCATGACGGTTGCATGTTTTATCAGTGGATTGATGATGCAACTATGGTTAATGTTGACATTATGTTGTTTCCTTATGACCCTTGGAAGAGCATTCCTTTTTTCTCGGTTTGTTCGGTGGGTGCCTCCGCCACCGAACCCACCGACATGACGGAGCGGAGAAGGCTGCGGCTGCACTCCACCGTCTAGAGAATCCTCCTACATGCAAGCGTGGCAAGACGGCCGTCCTCCAAGCTCCAAGCAAGCCGGAGATGTTCACTCCATTCTACCGTTTTGGTCAACGGGATTATGTAAGTGGTCTTTTCGAGTCGGGGTTATTTATGATCTTGTTTGTGTTGTACCGACTATAACTTGGAACTATGACATTTTTAGAAAGGTTTTCGGCATGTGACTTTGAGGAGTACAACTATGGGCCGAAAGCTCTATGGCCTAGCAAGTCTTTTGTAGAAGAATGTTGGAGCGGCAACATTGCATGGCCATGCCTTAGTCTACGGATCGGAAGTGCCGGTCGCGGCATAAAGGCTCGGCAAGGAGTTGTCCCCTCTGAGTTAGGGATTGGCTACTATTGTGGCAACGCTTATGGAGGGCCGAATGAGTTCTTTGTGAGTGTACTGAACTTGTAATGTAGATGTGTCCCTTTAGTTGTTTTTTCTGATGTTTGATTGTGTTTCCCTTAGCCTGGATCGACTTGCAAGTGGGAGGATTTTGAGGGTCGTGGAGATGTACTTGAGAGCCTGCGACACCAATTCAATTCCCTTCATGAGAAGAGAAGGAGGTCTTTGCTACGATTAAAATTGCAGAGAAGGACACGGGCGGAGGGTGGTGTTGAATCGCCAGATTGGCATACATGGAACATGCTTCCTGGCGACTACAAAGATGCTACTGGAAGAGAGTTGAGCCCATACAACTACGACTATGACGATGAGCTGGTAAAGTTTTGGCGGAAAAACAAGGCACGCTACGACGCTATCAGTGCGCTTGAAGACGTGTACGGGGAGAAGATGTTGGAACGAGTGCTTTGTGAGTATTAAGCTGACATCCTTCTTTCTTTTGAGCTAAATTGGCATACCACAACGTTCATTTGTGGTTTCAATTTGACATCCTTCTTTTCCGTAGTTCCCTCACCACCACGTGAGAGGGGCGAAGGCGAAGGCTAACGAGGGCGAGGACAAGGCTAACGGGGGCGAGGGCAACGCAGATGGACAACGAGGACAAGGAGAAGGGTGTCGGCGATGATCATTGGTAGTGCTTTCGGGGACGAAAGAACACCACCGGCGATGAGGACAAGAGGATTGGTGTCTTCTATTTGTGTCACCTATGTGAACTTATGAGTAGGTGACAACTTTTGTTTTGAACTAGGCGGTGGATGATGCATGGAGCTTTTAGTCGTACACTAGCCATGTAGTGGATGATGCATGGTGATGTTTGCAACACTTTTGTTCGATCCATGTAGTGCATGGTGCATGGACCCTATAATTGTAGTTGAACCACTTGTGTAACTTATTGGCATGGTGATGTTGTCATTTCAATCCTTGTACTTCGTGTTTGTTCATGAAACTCAACAACAAACAACATTTCTTACTCGGCAATAATAAAAGACCAACACCGTACATAATTGTTGATTAAACGGTCAACTAGATAGGCACTTCATTTTCGAAACATGGTTCAATACAACACCTAGAGATACAACTACTAGATAGGCACTTCATTTTCGATACATGGTTCAATACAACAACTAGAGATACAACAACTAGAGTAACAAATGAACGTTGCACTTCACAAATCGTCGTCCGTGCCCCAATCATCCGGATACTCGTCGTCCGTGCCCCAATCCTCCGGATCTTAAATCGGCCGTGTCCCGTCCTCCGGATTTTCGTAGCCCACGAGTCGCATAAAGAGTCCTGAAATGTAGCCATCATATGGTTTGTCTTCGTCCGTGTCCAATCCTCCGTTGCATATTCGCCGCTTTGGCTATCGAAGAGCACGAAACATAGGCCTCATACTCTTTGTTGTGCGTTGCATCAACCTCATATGCTAGCCGATGCCTCCTCCCGAAGTGGTCCTCGTTGCACGTTGCATGAACCTCATCTACTAGCCGATGCCTCCTCCCGAAAGTGGTCCTCGCCGCCCTCATGCAAATGTGTGCCAAGTCCGGCACAATGTCCTCCTGGATGGGAGACACAACGGGAACAAAGTCGAGGGCATGTAGTATCCGATTAAAGACGGTTTTAACATGGGGCACGGCGCCACCGCCGCGCCTTTGCACCCGGTGTCCTCAGGGGGCCCGGGCACCGTTGGAGCATTGTCGGCCTCCACATTAGGCACCGCGGGTACGGTGTCCTCCTGCACGTGAGACTGCTGCTGGGCTTCTTGTTGGGCTTTCAAGTCAGCCTCAGCTAAGGCTATGAGCTCTTCCAACCATGATGTGTCGTCGTCACCCTCAACATTTTCACTCTGCATCTGAGCCTTGGCCCACTCAGCCTTGGCACGGCGGGCATGCTCCGGCTTCCTCTCCCTCTCATCCCTCCGGCGGCGGCTATCCTCCTGTCCTCTTCCTCCCCCCCCCTCAGGCGCCTTCTCATCGGCCCGCTTGCTTCATATTCTCCTCGGACCTCCGTTGAAACCATGCCCTAAACTCCTTGTGGCCTTCCAAGAATTTCTTGTGTTCCTCACTGATCTCAAGGTCGATCCACTGCATAAAATCACAGAGTGGCGGTGGGGTCTGGAACACAATCAATTGTCAGGAAGCTAATATATACTCATGAAACAAAGGAACCAAAATGAATATACGCACCATGAAACTGCGGCGTTGTTTCGGGCCTGGCTCCCATTTATAATTGGCACACATCCAATACTTCCGCATGTAGGTTTCCTCATCATCTTCATCCCATTCAACTTTGCATGGATCACCACACCAACAGTTGGGCACCGGTTCACCCGGTGGGAGAGGCTTATGGACATAGGGATCCGGCAGCCTCAAGTACGGATTGAAGGCCTCCTTTTTACCACGCCTCGGCATGCTTTGGTCGTTGCGAATGGAAGCGACAACTATAGCTACGAAACAATCGAGCAAAAGCAGATGACCAACATATTGAGCGAAATGTAAGCAAGCATAACAAAATTCAAAGGAATGATTATTTGCAATTGTAAGAAATCACACCATCTTCATTTGCATTTATACGACATCACAGCATCCTACATTTTAATAATTCACACCATCCGTATTTGTAACCACGTGCCAGACTAAATATACTAATGGCATACTAATTAATAATATAATCACATATCATGCACAATATAAACCATGTGTCATGCTATATTGACCACAATAAATCTTTACTAGGAAAGGAAAGAAGAAAAAAAGTAAATCCGAATCACTTACATAATTGACAAGACAAGGAAGGAGATGTCGCCTTGGTGGGGAGGAGGTTTGGGGCGGTGGGGGGGGGAGGAGGAGAGGTGTTGGGAGGAAGAGAGGGGTTGGGGGTGTGGGGATGGAGGAGGGGGGGAGTTTGGGGGCTTGGGGGGCTTTGGAGTGGGTTGGGGGCGGTTCCCAGGGGTGTTGGCGGCGGAACTAAACCTAGGGTAGAGGAGGAAGAAGAATGACTGCGAGGAGGAAGAAGGTCTGTTTATGTAGTCCACGTCGCGCCAGAGTAATAGGCGCGACGACGCGTCGCGCCAACGCATCAGGCGCGATGAGGACACGTGTCGGGGCGCGGTTCGACGCAGGGGCGAGTCGCGCCAAAAGGTCTGGCGCGATCCGTCGCGCCATGCAAACCCAACCTCCAGTTTGCGCCAGGGCTGAGCCTCTTTGCCACGTCGCGCCTTAAGGTCCGGCGCGACCGTCGCGCCAAACACGTTGGCGTTACTAGGGCCGGACACGTGGCAGCTTCACCGGCGTCGTCATACGGGTGTCTGGCGCGACCCGTCACGCCAAGGGAGGCAAAACTCCAGTTTTGCACGTACTGTAGAGTCGCGCCTAGTGTGTCGGCGCGACGGTCGCGCCAGATGGTCTGGCGTTACGTTTTGGGCACGCGTCGTGTCCATGGTTGATGTCGAAATGGCTGTCGCGCCGGACGGTAAGGCGCGACGCTGTACAAATGGCAGTCACGCCGGTAGGTTTGGCGCGACACTCATTTTTTTATTTTTTTTTGGGCAATGACAACCATACCAAAATACGTCATATTATGGCGACCACATTTCATACATAGCATAATACCACATTTCATACATAATTTGGCTCACACATAGCATAATACTACATAGTTCACAAATATCAACCACAATTCACCAAAGTGTGACATAGTTCACCAAAGTCTACAACCATAGTTCACACATAGATCACCAAAGTGTCGTGAGCACAATACCACATAGTTCACCCAAGTTTCATGACCACAACTCACATAGTTCACACATAGTTCAAACATAGTCCATACAAACATAGTGCACATGCAGCCATCCGCACTCGAAAGAGCAAAGCACGGAGTCCACACAAAGGTCGTCAGGATTCCTGCACGCATGGGGATTGTAAGGTCATGAGTTATGTATTGTAACTTGTCATTTCCCCAATGTTGCTTCTTATTTGGCAATTACGCACCTTCTCACGTGGGGAAAATGGTTGCCTCTGACGACGATCACGGCCAGGCTGTGTTGGTAGGACATTTGGCGTGCCAACGTCCGAGCGGTCTTTAGCTTTACGCTTTCCCTGCCTTCTTGGTCCCCCTTGAGGTGAGCTTTGAGATCCACCCTAGAAAACTCAAAATTTCTTATATGGTCCAAATGTTCATACCCGGTGACAACAAGTTGAACAGGATAGAAGATAAACCTGTGTTTGGCTCACGTGAGGAGCATCATACAGTTCCGAAGAACCAATGACCTCCTGCTCAAAGTCCGGATCATCGCTTGCCGCCGTCCGTGTCATCACCGCCGCTTCTTGGCTTGTTTCTGAGGGGTTTGTGCAATTGATTTTCCCCTGGTACTCCGTCTTGCACCGGCCTCTCTGTTGTCTCTCCGCACCCGGCTCTTGCTCACTTTCGGCTCTGCTTGCCGGGAGGCCTCTCCTCGCCGCTGGCCCGACGGCGCCGTCATCATCAGCTCTAAAGCGACTAAACTTGCGGCCGAGGCGGTGGCGGGGAATTTTTCACTTTCTCGCAGTCCGGTTTTTGGCGAGTTAGGACTATACATACAAACACATGCAAGTAATCGGAATGATATTGAGTCGGGCGTCATACCTCTCGCAAATTCTACAAGGTCACTACCTTCTTGGCCCCCGCCCCAATGTATGCTCCAGCTTCATTTGAAAGGTGGGCTAGGCTGCGTGGTCTCGGTAATACGAGGAGCAAGGTTAAAACTTGAATGCGAATGAAAGGTTGAAGGAAATGGACATGAATGCTTACCGTGTAGTTAACGAGAGGGGCTCTCTCGGCTGCCCGGCCTCCCTTGTTACCTCACAAAGGGTCTTCTTGGTCGCTCTCTCCATAGAAGACTGGAGTCACCGAGACGGGCTCGTGGAGACGCACTTTAGTCACCCTGCGTACGGCGTGGTAGGCACGGAACTCTCTCAGAACACCCTAGGTGTTATTTACGATTAAGCTATGGATTGGACAAAGATAAGTGTAGTTATAGTTGGTTACTTTGTTTGGTCGAAAAGACGCGAAAAGAATCAAAATCCGAAAGTTACCCCCTTTGCCGGAAACCCTAATTTCTAAACCCTATTTTGTCCCTTTTTTTTTTTTATTCAAAATTTATCAAGAATTTGGGTATGGTTATTAAAGCAAAAAGGTAGACATTTCAAAGTTGAGCAAAGTTGGTATTTTGAGTTTTCAAAGTTTAGTTCAAAATTTTAAAGTAATTTTGAATTCCGACAAAACCCTAATTACCCCTTTTCTTTATTTCAAAATCTAAGCAAAATTTGACAAAACTTCCAAAAGCTAGTTTGTAGACCTTGTTGAGATGAACAAAAGATATGTACAAAGTTTTTCAAGTTTCTACATAATTTTAAAAGTAATTTTGAATTCAAATTTCTTACTTTTTTGACCCCATTTCAAAAAGTCCAATTTCGAGGCCGAATTTGAAAATATTCCAATTATGAAATTTGTAGATCTTGAAATTTTGAGCAAACTTTTGTTTTTGGAGATTTTTCGAGTTTAGTTCAAATTTTGGGAGTAATTTTGAAATTAGGGGTTTCAAATCAATCATTTCGATGCTGCCTATGGCCGACCGCCACCGTCGGGCCACCGCTTGCGCCGTCCACCGGGATTTTTCGCCGTCAGCCTTGCGAGGAGCTCGCGAGGTCGCCGGCCACCTCATCATCCTCCCTCCCCTATAAATAGGTCGACATCGCGCCCGTTTTTTCTTTTTCAAAACCGCCACCCGTCGGAACCGCACCTCCGCCCGTATAGATGTATGCCGTCCGAGCTTCCTCTCCTCAAACTAACCACATCACCGCTCAAACTCCCTTACCTCCCTCTAATACCCGGCCGCGAACCCTCTTCGCCCGCGGAATCGCCATCGCCGGCTCATCTTCCTCGCGGGCTCGGATCGCCGCCGCGAGCTCGCGCGCCGTCGTTGTCCTTGCTCGGTGAGCCTCGGTTGATTTCTCTTCACAAACCAATTAGCCTTTTGTGTGAGTAGTCGTGATCGACCTCTTTATTTTTCTCGGCCCGGCGCCTTGCACCACCGGGACGTTGCGTCTTAGAGCCGCGCCATCGCCGCCGTCGACCTAGCTCCCGCCACATCTCGGACCAAACCCGCTCCGCCAAGAACCGCGGTGAGCTCTAGCCACGCCCGTGCCTTCCTTTTTCCATTTGGTCCATTACGGACGCTGAACGCGTACCGCGCGCTACTTGGCTTGATGAAGCAGCCGTAGCGTCGTCGCCGGGCGATAGCACCTCACCGGGCCAAGCATCAGCGATAAAGGCGGCTACATCCATCATTTCAGCGGCGCGGCACATCCAGCATTTCATCTGGGCGGTGCATCATCAGACCCTTTGGGCGGTCCATTATCGTTCATTATGGACCGTTAATGCGGTTTTGGGCGATGTCTGCAGTACTAGGCCAAAAATCAACCCGAGACTCTTTTCATTTATGAAATGTTTTATTCAATTTCAATTGTTTAAATAGTGTTCGATTTTGCAAATTTCATAGAAATTCATATATAGCTTCAAAAATTCTGAAATTTTTTTGTGTAGCCTTCCCATCATGTGTGCTATCTAGGAAAATTATGAAACTTGAATTTTAAATAGTTTGGGCATGATTTAAAAATACAATATTTAATTGAAAAATGCATCTTCCTTATTTTTAATAATTATTTTATTTATCCAAAAATCATGAAAATTTATTCTGAACTGCTTTTTATGCTATGATCTTTCTGCACAAAAAGTTTGAGATCATTTTGACAAAGTTTATTTATTTATTTATTATTTTATGTTTTATTTATTTATTTGGTGAATGAGGTGATTAGTGTTTTATGACTTTGGTTTTGTGTGACTTTTCGGGTTGTTTTGTGAATCCTCGAACCATACTACAATCAAATGGTCCTTGAGAACTCCTTAGGCAATGGTGATGATATCTTGTAGAATAGTTCAACAAGTTGGTTTTGTTGGGTTGCAACTTTATCGCGAAGGAAACTTATACTCAAGATGTTTATTATTTCATACATCATCAAGCATCATGTTTACCATTCCATCACGCTAAAGCATGCATCATCATCTACGTAGAGTATCGAGAGTGAGTCGGGATCGTGATGACGAAGCTTTGGAGAAGGTGTTGATATGGTTCGCGATGATCAAGCTTCAGAGAAGATCCGTCCGTCGACAAGGATAATGTCAAGTTTGACTTCGACAATCTTTCTTTAGAATCGACTTTCCCTCGCAAACACGTGGCAAGCCCCGTTACATTAAACCCTTCCTTGATGTTTTAAAAGCTTTATACCACTTAATGTTTATGATATATTGCATTAAGTAATTAGGAGTTGAGTGATAACCTAATTGCTGCACTTTCATCCTTGATTATTGCTATACCATTCTTGTTAACCTTTGTTTAATTTCGAAAAATGCTTAGTAATGCTTAGCCATGCTTAATTAGTTAGACTTTTTTTGAGTCAAAATGTGCTAAGTATTCAATCATAGCCCGAATGGGCGTTGATGAGAAAAAAGATGCTATATGTTGAAACCATATTGGAATATGGTGTTTAACTTGAGATCGGTCGGGTAATTTGCACCGAGAATGGAGTCTCGATTAGTAGTATTTCCGGCTTGTCGATTAAGGACCGCTCGTTGTAGGCAATGTGGACCGAGACTTTGGAACGCATAAAGCTAGCGCTTTGAGGTCTTTTGACCAATGGCACGCGTCGCATGCGGCGTCGCCCGGAGACGATCGAAACTAGTACTTGACCACATACTCCGGTAAGCCCGATCTCGGGGGTGTTAAATCGGAAACGCATAACCGCCGCCTTTGGGGTGGAGAGATGGCGGGGAGTAGCGTGTACACTCGTGGGTTAAAGTCCCGGATGCTGTGGGTTAGATTCCCGGTGTGAGGTGTCTTGTGCTCTCGGGTGGCGTGGGGCGGTTTCCGTTTGAGTATCTAAGAAAGGGTTGATATATGCAAGCTTAGGTGCTACATATGTCGTGTGGAAAGAACTCCCCATTTGGGTTAATCGATTTCGAAATCGCCGTGCTTCTCGGACATGGAGACTTCGGTTTCCCCTTACATAAATAGATTAATTATGAAACTATGAAGAGATGGAATAAGTGATGGAATATCTAAGAAGTGTGTGCTCTAGTGTAAGATCACCTAGAGTAGGTGAGAAACTTAATTGGGATTAAAATATTGAAAGTAAGGATTCATTACTAGTAAGCTTTTACTCGCAAAAAGAGTCCTTGATTCTTGCTAAAAGCCTTACCTTGAATCCTATTAGACCAACATTCCCGGGTCTTCTCCTATTTTCTTTAGTCGGGTAAGTCTTGTTGAGTACTCCCGTACTTTCGGGGTTTGTTAACCCTTGTTGCGTCTTGACTCGTCTTTGTTTTACCAAGGTTATGTCGGTGGGCTCGACATGATCTAGTGTCTTCTAATTCTACCTAGCTTCCGCAAATAAGTTAAGTTTAGTCAAATGTAACTTATTCACAATTTGTAAAATTAATGTTATTATTCTTCCGCTTTTCGATCTATATTTTTGTAATAAATGTTGTAATGTTGTAGCTACTCCTTTGTTGATCCCGGTATGAGTTATCAACGGGGGCTTCTTAAGTTATGGTGTATACGCACGGTTTGCCGAGGTCTTTGGGACAATGACAAAAGCGGGTGGGCCCGATAATTAGGAGGTTCCTCATACACTCTCGGCCACCCGAACGAGGCCCACTATCGGGCCACACTCTATCGGCGTTCATCCACGCCGCACATAATCCGCATGGATGGTGAGCCGATTGTTGCCGCCACCAAACCTTCTACGCCTCGAAACATCAAACAGCGATTGTTAGTTTTGACTACACAATTAAAAATACGGCAACGAAGAACGAAATCTGAACCCGACTTACTGCGTGCAAAGCATAACTGAAATCCGTGATAGGGTAATCCCGCTTCCTCCGAATCGCTTCATGACCCTCCTCGAATGTGGTGCTCCACAACGTAGTATAGGATCATGGGGGCATTGCATCTCCAGTAGCAGCTTGTCATCATCACTCCCGGGGGACCTTCAAGTCCCAGACTTGTTGACGCTCATATGGAGTCCACTCCACACTGAAAAATTGAGACATTTAGACAAGTCCAACGGCCGTTTTAAAGGAGATCACAATATGTAAAAACAACATGACTCCCACGACCGTAGGTCAACAAGTCAAGTCGTTGGAGTACCTCACCCGTACCTCATCTCCGACTAAGCCCTTGACCGTCTTGTTTTTAGTGCCACAAATACGACAACGGGGCCGATACTGCGTCATATGGCCATGCACGCAAAAAAAAATAGAAGACACGTATAAGAACATGAATATTACATAGGGCAACTAAGATGAGAACATGAATATTAAGACATGTATGAGTTACGCATGCGGGGAACCGCCCGCCTGTGAGTCCCTTCCCGGTGGGTATGGGCTCCCAAATCCAGATCTGCCGGGAGGTACACGCACCACCCAAGTTCGAGGACTTTTTGACCCTCCTACAGGCCTCACCACAGTACCCGATCTGACCATGCGAAAGCGTCGCAGAGCCCCACTGTAGCGGCGATGTCCTCCGCCCTGTTTGTAAGATTGGGAGCACCATCCAGATACAAGGTGTTCCCGGCGTCTGGGTAGAAGGAAAAGACCGATCAAAGCCACAACCACACCTTAGCATGCCTCTCCACCACTTCCTACGTGGGGCGGGGCAAGTATTGAAGTGCCGCTTAGCCCAATTGGGCGACACACCCTAAGTCTTGTGCTCCCTCTTTTCCTCCGGAGGTGCGTCCGGGTAAAGTCCGGTGAACTGAACACCAACTCCTTCCGGTTAAACATTTGCGGTCGATGGCACGACACGGTGGACCGTGCACTTTAGGTCCAATATGTAGCTCACATCTTCCGGGGTGACCGTCATCTCTCCACACGCGGGTAGAAGGAATGCGTCTCCCGGACGCCATCGTCCACAAAAGCCGGTCACCGGCGCCCGCCCATCTCCTCCGAGCCACCCTGCCACAATGGCTCGAGCAAGGCCTAGGGAAGCCCGCTCTAGCGAGGGTAAATGCGTGCCAACGCCCCAACGCAAAGGGTTTGTGAGCTTCGGGGGCCAGCGGCGGCCGCCTCTACTGAAACAAATGAAGGAATGTAACGATTACGATGATAAACGATGACCACAATATTAATTTCCAAAAAATGAACATGGGAATTACTTGCCTTGCCCAAGTCCACCGCCAAGTGCGATCGGTGGTCCTTTTCATAGCGGTGCTTACGAAAGGGGCCCAATCCTCCCCGCCCATCCCGAAAAAAGGCCAAAAACACAAGATTAGAAAAAAACATGAATTATAACAATTAAAACAACAATGCATTACGAAATTATTACAACAAGACGTGAAGAAATTATTACAACAAGGTTGAACAAACAACACCTATGTACCAACACTATCATGAGTGGGCTGCGGTGTGACCGGGTCTGCGGGCATTTAGAGCACCGGACCGGAGCCATGGCCTCATCAAAGTCTCCATAACCATACATATCGAGCCCATAGCCATTTGATTCATACACATCGGGGCCATCGGCATTGGAATCGTCCATAATGTCTTTAAAGGCGTTTTTCTCTTCCTTCTACCAACCTTTTGCTTTTCTTGATCCGGGTCGGGACATAATCCAATCCATAGTATGGAGGCCACCGTGAAGGATCTAGGTACGGCTCAAAGCTAGATTCCCACACTTTTAGGGTGTTTGATTTGAGATAGAATGGAGACATGAAAAACTGATCTTCATGGTCCAAACCCCTTAACTTACAAGCGGTGATGACATGTGAGCAAGGCACATGAAGTATCTGCGAGGAATGCAACAAGAACACTCCGGTTTTACGGAGGTCCACCCTATAATTTTTGCCACCGTACTTCTCACCGCCCGGATTGGTTCCTCCCCACGACATTATGTTGTACACTAGCCTTGAAGGTCCGTAGGCATCACCAACCCGATTGGAACCTATGGCCTCCGCAATTTCCGTGTCTCCCTACCGGCCCGCCCCATTTTTCTTTAGAAGCCTTGGCAATGTTCCAAATTTAACAAAGTATTCGTTGCACTTCTTAAACGAGTACTCCACAATACGGGACCACAGTGCACGCGGATACCCTTAAACACTTTGTTAAACGATTCAGATGAATTCGCCGTCATCACGCCATACCTAAGGCCACCATCATCAAATCGAGAGCCCACTTGTCCACATTACTCAAGCGGCCCCGAAGCCAAGTCCTCGCGAGAGTGTTTAGGACCTTGTTCAACTCGCAAGCTTCTCCTTAAACTTCTCCTTCGTGCGACAACAACACCACGACCTTCAACCGCCGACCTCCTTCTTCCTTTGTCGCCGCCAAATGTTGGCGGCAAAGTGCCGCATGCACCATCGATGCTCAAGAGGGGAAGCCCATCTATCTCCTCTCTTGCGGTCATGGCAATCCATTGTGCCGATCGGATATCATGCAAATCCTACGGACGTCACGACGGATGACATGGATTCTAACAAGCTTCATGAACCAAGACCAGCTCAAAGTGTTCTCGCCTCGGCCAAAGCAAACGCTAAAGGGACAAGCCGGTTCTCCTGATCCACACCGACTGCCCATCATCCGAACACCTTTGTACTTCCCGTAAGAAAGGTTGCATCAACAAGAACTACAGGCCGACAATGCTTGAATGCCTCGGTACGGATCGGGAAAACACCAAAACAATGCAATGCGAGAACATGTTTAGGCACGCCCGTCCCGTGTCATCCACTATGCGGCCAGAATGAGGATACCACCTAAGCCCCGGATTGTAGTGTTTCATGGCACTAAGGATCCTAGGAGCTTGGTTGTATGCCTCCTTCCAATCACCCCACAACAATGCTCTATAGCATCTTTGCTTTGCTCGCCATGCCTTCATGTAGCTCACTTTCGATATCCGGTCCACTCCCATATGCTCTCGATCGGGGAGGCAAATGATATAAACGCTATCGGCCTTAACAAGGCCGACAAGACGACGACTTCGGATAACGGGCCGTGTTTTGTGCGTGCACCCCTTAGGCTTAGAAGACCGACCGCAGTGAGGTTGCTTCACATTTCAATCCTCCAAGTCTTGTTTGTCGGCTTCCTCGCCCAAACTCCCCAACCACATTTCTTCTTGCAAAGCAAGTGTACCGCTTGTTAGGGTCGCAGATGATCAACATAGTAGGGCCTATGATACCTAATGGCGTAGTCCGCAAAGAAAGAACTTGAGATGATCCAATGTGTCAAAGACCATCCCCTTCTTAATCTCCATCTCCTCGCCTCTCTCTCTGTCCCTCATCGTCCAACAACGGCAGGCCAGGTGTCACACACCGCTTCATCAACCATACTAATGTCCATGAAGTTGGGTGCGGAGGGTACCTCAACATGGACCTCCCTCAATTGACTTAGCTCCACATCGATTGTACTCCATTCTAAATGAACCGCCGGTGGATGCAATATCCCCTATACTCATCGCTTTCATCCTCCGTACTAGGCTCAGGCCTATACTCGCCCTCTATAACCTCCCTCGAGCTACTTTCACTAAAAGTGAGCTCATCTCCGTTACTCTCCATCGCCCTCTAATCCTACAAACATGTCGCCCATAGCACCAATCTCCTCCTCATCGCACTCTTCCATACCTACCATCAACGCATTATCATTGTCTCTAACAACGGCCGCTTCCAACTCTTCCTCCCGAGTAAGGTGCTCTACGGGCTCCTCATCCACGTTCTCGACCCACAGGCACAACAACGGGGTTCATCACCTTCTCCACAACAACTTCCAAACAAATCGAACACTACTACCCTTCACAACCTCCACAAAGTTCTTCCAATCATCTTCACATGACAAAGACATCGCTGCATAGTGTGCTCGTTCCTTTCCACGATCAAATCGACCCGATCAAGCTAGACGGCCATCCATACTTGTCCGCGACAATGGTCGACCAAATCATCGAAGCTAGGAGGTCTACCAAAAAAATGAACTTGTTCACATGTTCTCAAACTTGCCATCCCTCTAACTTTGCCACCAATATAAAAAGCGCTAAACGGTCCATCTATAAATTATTCGGGGAAATAAAAGCTATAAGTAAAACAACCATATTGCCAATATATATTAGAAACAAACTCAACACCTCCATGCAACAAAGAACTTTATTCATGAAAAATCTAATCTAGGTGAAATCCACAAAGAAAAAAAAATAAAAACATTTCCACGTACCACATTGCATCAATAAATGGCCCAATCACTTATAATTTCACATTGGAAAATAGAAAAAATATGAAACCCTAAACCTCCATGCATGCATCAATGAACTACTTTCATGCAACTCGTTCTCTATGCCAAATCCACGCCCAAATCCAATCCTAAACCGATTCTACGAACCACATTGTACCAATTAATGCTTCAATCACTAACAATTTCATATTAATAACCATAAACCATGAATAGGAGGAGGAGGGGAGAGAAAGAACTAGTACCTAACCCGGTTTTGGAGAGAAGGGGCCTCCCTAGCTCGGCCACCGCCGGTGAGGGCGGCGCCCGGCGCCGAAGCTCGGAGCCGCCACCTGTAGGCGCGGCTATTGGGGTCGGCCCTGTGCTCCCTACCTCAAAGCCCGCCGCCGGGCGGTGGAGAGAGGAATCGGGCGGTCGGCGCGAGGAAAGACGGCCGGTCCGGCCGGCGGTGGAGAGGCTGCGAGATCCGGCGCGTGACGCGGTTTGGGTCGGGTGGAGAAAGAAGGAAGAAAGAGAGAGAGGGAGAAAGAAAAAATCGGGCCGGTGGATACCTGTCGGTGCGTCGGCGCCCGACGCATCCGCCGACATCGTCGGACCACACGCCGCTCGTCAGCCCAAGCCAAACCCCATCGGGCCGTCGCGCCCGGCCCATCGGCGCGCCGGCGCCGCCGCGCGCCTCATGCGTAGGCGCCGCGTGGTGGGGACGAATGCCGCCACGCAAGCACGGGTCAACGGGCGTGGCGGGGCCGCTACAGCGCCACATGCGTAGCGCGACATGTTTAAACATCGCGCCCTCACGCATTTGGCGCGACAAAAAGGGATACCGGGTGTAATATGTTTCAAAGTAGGGATAGATTTAAAATTTGTTTTGAAAAAGGGCAAAATTTTAAAAAAAAAAAAAAAACAATTAACACCGGCCACTGTATATCCATAGCTACTTGGAGCTTTCGTGTCTGCTCATGTTCTCAAGGTTGCTACCCAGCAAGCATCCAGTTAAACATGAAGTTTATTTGCTCTAACAACTTATGCAGCATTACACCAAAACCAAAAAAACACTGATATAAGAGTAACTTTCAGATAGAGATAATAAGAACCAATGTAAATTCTAGGATGCAAGATACAGCGATAAACAAGACCAAGGTTGCCCTTCCCTGTGTTTCAGAAAGGACGCATTCAGTTAACAAACAGTCTTACAACCCCAAACCCTATTTACAAAATTACATTTCCCTAGTGACTAGATATCACAAATTTACTTACAATCGCTTCTCCTGTGATAAGAATCACTGGATCAGGCTGATTGAAAAACCATGACAGCTACTGAAATAACCAAGGATGCAATTCCTTGCTTCATCAGAAAGAAAGTACTAGCATCGAGTCCCTGCTTGACTCACTCAGTGTCATGTTCCACTCCACTCCTTGCCACCAAAATGCCACGTTATTTTTACCTATCTCCCCAGGGAATGCTGGATCAAGCCTGGTCTAGCTGACCACTTACTAGTTTGCGATGCGATGCCAAACTGGAAAGGCCCATGGAGGACAGACCGCTATCCTTCAGGACTCCTGGTCCCTGAACCTGAAGAGATGATGGTGAATTCCTGGCCCCAATTGTTGTAGGAACAATGGACGAAGCACCAGCACCAGTGTCACCCAATCCACTGCTTGTCGTGCCCTGAACCGGCAAAGAGGGAACAGCAGTGGCCAAAGGAGCCGCACCAAGGATACCAGCGCCACCTGCCGCCGCGGCATTCCGACGAAAGGCGACATTGGCTGTGGCTGAGGCTGAGCTACTCCCCTTCGTCGTCAGCTGAATCTGCGGGTTCGAGCAAAGAAGTGGCAGCTTGGGTGTCACTGCAGTGTCCTCGGACCGGACAGTTGGCAAGGCAACAGCTGCTCCATTGCTCTGGTCACCATTGTCCGCGGGTGCGGCAGGGGCTTGCTTCCTCTTGCGCCCCCTGTGGGCGGGTCGGCAATGGAGGTCGCACCCGTCGAACACCTTGGTGGGCTCCTCGAGTGCCTTCCTGAGGCCCTCAGGCGTCTTGTAGACGAAGATGGCGTACCCCGGAACAGCCCGATGGCGCGGTCAGAGCCGAGGGGTCCCTCCTCAATCTCGCCAAACTTGGAGAAGAACCCCGTCAGGGCGTCACGCCCAGCGCGCTCGGGTACGTTGTCCACGAACAGCTTGCGGTCGGAGAACGAGGAGGAGGGCGGGGGGCAACAGGGCCGAGGGAGGCGAGCTGGCAGGCGACGGGCCGGCCGTCCACGCACTTGGAAGAATCAGCGAGCGCGCGGCGCGCGTCGGAGCGGCGGCGGAATGTGACGAAGCCGTAGCCACGGCAACGACCGGTGGCGCGGTCGGTAACGGCGTGGCACTCGTCGACGGCGCCGAAGGGGACGAATGCGGCGGCCAGCGCCGCGGAGGTGGCGCCCGGGCCGAGGCCGTGCACGAAGAGGCGGCGATGCGCGGCGTCGGAGGCGGCAGAGGCGGCGACGCGAGCGAGGAGCGCTGGGTCACGGAGGCAGGCGTCGGTCAGGAGGTCCAGGAGCTCGTCCCTGGTGAATGGCTCCAGTAATCCACCGATATCCTCGTCGTCCGCCTCCGACACCTCCTCGCACTCGCCGGCCGCCGGAATCTCCGCCTTCGGTGGGCTCATCGTCGTGAAGTCGTCGACGACTTCTCCGTCTACGGGCTCTCGATCTACTCGCTCCGCCGCCGGCTGCACCTTGCGGGCCCGCTTCCGCCGACCCATGGGGGCTGGATTTGGGAGTGGGGCTCCGCGAGATTTTGCGCGTGCTGGAAGAAGCAGCAGCGGTGCAGTGCGAGAGGGAGAAGGAAGGTGGGTGAGAAAGGCCAGGTGGGCTTTTGGCCTTCCGGCCCAGGCGAAAGGAGGGAGGGCGGGAGCGGGCCTTGGTTGGCGAGGTAAGTTGGAAACGCTCTAACAAAAATAAACATGTAGGAAAAACTTTATATATATAGAATAATCAAATATCTTATAATTTGGCAGCAGTTCTTCTAGGCGATTGCTGGCAGCAAACCATATCTTTGGTCGACATTTATTGGCTTCTATTTCAAGGGAGAGATTATTTGTGGTGGATAATCACGGAATCATGGCAAAAAAAAAAAAAAATGAGATTAAAGCCTGGCAATAATCGGTAGTATGGCATTAGCCTTTCTCTTAATCTATATACATACAACATTATTAGAATGCTACTAGCTTCATACGCGTGGGTTGCAACTGGAGCAACAAAACTTTCGAGATGCTTGGTCTTATTGAAGAATTCTCGTCAACCCTAAACCAAGATGGTGGTTCGTGTCTATATGTTTCCCATGCGAAGTTTTTCTTGTGAATTCCTAAGATTGACCAAGACTAAGACAATTAAAAATTTATTTCACTGCAGGGTCCACCCCCACAGTTTTTTCCGTAAAAAAGCTAAAAAATTATTTTAAATTGATTCTTTGTCGGAAGGTGCTCGTGAAACATCTCATTTTGTCTTTCTCTGAATTTGAATTGGACATGCTCAATTTTTTTAAAAAAACAATGGTTACATCCTACATGGTGTGGAGCCAGTTATTCAAAGTCATCCACACTATTGTAATGCCCGCATGATTAAGATGAATTACAGGATTTCCTAAGGGTTTCTCACCTACTCAATTCAATGGTATACATTGCAACGCACATATATATTCCATGATACATCTAAGAGCCATCCCTCTCTACTATACTATTTGATCTTCATTACCAGCAGAAAAAAAAAACTATGATTAAGAACTAGGGACGGATTAAACGGACCACTTTTGCAAGATACACACGGTATTATGAAGAATGGAACATATGCTCCACGGCTCGGAAGGGAATATTGATAAACTGGTGAAAGGGCAATCAACATGTAAAATCCCCCCAAAAGAAAATCTTCTTACCATCTAAACATCACCACAGCTGGTTCACTAACTGTTACAATGACACAAGCCAGTTGGCTCACTAACTATTACAATGACACAATCCAGTTGGCTCACTAACTGTTACAATGACACAAGCCAGCTGGCTCGCTGGTTCCAACTTGGCTCATGAAGGCCAACCGAGTTTTTTTTTTTTTCCCCATAAGCCAACCAGTTAACGATGACCCTTGTGTGAGAATGATGCCTATACAGAGCTTGCCCTGTGGGTTACATGGCAGGATCCAGGATGAGCCTTGAGTTGGCAATCATCAGGCAGTGCAAAAAAGCTCAAAATTACAACCAAAATTTTGTTTCAAGAAAAAAATTGCAACAAAAAAAAATGGATGGACTAAAACCAAATCAACTCACTGCAAAATTACCCAAACAACATGACATATGTTCTTGTTCAAATGAGCTTACTCCAAACTATTCAAAATGCACTACACTAAAAGCAATGCCATATTGCAGAAATAGAAAAGGAAAAGACATATTTAGCTTCTAGTTGAACGGTTGACCAAGCTGTAATGAAAATGCAATTATAAACACTATGATCTCGATAACCGATCATATGCAAAGGGATACAATTCTAGTATTATCATAAACATCCCCAGAAAATTATCAACAACTCTCAGGATGGCTTATTAGAATGTCCGCATAAAAAACAAAAAGCTAAATCAGTTTGACTCTCCAAGATTTTTGAAAATGCCTTACGATTTGGAATAGAGAGAGTAGTAGACTAATAGAAAAAAGGAGAATCCATTTCAAATTATTTTTCACGAAAAAAATTCTCTTTCACGACAGTTTGGTCATAGTGATTCTGAAACATTTGTTGTTTCCATAAGAGCATCTCCAAGAGTTTGCCAAATTGAGTTGTCATCCTTGATTTTTGAGAAAACCGATAAAAACATGCCTCCAACAGTTTGGCATATGACTAGACAAATTTTAGCAATTTGACAAATAGAGGTCCTCGACGCGCATATTTGTGCGCTATCCTATGCTTCACATCTGACTCCATGTGGCGTGTTTCTGTCCTTCCTGCGTGGCCAACTGCTCCTTCCCGTGCGTGCGAAGAAAGGTTCTTCACCACCACGCTCTCGATTCCCGTCCACAAAGAGAGGTACTTTGACGCCACGGACAAGGATTCAGGTTCTCCATCGATTGTCTTCTTAAGCTGCCTATGGTGGTTTCATGGTGAAAGTCCCTAGTTTGATTTTGGCTAATTGATGAAACCTTAGTACTAATCTCTATGCTTAAGTGTGAATTAGCTTGAGATGTTCCTAGCCAAGTATAGAAGCATGGAGATCATGGTGGATGCATGGAAGTGATCCAATAGATGATCAAGTGTTTGGACTTGGAGAAAAGAAGAAAAAGAAAAGGGAAAACAAAATGGGCTTAAGGCAAAGGTATAGCCATAGGGTCATTTTATTTTTGCACTTTCGAGGCCCCATAGAGGGTGTGAGTGATTTAGGATCGATAGCCGAACTATCAAGAGGAGAAATACTTGAAAAACTTCGATTAAGTACCACTAGGTATAATCAATCTTGTCAATGCATTAGGACCCGATGTGCTAAATCCTAACTCTTGAAAAATGCTTTGCAAAATGCTAACACTCGTGCATATGGAGTATACATCAAGTGGATAGTAACTTGGAAGCAAAGGGTTATGGCCTGAGAGAAGACATGGAATTGCTTAGTTCACCTGACCGGACGGTGGTGGCGTGTGGATTGGACATGTCCGGTGCTCGGGGCTCAAAATGCAACGCAGCCGGAGAGACCGGACACTTTGGATCGACGAAGAGCTGACCATGGTCAGCGTCCGGTCTAAGGCGACACGCGGATCAAAGCTGACCTCTGGCGTTAGGTCAATGAAGAACTCGAGTGCACTAGAGTTATATTGACCGGATGCATCGGGGGTTCAGTGGAGCTGACACTAGCCCTCGACATTAGGTCGATTCCAGTAAGATCGTAGAGCCACGTTTCATCGACCGGATGCGTCTGGTGACCCTCGAGCAGACATGGCGCGCGTCCGGTGCAGCATAGAAGTAGAAGACGACCAAATGTCAGCTGGCCGGACACGTCTGGAGCAATCGACCGCACGTCCGATGTATGGCAATGGCTAGTTTCTTCGGCACAGTGTCAGAGTTTGAACTGACTGGACGCGTCCAACGCAATTGACTGGTGCATTGGGTCAGCCCAAGTTTTGTTAGAATGACCCCCAACGGTCATGTTTCTTTGTGGGGTCTACAAATATGAGTTGCCCGGCTCTTGGGGAGCACTCTTGGCATTACATCCTAACATCCTTTTGAGCTGAGAAAACCTCCTCCACTCTCTCTCTTACATGCTTGTAAAATCAAAGCGAGATTGAGTGATCTAAGTGCATTTGCTTGCTTGATTTCATCTAGTGGCACTTGAAGATCGTTGTGGCTGGCATAGTTCTTGTTTCTCTTGGAGAGTACCATTTTTAGTTGGTTTCGAGGTTGTTGGAGGCACCGGCAATAGAAAGTTGTGTTCTTGGCGACCTCCCCGGTGATTTGTGAGGGGTTCTTGGGCTTCCCCATCGGAGCGATGAATTGCCACTTTGGTGGAATGGTCGTGTCGTTGAGTTACCATATACTTGCTAGTGGTGTCTTGGTGGTGCCTTCGCGGGGCGTCCCGCTTGAGGGCCTCACCGAAGAACCATAGAGGTTTTGGTCGACACAACTAGAAACTATTAATTTATGGGTCCACCGGTGAACTCCGAGTGAACAAATCAATTGTCAGTTTAAGTGGTCAAATTTCGATTTGAAGAGTTTTTGAACCTAAGTAACATCGCAAGTTTAATAGCCGCTAGTGTATTTAACTCATTTAAAATTCACGAAGTTAGGCAAAATCACGGCCAATGATTATTTCTCTGGGACAGCGATCACTCACTGCCTGAAGATCAACCTAAATAATTCATGGCAGTTCGTTGTGATTTTGGCCAAGATTTGAAGGATTGATTTCGTTTCTTCCCGTTGCTGTTCGTGCGTCGTGCCGCGCCGCGCGTCCTTCCTTTTTCTTGCCGATCGACAGTTGCTGCTGGAGTCCGGGGCACGAGCGCAATTGTGTTTGGTGGGACTAGTGGATGCCCGGCGCCGGGATCGATGTGCTGGACCGCTAACGCGAACCGGCCTCCGCATGTGTGTTTGGTGGGACTAATGGATGCCCGGCGTGCCAAGCCTAGTAGTGTTTGATCTGATCGCCGGACGTGCCGTTTTCAGCACTGCTCCAAGGAGGCTATGGAGATCGCCGGATCGGAGCGTATCGTCATTAGCGAAGCAAGCAGTTTGGTCGGAAAATCAATGGAGTCATGCATGGTCCAACGCGCTGCACATCATACGGATACGTAGGGAAGAGGGGAAAAACATGGCGGCAGACGTGCACCATGGAGATATGCTCTAGGCAGACAAAAAATATGCATGCCGTGCACCACGAAGATCCTCAAGACAAACAGAGGAAGGAGTCCAGTAGATTAAAGTCCAGATCACTCTACAACTGTGATCCTGCAAATTGTACCTTGAACATAAGCAGCTTCCCGCGGATCTTATTTCGGAGACAACCACTGGGTAATTATGAGATCGTCAGACAACGCACAGTAAAACTGAAACTCGACGTACATGGCAGTAGTACATCAATCGTCCTATCTTAGCTTTGAATTCTACAAGTACACCAACTGTGTACGTAGAGCATTTGGATATCTACAAGTACATCCTTTCTCAAGTCGTTGCACCACACTGCATGCATGCATGCACCGTACCAGCAGTTTAGTGTTCCTCGTCCCTGAAAAAACAATTTGTGTGGACCATGTCAACAACTGAGGCTTCGATCATATCGTAGCTCAGGGAAAACGATGTGGATATGGCCGAGTAAGGGAAAGCGGAATTTAATGCACGTTTTCAGTTAAAAAATAGAACTTGAAAAGTTACAAAGTCTCACGATCGAATAATACTAGGATTACTAAACAGTCCGAAAGAGAAGGCAATATGGGCTTAGGGCACTCACATTCTGCAGACTCTACCATACGATCTAACCTTATTTATTACCATCATATTTATTGTACTTTCTTGATGTGGCGGTATATTTATGGAAGAGAGGGGAGAAAAAAAAAGACTTCAAGTCTTATTTGGACTCCAAGTCCATATTACCCAAGGTAATAAATAGTTTTAGACTCTTTGGTAGAGTCCGCGTTGTGAGTGCCCTTACAAATCAATAGAATTTTGATCCGTCCGGACATCTCCGCGGTCATATATGTGACAAGAAATCTATCATCTTTTGACATGTGATATATAGCCTAGCAAACAGCCTCTGTTACTGAATGGTCCGTAAACACTCCATTCCCTTTCTTTCCGTCGTGTGTTGCTCTGCTTTCGAGCTTGGCTTCTTCCCGCCCGCCCTACTCAACAATGCGTTAAGCAACAATATATCCCCTCACATTCTGCAACACAAAGTTTCCCTAGAAAATTATCCCTACTGCAACATTAGAACAAAAGAGTGATTGGTTCATAGCGCAATGGCAAAGGCCATTGGTTGTGGGAGCTCCCACCCGGGTTTCAAATCACGGGTGCGACACTTTCTGGTTTTATTCGGGATTTTCCCAGCCCTAGCGCATTAAGTGGTAAGCGGCGTCCCGTCGGCAACCCGGCGCTGTGGTGACTTCGTGAACTTCAAGATTGCCGGCTCGGTCCTTCGAAGGTGCTCATAGGGGTAGGGTTTTACGTGCGTGTGTTCATAGGGGTGAGTGTGCGTGCGTGTTAAATTAATACGTGTTTATGCTTGTGTAATCTCAAAAAAAAAAAAAAAACAAAGCTAGATCAATGTAAATATATGCTAATGCAACAAAGAAAAAAAATACTTGTTTCACAACAGTAAACCAAAGCTATTGCAGCAGCAGCAACAACAATAAAAAAGCAAAACGCAAGATCATATCCACAAAAATCTAAAACTAATGCAACAAAGAAAAATTGCTTGTTGCGATAGCAAAACAAAAGCTATTGCAACGACAGAAACACCAAAAGGTAGTGTAAGATGTAACGTTACAAAAAAGACGGATGAAACAAAGAAAACTACTTGTTTCAACAACGAAAAACAACCTACTACCACATTAAAAACAAAAACGCAATGCGAGATGCATTATCAGGGGAAAAAAAATCTAATGCAACAAAGAAATGTTGCTTGTTGCAATAGCAAAACGACTCTCCTACAACAAAGCTCGTCGATATCCTAGCCCTCATTGTGTCCCTCAAATCCAAATCTAGAGAAGGACTAGGAGGAGGAGAGCGCAAATCTAAACGAGGAGGCGGAGGCGACGCCTCAGATCCGAAAAGGTCCCACCAGCTACCTCGTCTTAAGTTGCCATCACCTCGCTCCTCTCCGGTGGCAGGCGGTCATGGAGGGAGGGAGGAGCGCCATGCCAGAAGCCTCCGCTGTAAGCCCTCCTCTATCTCCCGGCAGCATGGAGGGCGTGGAGGTCACCGAGGGTAGAGAGGGAGGACATGCTCACCGGAAAGTCGTCTACGCCTTCGGCGTGGAGGTCGGGGATGGATGACGGGCGTCGCGGAACTAAGAGAATGGAGGAGACACGAGGAAGGAGACGTGAGCATAGCGAAGTGAAGCGGCGTTGTCTTGGACGGGATAAGGCCATTGTCAAAAGGGTTTCACGAAAAGTTTAGGTAACAATAAATGAATTTGCCACATCGGCAAAAAAGAGAATATTTGCATGAAGCTGGGAGGAAAGAGAAGAGAAAAATGTGTTGTGGGGATGAAACAAGTGTGTGATGTTTCCAAGACACCGGAACCGTGTGAAACCGCATTGAGAAAAGCTTTTATTAGTTTCATGGCAATTTCTTCTTGGACCGATATCTGGCCACCTGGGAACAATGCTTGGCACGCTGTGTCTCTGCCCGGCCGTGGGTAGGAGCGTTTTGCCAGGCGGCTCCCTGGCCCCCGGCTCCATGGCGCCTGGAGGCGGCGCTAGCCGCGGGGAACAAAGGGATCCGTTGCGGGTGTGAGGGCGGCGCCCACGCCGCGGCGGTGCTTCCATCAACTCTGTCCCCCCTCGACTCCGTTGCGCCGCGGTCTCTGCGCCACCAGCTTACGCTCCGCCCACTGGACACCCGCCCGTATCTGGCGGCGTGAGCTCCCATACCTCGTGTCATCCACCTCGTACTGTTGAGCACCCATCATGGAGTGCGAGCACGCCGGCGACTCTACCGTCCGTGGACCGTCCGGCGTGGGCCGCGAGCACCCAAAGGCGTGGCTCGCCTAGGGTGGGTGCGGGCACCGCCGGCCTCTCGAGGAGAGAGATGCTCCCACTGGCCGTTGTTCCACTTCCTGCTTCGTCTTGGCCGCTTGTCCTAGGCATTCCATGACTTCTCGGGTGGGGCCCCGCGGCGGCGGCAAGCTCTAGCGGGCAGCACCATCGCGAGGTGCCTCTGTGATCGGCATCCATGTAGGGGAAGAGGAGCGCATGGGGAAGAGTAGCACGATAGGGACAGTGGGACCCATGAAATAGTAAAATAAGCTAGGAGACCGTGCTATGAAACTTTACAATAAAAGAAAGTCACATTTCATATAAGGTTTCATTGTGTTAGAAACGGGGAGATGAAACTCTCAAGCCTAAGGCAACACGTCGGTCGAATTGAGGATTAAGCGCCATCAGACACATCTAGTATGCGTGTATCTACTAGAATCTGCATAGGCATTTATTTTGTCCTTTGACATTGGATAGTTACCCGCAATGCGATCGTCTTCAGGAACTGCCGGGCAACGGAGCAATCCACCTTCCAGGAAATCAAGGGCACATCACGTCTTTGGTCTTTAGCAGGGTGCAAGGGCCTTAGTTCTTTATTTGTTGTTAATAATGTAGCGAGTAACCGACTTAGAGAGTTTGTGCCCTAAGCTCGGCCTCGGACGGGTTGGGGATGGGCGCTTCTCGCGCTAACTATGTTGTATGCTTTTCTACCTTATTATCAATCAAAGCTGGCTTGCCGGATCTTTCATAAAAAAAGACAATGGATAGCTACTTGGTCATATACCCTCTAGTGCTTTGATGGTTGTTCTTATGACTAGCCTGCGCTAGTCGTTCAATAAAATTGGTACAAATCCATGCCATTTATTGTTAGAAGAAATGAGTTATATGTTGTTATAATTCTCCTCGCCAATCTTCTTTCGTATATACTGCTGTTTTTTATAAAAAAAAAATAGAAGCAGGGTAAACTGATGAATAGGCGTCGTCATGTGTTGCATTGCCCTACCTCTTTGCACTCGTCACAGCTGAGCTGTGGAGATCTGTATGTATATATATGCCCTCATGGCATCCTTTTTGCATAGCTGCAGCGTACTGTTTTAATCCCGGGCCCCTCCCTGTAGGCTGTGCGTGCCGCACAGTCCTCACGCTCCACATAAGCAATTCGTTTGTGTGTGCCTAGTGACACAGCCTTGTTGGCGCCATGTCGTCGTCGCCTGTGTCCGGCGCCGGCGGTGCTGCTAGTGAGCACCACGATGCCGCCGCCGCCGGACTCACAGAGCCGTTGCTCGCGAAAGTCGACGACGGCGGCAGGTTTCACGACGGAGCGCTGGCCGCGGTGGTCGTGGCCAATCATGCGCATGGCGGCGGGACCAGGGCCAAGGAGAAGGACACCGTGAAGGCCAAGGACGGGTACTGGGTGGACGTCCACCACCAGACGGGCGTGTCGGACGTGGAGAGTGGCGGTGGCGGCGACCGGCCGCTTCTCTTCGCCAACAAGAAGGTCATGGCGGCCCTCCTATACCCGTACAGGCACGTAGATCAGTGGCTTGCATTTCAGTTCAGGAGGCAACATGAATAATTAATGTGACGTACTTTCTTTCCACTTGTGTGAGACCAAACAGGTTACTGATTCTGGTACGCCTCGTCGCGGTCACCCTATTCATCACGTGGCGTATCAAGCACAACAACTCGGACGTCATGTGGTTCTGGGTGACGTCCGTCGTCGGCGACGTCTGGTTCGCGCTGTCGTGGGTGCTCTACCAGCTCCCAAAGTTCAGCCCCCTCAAACGGACACCCGACCTCGACGCGCTCCGGCAACGCTACGACGAGCTCGCCGACGGCGGCGCCTCCATCCTCCCGGGCATCGACGTCTTTGTCACCACCGCTGACCCCGTGAACGAGCCGGTGCTCTACACCATGAACTGCGTCCTCTCCATCCTGGCCACCGACTACCCCGTGGACCGGTTGACGTGCTACCTGACCGACGACAGCGGTGCGCTAGTCCTATATGAGGCGCTGGTCGACGCCACGAGCTTCGCCGCCCTGTGGGTGCCCTTCTGCCGAAAGCATGTTGTGGAGCCAAGAGCCCCGGAGAGCTACTTCCAGCTAGAAGGGATGATCTACAATGGGAGGTCACCGGGCGAGTTCATGAATGATTACAAGCGCGTGCAGAGGGAGTACGAGGAGCTGAAGGCGAGGCTGGAGATGCTTCCTAGCACCATCAAGGAGAGGTCCGATGTGTACAACAGCATGAAAGCAAAGGAAGGAGACGCACATGCGACTTGGATGGTTAATGGCACGCACTGGCCTGGCACTTGGATTGAGCCAGCTGAAAAACACAGGAAAGGAGACCATGCTGGCATTGTCAAGGTATGACCACCAATTGCAAGTGTAATTGTACTTCTTGTTTTTTTTTTTTTTTTTGTGGATAATTGTCCTTGTTGTTGTGACTGACAGATTGTGCAGAACCACCCGAGCTGTGATCCTCCACCATCGGAGGCAGAGGGCACGGACATCAACTTTGACGGGGTGGACACTCGGCTCCCCGATGGTGGTGTACATGTCTCGCCAGAAGAACCCAAGCCAGGAGCACAACAAGAAGGCGGGCAACCTGAACGCGCAGCTACGCGTCTCGGCGCTGCTCTCCAACGCGCCTTTCACCATCAACTTTGACTGCGACCACTACATCAACAACTCGCAAGCCCTGCGAGCCGCCATGTGCTTTTTCTTGGACGCTAGGGAGGGCAACACCACCGGCTTCGTGCAGTTCCCGCAGCGGTTCGAGAACGTCGATCCCACAGACCGCTACGGCAACCACAACAGGGTCTTCTTCGATGTCGCCATGTATGCCCTCAACGGCCTCCAGGGCCCGACCTACCTTGGTACCGGATGCATGTTTCGCCGCCTCGCGCTCTACGGCATCGACCCACCGCCTCGCCGGAGATCCGACGACGACGATGTCAAGGTTGATAGAGACAGGTTTGGTAACTCTGTGCTCTTCGTCAACTCGGTTTTGGCATCTCTGAGGCAGGAGCACCGCATCGCGCCGCCCGAGCTAGACGAGGCGTTCCTCGCCGAGATGGCCACTGTCATATCGTCATCCTATGACCAAGGCACGGAGTGGGGAAGCAGCGTTGGGTACATCTACAACATTGCCACCGAGGACATCGTGACCGGCTACCGCATCCACGGCCAAGGGTGGCGCTCCATGTACTGCAGCATGGAGGAGCGCGAGGCGTTCCAAGGCACGGCGCCCATCAACCTCACCGAGCGCCTCTACCAGATCGTCCGATGGTCCGGTGGATCCATGGAGGTGTTCTTCTCCCCTTACAACCCGCTGCTCACCGGCCGCCGGCTCCACCCTTTGCAGCGGGCGGCATACCTCACCTTCACCATCTACCCGGTCACGTCCGTCTTCATCCTGCTCTATGCCTTGTGCCCGGTGATGTGGCTGATCCCGGCTGAGATCGTCATCCAGAGGCCATTCACTAGCTATGTACTGTACCTTGTCCTCATCACCGGTCTAGTCCACACCATCGGCGTCTTCGAGATCAAGTGGGCAGGGATCACGTGGAACGACTGGTGGCGCAACGAGCAGTTCTTCATGATCGCCTCCATGAGCGCGTACCCGACGGCGCTGCTGCACATGGTGGTGAAGCCCATCACAGGGAAGGGCATCCACTTCAGGGTCACCTCGAAGCAGACGAGGACAGCTGACGACGTCGACAGGTACGCCGACATGTATGAGATGCGGTGGGTACCCATGCTGATCCCGCCGACGGTGGTACTGGTCTCCAATGTCATGGCCATCGGCGTGGCTCTAGCCAAAGCGGTCCTGTACAACGGGATATGGTCTGGGGTGCACAAGGGGCACGCGGCACTGGGAATTCTCTTCAACGTGTGGATCTTGGCGCTCATCTATCCGTTTGCGCTGGCGGTCATGGGCAGGTGGAGCAAGAAACCTGGCATCCTCTTCGTCTTGTTGCCGCTGGCATTTGTCCTCATTGCAGCGTTATATATTGGTGTTCATTCTTTTCTTGTCAAATTTCTTCCGTTTATGGTGATATAGCAAAATCCTTGTTATTTTAGTCGAGAGTCATCGACATATATGTAATGAATGAATAATCGTTTAATAAGCCATGCATCTCTTTATATTATATTTTATAACTATACATGAGTAGAAATAAAGAATATTACTGTTACACAATAAACTCGAAGAATACCTAGCTAGGCCCCTTATGGTCGTTTTGGCAATACAAACATGGCTATGATACACGTGTGCATCTGGTGGTATATTATCCTGCTTGTCCAATATAATTGGAGTGTTTTGGTCCATCCTGGAGTACGTAATTATTACCTGTATAAATGATTCTTACACATGGACACATAAAAATTGAACTCCCAATACAACATGTCTTAATTACAGGCGTGCAAATTGATTATTAAACATTAATTACACATGAAGATATATAAATTGAACACTCCTAATATTGGAGTAATAGTACCTATAAAATTCTTAGACACTAGAGATGAACAGACATTCCTAATAAACAATTACAATTATTAGAATGCTATTAGGTTCATGCTTGTGCGTTGCAACGCGAGCAACAAAATTTTCGTGATTCTTGGTCTTATTGAAGAATTCTCATCAACCCTATACCAAGATGGTGCTTCATGTCTATATGTTTCCCTTGCAAAGTTTTTTAAGACCAAGACTAACACAATTAAAAATTTATTTCAAATTAAAGGTGCTTGTCAAATAGCAGACATTGAACTCATTGTCTTTCTCTAAATTTGAATTGGACATGCTTCATTTTTTTTTTAAAAAAAATGATTACATCCTACATGGTGTGGAGACAGTTATACAAAGTCATCCACACTAGTGTAATGCTCGCATGATTAAGATGAATTACAAGTTTTCCTAAGGGTTTCTCACCTCTCCATCTTGCTACTCAATTCAATGGTGTACATTACAACACACATATATTCCATGATACATTTAAGAGCTAGCCTCTCTGCTATACTATTTGATCTTCATTACCCACAGAAATAAAACTATGATTTAAGAACCAGGGGATGGATTAACGAGACCACTTTCACCAGATACACACTTTGTATTATGAAGAATTTAAAGAGTAAATTTGTTGTGGAGCAAACGCCCGGCCAGGGTGTCCACGGTAGTAAATTTTTTTTTGACCGTCTGATCTTTGCTTGGACGCTCGGATCTGCTTCCTTCTACTGTAGCCCCGGATATATATAGCCCTCCCCTTCCTCTCCGTTAAAAAAGAACGGAACCTTCTCTCCCTTTCCCCGTCTCTCTCGTCTCTCCCGATCGCGCCGCCCAGTTCCCGCCCCGCCTCCGCATCCACCTCCGCCTCTCCCTACCTTGGCGGCGGCCCTCCTCCTCCTCCTCCTCCCCGATCCTCATCCTCTCCTTCCCACTCTTCCCTCGCGAGGCGGGCAATGGCGTGAGGTGGTGGCACCGCCGCAGCGGCGGCCTTGGCGGGCGCAGGTGGGGCCCGCGACCTCCTCCCTCTCCTCCGGACTTTGTGCGACCTCCTCCGGTGCCTCATCGCACGAGCCGAGGCGCGTGCAATCCTGCAGTTCGTGAAACCCTAGGTACAGTGAAACCCTAGACTCCGCTTTCTTCACTCTGACGCCTTGGTGTCTATTTTCTGAGCTAATAGAATTCCTAGATTCTGTAATGTCGTTGTCTTTCTAACTTATGTACCTCAAATTAGCAAGATTTGGTATGATTCTTTTGCCAATGCTAAGATAAGGTTGGTTCTCGATTTTTCGCATGAGACTCAAAAGAAGCTATGTGAAAGTTCTAGCCGGCATCACGAAATTTTCATCTCGAGAGGTAAATGCCTTTCATAGTGTTAATTTCTTATTGCGCATGTATGAATGCTTAATAGTGTTGTTTCTTGCTCTCGGAAAAAGCAGATAGTCAAGTAGGTTCGAAATTCTCCACACTAATGGAGCAGGTACCTCTCATTTGTATCAATTGATTTTCGTTTTTTGTTCTTTGAGTACAGGTGTCATATGTTAAATACACATTTTAAGTTAGATTCCTTTGAAATCATTTTTAGCTTCCTCATATTGTGCATGTAAAATATTGCCTCAATGAATCTTATACTTTTGTACTGGTTTTATTTTTTCTCACGTACATACATATAGCCTATTATGCATGTTCACTTTCTGTAAGGTTCATCGCACATCATTACATTTTTTGGGTGTCTATTTTGCAGCCCGAAATAACTACTACGGTTATGTCATGCCAATTTCGTCATCCCTAGACTTTTATCTCTGAATGTTGATATGATTGTTGCATCAATGCTAACATAGGCATAGTTCCAATTTATGTTGGGTTCCTTGTATTGTATGCCTCATTAATCTTGGGATAACATATCTTATTTGATCACACTACAAATGTGTATCACATTCCAAAGGAAAAACTTATTGCAACCGAATGTTTACATTATCTTTTGCAGTATATTAAGTTGTTAACTTAATTGTCCTACAATTGTATTCCTAGGATATCGAATCGGGAAGAAAATACTCCCATGGATATACCTGAGGCTCCAGGTTCTTACATCCGAGTGCATCCAAAAGGTATTTTTTTTTCCCTTTGCAGCTCGAACATATGAAAAGTTGTTCAGTTTAAATATAGATACAAAGGTTGCCTCATATCATGATTAGATATGCCTTAGTTAACTATTCCATACCTCAAAAAAATGTTGCCGCACCGGTGATAGTTTCCCTATATTGTGTTTGTTTATTGCTTTTATTTTTCCTTTTTATTCTATCTGCAAAAGAAGACTTGATATGCAAACTCATAGACAGGGCTCCATGTACACGTCCATTTACTTTCGTCCATGTTTTTGTGAAGCTTGAACTATGTGGTGTTTGCATTATAGCTTGTATTTAAGTAACCTTTTTTTTTTCACAACAATATTTAAGTTATTTGGTGATATTTGTGGCCGTATATTCCCTCTTTATATTATTGTGGTCTTAGATTATCCCCAGTATGGCCTTACTTCATACCTTACCCTCGGTGCTGGTCGTCGCCAGCGGTGCTACAGGTGTTTCCGTTTCCTCTTGTTCTCTGATTTTCCTACTGTCTCCATGATTTTTCGCTACATTGACTTGGATTCCTTCTCTAGGGTTGGTAGTCATTAATATATTCATTAGAAGGCCATTAAACATTAAATATTGGTGAATAAGCAAAGAGAACAAAGATATTGGTTATTTTAGAGGCTGCTTAGTTTGACGCAGAATAGGTTACAAGTTTCCTTTCCTTGAGATTCTTTAACTTTGTCAATCTATCATCCTTGTAAGAAATAAAGCATGCAAGATATTTCTATGTTTGCAAGCGTGCATACAAGTCTGCATCTGTGCGTCAACTTTCATTACATTGCTTCTCATTTCATGTTAGGTTGAAATAGCCTTTGATGCAGTGGAAAAAAGTTAAGAATTCGTATTTCAAAAAGTCTTTGCTGCAGTGGAAAAAAGTCCTTCCTGTAAGTATATGCTGTTGAAAACTCTCAGGTATAGTATCTGCTGTTGGAAAGTTCAAGAGCATCTGTATCGGCCACTCGCTGGTTTGCTCTCTTACGCACTGGCTCTTCTCCGTCGCATCGCTTTGCGATTTGTAGGCAATACAACAGGCCAAGGTCCATTTGATCCGGACCCATTGTTCTACCATTTTCTCTTACCAATCTGCATTGTTACTGCCTTACTGCTGTCAGTTCGGCTAAATCTTCAGACTACCTATGTGTGATGCCATATATCTGAGGACATGGCCATGTCAGTGATGTATTTGTTTGATCCCTTACTACACTGTGGTGGTCATGGTTTTGGCCATGTCCAGTGATGATCTCTTGCTGCTAGATTAATTTGAGGGGATAGGGTAGTGCTGTGATGAATACACAAGAAATGTTTAGTGTCGTATGCGTTGAACACGAGCTATCATTCCACAGGTTTACACCTCTTTCTTTTTTTTAGATGACTGAGGCAATACTCATGAGCTATGATGATTCTTCCGTTTCCATATGTTTACTGTGTTTATGACTGAGGCGATGATCATGACCAAATGTTCATTTTGTTTTCCCTCTCTTTGTAACTGAGGCACCGATTATACTTTTTGGCGGCACTTTCTAGCTCTTCCATGATGCCTGAAGCGATGATAAATTTTGCGTCTCCTTGTATCTTTTTTTTTTCTCGAGCCTTTATGCATTTCCCTCTTCAATCGGGCGGCATTCCCAAGCCTCTCCTCAAATTCGTTCAGCTTATCCATGTGTCCGTGTTTTTCTTGAAAAAATCTTTCCATTTGGCCGAAATGGACATTTGAGGGCTATGATGATTCCTTAACGGAACTGAGGTGGATGTCGTCTCCTTGACGTCACCCCCACAGAAGTGTTCAGCTTGTGATCTCATTGCCTTTGATAGTTTCTCCTTTTGTCTAATCTAATCGTTGCCTTTGGTTTCTAGGCCTTGCTTTCTTATGATCGTAGTCTGTGATGTCAAAAAATATATGGTGGTCCAATCTAAGCTCCTGTTTGCTGCCTGTGAAGTCATAGATATATTCTTCTTGATTGTATGCCTGTGATCATTGTCCGTGCTCAATGCTTGTCTCCTGAAATCATGCGATGTTGTTTCTGAGTGCTTTCCCTATTCCCAAAGATTACATTGTCACACAGTTTGGTTATCAGCAAAGGTGACAAGATGCTATTTTTTTTAAATAAAACCTCTTATGGTTGCTATCCAACTGGTGCTTGGGGATTTATCTTGTGGTGTTTTGCAGTGTCTCAATCTTCATTGTCTCAATGTTGGCTGGAGAAGTTTTAGAGATCAGACAACTCAACAGCTCAAGTTAAAAAATGAGGTAGGCTGGAACTCCTAACATCTAATGAAGCGTACACCTGCATCTAAACTACTTTTTGTGCTTTGGAATTAATATAGCTATTAAGTTCCAAAAGGTTCACTGAGATACAGTGACTACTGAATAATTTCAGGTCTAGTTTTTTATTGTTATTTTTGTATGGCTACTAAAAAAACTACAGGTTTTGCAACCTACATTATCACCACGAAATTCTTGTTCCATATATTGAGTTTGCTTGCTTGGACTGCCCAATACTGTAGTAAGTACATACCTTTGGATCTGTCTATTTTCTCGATCTTTGATTCTATATACACGTACATATTGAGTCTGCTTGCTTGGACTGCCTTTGTAGTAGGTACATATCTTTGGATGCATCTATTTTCTGGTCTTCGATTCTATATACACAGACGGGTTACTTACTAATATGCTTCTTATGCTTGGATAAGGTACACAGTTCACATAGACTTTTAAGTTATTAGATCAATCATCAGGGTGATGATATTTTATCAGTCAACGTCATTTAACAGAACAGAACAATGAGGCCACTTCGCGGCTGCGAGGTAGGCCATGTACAAAGCCCATTCTATTGCTTGTGTTTGTGCAGGAACACATACGCGGGTGACAGGCTACTTCCCTACCTTAACTTATTTTTCATTCACAACTTATTATCCTGTCAAGATACACGAAAGAGGTATAGCTGTTTACTTTGATTTACAAGTTTACAACTTTCGCTACGAAAGTTAGATAGACTGAATGTCATCTTTACCGAGCATATTTCAGGTGGCGCCCTGTTCAGTCATAATTTTTATGAGAAAGTTAGCTTTCTTGTCATATCACCAGAGCCTGTCTTGCTTGGTGCTGTTGCCATGAAGGAGATTTTTGTCATGACATGCCTTCCAAGGCGCTGGTTGTGTGCATCGGCAGGTGAGCAGTTGAAGTAGGATCGTAGGGTTATATGCACTGACAGAGGTGCTTTCTTGCTTCGCAGATATTTTGATTGGCGATTCATTTTTAAGGTATGTGGCTGCTTCTTCATATCTATGACCATGATGATTTTTGTAGCTTTAGAGTGTTATTCAGTGAAATTGGTTGCATTTATGGTCCCATGGGTGTGTGGAGGATGCCTCTAATGTGAGTTAGGGGCTCCTGTTCTGATGGTACCTTTTAAAAAAGCAACGACCTTACAGATTTAGCTTGCTCTTTACTACAGCCATCTATTGTAGAGAAAAAAAAGGAATGCATTTTCGTAGGCCTAACCGGCTACAAAGCATTAGCTTGCTCTTTGCCACAGCCATCTATTCCTTTGCACTGGTTGCAGGATGGATCTTTACTAAAAGGAGAGGTAGGGGTACCTTCGGTAGTTTTTGATCGTGAGATGGAGTTAGAAGTGATGAGGGAAATTAGTGAATTACCTCATGAGACAACTGGGCCTGCTCTATATATCGTAAAGATGTTTATTTCCGTTTTATGTTACTAAAATGTCTCTCATTTACCTCTGGTCCTTCAATCAGGTTTAGGTACACCAGAGAAAAGTAATATTGGTTTTAGTTTTACATGTTAGGAGGTAATAGCTACATGGATTTTCTTCCTCTCTATTGAATTGAAGAAACAGGCCATAAGGACAAATTTACAAGTGACTATGATTACAGAAGCATGAGCTTTTTTTAGTTCTCGCACCGTGATTCAGAGACCATCCTAAAGTTGTTTTTAGATAAAAAAAAAAAAAAAGTTGTTTTTAGTCTACCTGCAGAGCATTAGTGAGGGTTACACAAATGTGCATTGACCCCTGTTGCTGTGAATTGCTTTTTTTTTGTGCTTCCACATTAGCTTTCTATTGTGAGGAATATTTGGGAAAAAAAAAAAATCAATGACATACTTTTCTTTTGGCATTTATTCCTCTCTTTACGGATGATCGGTAATAGTGAGGTCTCCATCTTGCAAATCCCTTGGATGATCGCAAGCACCAACTGCAACTACATTAGTTCATAGACCATGCTTGCACCGATATAATCTGGTGTCGACCTTTATTTTAGTGATCTAAATAGATTGCTCCCAAAAAGAATCAATGACATACTTTTCTTTTGCCATTTATTCCTCTCTTCTGGATGATCGGTAATAGTGAGGTCTCCATCTTGCAAGTCCCTTGGATGACCAAAGAAGCACCAAATCGCAACTACAATAGTTCATAGACCATGTTTGCACCGATATAACCGACCTTTATTTTGGTGATCTAAATAGATTGCTCCCAGCCCTGCAGACTTTTAATCGGATCAAAAGCCGGAAACTTTATTAGCGGTGTAAAGATTAGATGAATCGCGTAAAGCTGATGCCACTTTGCTTGAGACCTATATATGATCATGTGCTACCGTGACTATTTCTATGTGTAGCCTTTGTTGTGTTATGTCGTCTCAAAGGCTGCCTCCTTGGTGCTCTATCCCAAGACTGCTTGATGTAAAATTATGTTCAGTTTGGACATCTAACATCCCGTGTTGATGTAAGTAATTTTTGGACATCCTCTGTCTCATGTAATATATATGAAGTGTTTGAACATCTCGCGGTTTTGGAAATTCAGCTTTCTATTCCCTCACTTTTGTGGTGCCATGTTGTTGGCCTAGCTTTAAAATTTGGATAATGGGAACAGTATCTCCCGATATATTCAATTTGTATCAACCTATCATATTCATTCTTTATCAATGTTATTCAATTTCCACATAGAACCTCGGCCATCACTTTCAAAGCGCATGGGCGCCGCAAAAATCACTAGTGAAACATATGCTCCATGGCTCGAGAAGGGAATATTGACAAACTTGTGAAAAGGAAATCAACTTGTAAAATCTCTCAAAAGAAATCTTCTTACCATCATCGAACATCACTTATTAAGGCTCATTCTTTATTAAATGACACAAGCCGATGGCTCACTAATCGTTGCAATGACATAAACCATCGGCTCGCTTATGGTTCTAACTTGGTTCATGAAGGCCAACTAGTGTTTTTTGGGACAACAAGAAGCTCTACCTATAAAATAATATGCATGTAAATGTAATCTAGATAGCTCTCGGTTGTTAGATAGGATACGGTGTAGGTGTCTTGACTTGTACTCCAAGTATCTTGTATCCTTGTACTCCAAGTACCTTGTACTCCTAGATGTAACTTAGATAGGATTGATGTACAATGCCACATTGGGGCGTTGTTCCCGACTCCTATAAACATGTAACCGAGGGTCCCGGGATGAGTTACCTCGTTCCACCATTTCTTTCACAATCGTTAATGACGACTTGTCACAAACCGTTCTCCCGGTCAACGCGAGAGGGGGGATGATGGAGGCGTGGCGTAGCGTAGAAACGACGGCATGGGCGGGGGCATATCGCGTGCCGCGCGCCCGAGGTGGGCGGGGCGGCGGCGTACCATGTGGTCGCCGGCGGCGATGGCGTGTGGGCAAATGGCGGCGGCGGAGGCACGAGGCGAGGGAATTAACCCTAAATTGTTCTTGATTGATTGGACCAAAACAATTACCCCCATATTTATATGAGGGGTTTACAATTGCTAACAAGCCAGACCCATTAGTCTTTTTCAAGCTCACTTTAATTATTTAACTAAATAAAATTGCTAATAAAAGCTATTTAATAATTCAATATTCAGCCACCGCGCTTTTCCCGGCGAATCGTTGGTTGTAGGTGTGACGTAGCGTAGAAACGGCATCGACGGTGCGAGGGGCACGTGGCGGCGGTAGGTGCGGAGGTGGTGGCGGCGCGCGGCGGGTTCGTGTTCGGCGGCGGCGGGAGGCGGAGGCGCAGGGAATTAACCCTAAATTGTTATTGATTGATTGACCCAAAACAGTTCCCCCATATTTATATGAGGGGTTTACAATTGCTAACGAGCCGGGCCCATTAGTTTTCTCAAGCTCACTTTAATTTAACTAAATAAAATTACTAATAAAACCTATTTAATAATTAAATATTCAGCCAATGCGCTTATCCCGGCGAATCATTGACCGAGTGTGACACGACTCTTGTGTAAGAATGATGTCTATCTGAGCATGCCATGAGGGTTACATGCGGGATCCGGGATGAGGCCCGAGTTGGCAATCATCGAAGTGCAAAAAAAAAACTCAACAATTGCAACCAAAATTTTGTTTCAAGAAAAACAATTGCAACCGAAATGGATGGACTAAAACCAAATGAACTCACTACAAAATTTTCCAAACAAAGATGATATATGTTCTTATTCAAACAAATGAGCTTATTCTGAATTATCCAAAATGCACTAAATCTAAAGAAATTGATGAGGACATCGCCACACTAGACACGCCTATGTCATGGTCTTCCCCAAGCTGCAACTCATCTCCAACTCAACCGCCACGTCACCCTCGGATTCAGCAGACATGTCGTCAATGTTTCGGTCATAACTCCCTCATACGACGTTGAAACGGGGCGATCTTGGCCTCTATGGAAAGAGGATGACGACGCCGTCGTTTTGGATCTGGTTCCAGCTCCAGATGGCCGGTGGATCACTCTGTGTGACCACGGCAAGGTGCTGCATCACCTGTTATGGGGCAACATGGCCATGTATCGAATCGGGCCTTAAGCCCAAGTTGTGGGTGCCGTCGTGCTGGTCACCCCCAACCAAGCTTCCCTCCCCACGTTATAAACTAAGTAGCCGCCGCTGGTTAGACTCGGGTTTTGTTTAGTTCAAGTTTTCCGTAGAGAAACTTCGATTGATTCATTGTAACCGTGAAGACTATTCCGCTTTACAAATGATCCGGGGGCCGTTCTTGTTCGTCACACACTGTGTCGATTAGTCCTTTTATGATTCGAGCTCGAACCCCATTGTCAATTCGCTTCATTCATATTTGCAATATTCAGATTATGTTCTTATCTGTTCTTGCTTGTGTTCTTCGATTAAACTTGCGGGAAAGTCTTCTTGGCGAGGTCAATCAAGTCGCTTGGTTGATAACCATCGGAGCTGTGGTGTGGCGGTTGCGTTTCGAACCGTGTTGGTTTGAAGCTGGATCGTCAACGTCGAGATCTCCACAATTGAAATTATCCGTTACCTCTCGGAAGATCGGGCCGCACCCTATCGGCAATGCCATATTGCGTAGATAGAAAAGGAAAAGGCATATTTAGCTTCAAGTTGAATTGTTGACCAAGCTGTAATGAAAGTTAATTATAAACATTATGATCTTGATAACTGGTCATATGCAAAGGGAGACTATTCTTGTATCATAAAGATCCTTAGAAAATTATCAACAATTGTCAGGATGGTTTCTTAGAATGTCCTGGTTGACAGTGGATAACATCAACATTTTATAGTTAAATAAACATATAAAAGGATGATATCACTAGAGTCTAGGATTTAATTCTAACAGATTCCACGAGTTTTGGTGTTTTCACTTATTTTGCAGGTTGGTTCTCAAATGAGGGATTAGAGTGCACCATTGCGAAGAGCCCTCAAGACGATCAAAACAGACATGTCATTTGCCACATTTGGAATCCAAAATAAAAATTTATGAATCACGACCATTAGTATAAATTCTAGGGATCTAGAAGACACCAAAAGACACCACGAACAAGGTGGGGCCCATCTAGCACAGAGCTAGGTTATTGTCCGATGAAGTCGGGTTTGATACGACGACTCACGATTCATCCCTCAAGAATATATAAGCAAGGGCAGACCCCTAGAAACCCTAATTTGTTATTCGGATCATTGTTCTCTATTGAGATCAAGAGGGGTCCATTGAATGTATCTACCTCCTAGTTTTAGCTATCAAGAGTAGATTAGTTATTTATAGATCTAGTCTAATACATAGAAATTAGAAATAGTGAGATAGAGAGTGAGGGATGAGTTGGGAGGAGGTGTCGGCCTGTTGGTGCTTTCTCTCTACGCCTTGTACTTCAAGGGATTCAAGTTCTTCTTGTCTTCAAGGTTTCTCTTGTAATTTACTTTTAAGCTAAGTTTACTTTGTTTATATTGCGTATCTATTTTACGAGTCTTTGAGTACTTTATTCTTGTTCCTAGTGGGGAGTAGAGTGTTAATCTTTAGCGTAGACGTGGTGCTTAGGCTAGGGTTAATCGTGAATGTCTCTTACCTTTCTATTTATCCTAACCTTGTTGTATTATGAGACCCAAAGTTAGAAGTCGAAGGACATTAATGTCATTATGGGACCCGTGCATTCCAAAAAGGCATGCCATATCCATGGGTCGTTCAAGCAACAACTTCTAAAATGATAGTGGGTTGGTTGACATGCCCCTTATATTGATGTTAATGGTGGTCGGTGAAGCACAAGAGCGGTGGCGAGGCTGTGGATGCCAGCATCTACCATGACAATGTCATGGGACTCCTTCATGTATGTCTCCTTGATTAGATTGAGTAAGTTGCTAATCATGTTGGTGCTCGGATCAGAGGATGACACATTCTTCAGATATCTATCTACTCTACCAATTCACCATCTTTTTCTTTCCTAGATCCACACTAAAAACAACATCCTCCACTCCAAGAACCCTAATCTATCCACCCACAAAATTATACCTAGAAAAATATATAACATCATTAAAATAGAGATTTATTCTGAATCTTCTCTCCTTACTCAAATTAACCGGATGGTCCAGAACGCGTGTTTGTCAACCTCCTCATCCCTAGAGGCCCTAACCTACTATTGTCCTTTAGGACTCCTAATCTTGTCTTTTTCTCTTATGATTTGAGTTTTGCATTGTTTGTTCCTTTTTTTTTTTTTCCCTCCCGGTTTTGCACAAATATTGAGTTTTAGGTGTTTTTTTAGTCAATCCAGAAGTGAACTGAGCTTAGGATGTGAGTTGATCCCTTCCACCGAAGGAATTTGTCACAATTCCTCACGAGCTCATAGAACGGGGCGATCCTTGTTTTGGGGTGAAAGACAAAGCGTTTTGGACGAGATTTAAAATTCACGAAAAGTTTGGCAAAATCACGGTCAATGATTATTTCTCTGGGACACAGCTCACTCACTGCCTGAAGATCAACCTAAATAATTCATGGCAGGTCCTTGTGATTTGGCCAAGATTTGGAGGATTGATTTCGTTTCTTCCTGTTGCTCGTGGCGCGTCCTTCCTTTTCTTGTCGATCGACAGTTGCTGGCTTGCTGCTGGAGGCCGGGGCACGAGCGCAATTGTGTTTGGTGGGGCTAGTGGATGCCCGGCGCCCGGATTGGCTGGACCGCTAACGCCAACCGGCCTCATGTGTGTTTGGTGGGACTAATGGATGCTCGGCGTCCCAAGCCAGGTAGTGTTTCGTTACTTTCGTACATTTGATCTGATCGCCGGACGTACCGTTTTCATCATTGCTCGAAGGAGGCTACGGAGATCGCCGGATCGGAGCGTATCGTCATGCAGTTTGGTCGTGAAAATCAAAGGAGTCATGCACATATCATGCACGCAGGCAATGTCGACTTCAGCTGCAACCGAATCAAATCCTGTTGGCAAATGCATACAGAAAGTCATATGTCGTCTTGTATGTTATCAGTCTTACGTTGTCTGTTTCAATACAGAAAGCATCTGTTGCGTGCTCATTTAATTTCAATCATGTGCCAGTGATTGTTTTCAGCCATGTGCAAATACTATACTGTATGTGTGTGTTTGGTTGGAAGATACTCTGTATGGGCCTCGCGGATGATGACGTGGTCTTCAGGTCCAGCTCCACAACGGCGATGGGACTGAAAATGAGTCCTCGATCGGAACTGTACAGCGGACTCTTTACTTGTCCCGGGACCCTAAACTTGTTACTTTACTTGGGGGAAATTTACGGGCGACGTGGATCATCGCTTGAGGGACCGAATTTACGATGAGCAATTCTGATGCGAGAGGTGGCCAGGTACGGGGCAACATTGCTTTTGAAGAGGGAAATTGACCTTCAGGGTTAACACACGCCCATAAATAGAGGGAGCAGGAGAGAGAGAGTTGGGGAGACATGCATGGAGCAGGGAGCTGATGGCATCGACATCGTCGGGGTAGCATCGGCAACCTAGCCACATCTCTAGCTCCACACCACATTACAGTTTATCTATTTATCCTTTTTCCCCTAAAGACGTAGGAGTAGTATTTGTAATCAACTCCTTGCTTGCTTATAATAATGAATAGTCATATACATTAGTCGATGTAAAAGCTTGGATATTAATATATTTATTTTCTAAAAAAAATAGTACTACTAGCAGCAAAAATATCCGCGTGTTGCAAAGGGAGAAAAAAACAAACCCATATATATATTTTTTATATTATGTTTTCCCCTTTCATAAAATTCAAAAACTATAATTTATTATATGACGGCCATGCATCCGTCATAATTAATCAAACCAAAATACTATTTTTTTGATAGGTTTTTCTACCATTATAAGCCACAAAACTTTTTATTCGTAAATATATCATATTTTTGTATTATGTATGTGTTGGTACAGTTAAATATTAAGTTTTGTGAATTCCTTGCCAATAAAAATGTGCATCGATCCCTAATCTCTAACTATAGTTGGTAAAGGGTTGGTTGGTTTCGTGTGAATGGTTAGTCTAAATGTTAAAGATTATGAGTTATGATAGACATCTCTATGATTTCCACATCCGAACCCATATCAAGTGTTACACCGGTATATGCTTACACTTTGAAGATACATTTATTTATATTAGTAACAAATTGCTAAACATTTGAATTGATTTTATTATTATTAGTTGGATCATCGGTTGCACTTGAAGATACATTTATTTTTGGATAAAATTGGATAACAAAACGATCAACATTTTGAATGGATAACAAAAGGAACTCTTGATATGTTTTAGTCCAAAAAATAAAATTTATAATAGCATGGCTGGAACTAAAATTGTAGTAAATGATCTTTTTAGGCGTGCCAAAGCTTGCCTTCATTGTGCAAAAGTAATTAACTAATAATTTGTTGTACTCTTCTGTCTTACACGGGAATTTTTCTTTCGAAAAATCACCGTTGAACCCGAACGACGCCTCACTTATTGCTTAAGTGGAGTCCGCAACTTAAGACACTCGACTGTTAATTGATTATTTTTGGATGTCTTCGTTATAAGCGTCCCACCTCCGTAATCGATTACGGA
Organism: Hyparrhenia diplandra; assembly: GCA_015847255.1. Taxonomy (NCBI): domain Eukaryota; kingdom Viridiplantae; phylum Streptophyta; class Magnoliopsida; order Poales; family Poaceae; genus Hyparrhenia; species Hyparrhenia diplandra. The sequence goes on along the minus strand of JADLZK010009539.1, from coordinate 62,484 downwards.
GGCGGAAGTCTTAAGATGTTCGATCGATTAATGATTGTAACAAAAATAATTTATTACTTTTCATGTGACCCTATGAAGACAAACTTTATATCAAAATTATAGCTCTCGATGAGATCTATAGCTGCGTTGTTGAAAAGTTTTTATGAAATTTTTGGGGTCTCAAAAAATTGTTGCAATTGCATGATTTTAAAATTTGAAAATTAATATTTATCCTTATCCTTAGACACACCCGTTATAGCATGTGCTTTAAAGTATGCCTAGGCAATTTGTTTGGCCGGATTAGTTGGATACAAACTTAAATCAGCTTGGTTATCAAATTTGGTTGTAATTTGGTAAAGCTTTCATGATTTGTAAAATGATTAATCAGCTCGAAGTTACTCATGGTCATGATTGATTAGTTTAACTAAAGAATTGATGACTAGAGTTTAGGCATACACATGTTATAATTAGCATGAAGTTGTTTGTATCTGATATATATTATAATTAGCGACCGATATGTGACGCTAATTATGGTGTGTGGTATAGTGTATTAGCATAATACTTGGCAAAGGAGATATTCATATCAAAAATTGAACTTTAGCCGAACAATAATCTACTTTGGATACATTTTGTTTATTTGGCTACCATGATTTTTGGTTAGCACCTGAACTACAAATAGAAATGGTGGTAATCGACGGCATCATCCTATTGTTGCCGATTTTTTTATTGAAGCATGCAGGGATTGTTGAGATGCTGTCATGGACCGACTTGACCAAGCACATCCATGAGACAAGGATGGCTACTGGACCAGCACATCCTACGCATGGCTGGCGGGCAGATATGCACCATGGAGATAGCTGTGGGCAGACAAAGAAATATATATACATCGACGAAGATCCTCTAGGCAAACGGAGGAAGGAGTCCATAGATCAAAGTCCAGATTACCCTACAACTGTAATCCAACAAAGTGAACCTTGAACATACATGCAATGCGTGATGCAATACAATGCAAAGCGGCTTCCCGTGGATCTTATTTCAGAGAAAAACCAATGGGTAATCAAATCATACAGACACCACACAGACTCGACATACCCAAGAGTCAACAGAAAAAAAAAGTGGTTCAGTAGTCAAGAATCAACATGGATAAATTTAGATAATTGGGTCACCCTCCAATCAGGGTTTGCAGATTTGCCCTTGTATCCACATTTCATAGACAGGAGGGCATTTAATTTGTCATCCACACAGGAGGGCAAATCTCCAAACACGGTTTGGAGGGTGACCCATTTTTACAATTTTTTTTGATGAGACATCCCTCCTTTCCTTCTAGAAAATAGATGTAACATTCTTAGCTTAAAATAAATTTAACAAAAAAATAAATATCTTTGCAATGCTAGTTATGTATTATAAATTTCAATATATTTTTATATATATTTAGTCAACTTTATTTCTTAGGAATCGCAAGCAATACTCTCTAAGGGACGGAGGGAGAACGTACTCCCCATGTCCTACCACTATCATGTGGGCAGGGTAAACAAAAAAAGAGAAATCTCAAATCTGCACCGGCTATCGATCTCTAGCTTTCTTCAATTCACGACGAAAGATGCCTACGCATAGAGGAAATTTCAAATCCGCACCAGCTGTCTCTAGCTTTTGAAATCTACAAGTACATGCACACGGTCCTTTCTCAAGTCGTTGCACCACCCATAGCTTTGATTTTGACTCGTGGAATTGAAGTGGCTCCTCAACAATTCTATTGTTCCTAGGTTGGCTCCTCGGGTCGACCGAGCCAGCTCCTCTCCACGTGTGTGATGAATGCGACGCCATCTTCGATAGCCGGTAGCCGTCGTTTTCTTCTCTGATGGATCCTTGGGTGCCTTACCAAATGACACCGAGAGACAGTACCTAGCCAGTCAGGGGAACCCGAGGTACAACAGCAGGTAGTAATTCTTGATCCTAAGGTGTAATCTGTCTGTCCTAAAATAAATGCTCATCTCATATAGCTCAAAAAGTCCACCAATATAAAGTTTCACTAGATTTTTATATAAAAAAAATATCAACATTTATATCTCTATATAGGTCTACTATGAAATATATGAGATGAGTAATCTAATGATATGTACTTTCAGCTTTACTACTTAATTTTTGGATGGAAGGATGACTCTCTTTCCCTGTGTATATAAATAATACATGTAGTTACTCAATTATTGAATTTGGTCACGTCGATGACTCTCTGATTAAAATTACAAGGATTTTGCTATATCACCATAAACGGAAGAAATTTGACGAGAAAAGAATGAACACCAATATACAGCGCTGCAATGAGAACAAATGCCAGCGGCAACAAGACGAAGAGGATGCCAGGTTTCTTGCTCCAACGGCCTATGACCCCCAGCGCAAACGGATAGAGGAGCGCCATGATCCACACATTGAAGAGAATACCTAGTGCCGCGTGCCTCTTTTGCACCGCAGACCATATCTCCTTGTACACGACCGCTTTGCCCAGAGCCACGCCGATGGCCATGACATTGAGAACAACACCACCGCCCGGCAGGATCAGCATGGGTACCCACCGCATCTCGTACATGTCGGCGCACCTGTCGTCCGTCGCCAGCTGCCGTCGTCTGCTTCGATGTGACCTTGAAATGGATGCCCTTCCCGTGATGGGCTTCACCACCATGTGCAGCACCGCTGTCGGTGCAGCGCTCATGGAGGCGATCATGAAGAACTGCTCGTTGCGCCACCGGTTGGTTCCACGTGATCCCTGCCCACTTGATCTCGAAGACGCCGAGGGTGTGGACTAGCCCGACGACCGGGAAGAGGTACAACACATACCTAGTGAAGGGCCTGCGGATGATGATCTCAGCCGGGATCAGCCACATCACCGGGCAGAAGGCGTGAGCAGAATGAAGACGGACGTGATCGGGTAGATGGTGAAGTTGAGGTACGCCACCCGCTACGGGGTGGAGCCGGCGGCCGGAGAGCAAAGGGTTGTAAGGGGAGAAGAACACCTCCATGGATCCACCGGACCAACGGACGATCTGGTAGAGGCGCTCGGTGAGGTTGATGGGCGCCGTGCCTTGGGCGCCTCGGCGCTCCTCCATGCTGCAGTACATGGAGCGCCACCCTTGTCCGTGGATCGCGGTAGCCGGTCACGATGTCCTCGGTGGCAATGTTGTAGATGTACCCAACGCTGCTTCCCCGTTGGTGCCTTGGTCGTAGGGCGGCGACACGACCATGGCCATCTCGGCGAGGAACGCCTCGTCTAGCTCGGGCGGCGCGATGCGGTGCTCCTGCCTCGAATGATGCCAAAACCGAGTTGACGAAGAGCACGGAGTTACCGAACTGTCGGCTGTCAACCTTGACATCGTCGTCTTGGGATCTCCTGTTGGGTTTAGTCCCACATCGGTAATCGATGGAGGGGAGCACAACATATAGGATGGGGTACTCCTCACCTATAAGGCTAGTCTTTTGGGTTGAGTTAGGCCCAAGCCTTTATATGTGTTGCTCCGTTGGACACGGGTGCCAGGCCCGTTACGCTTTCGTTGGCCAACGAGATGGGCCGCTTCGGCTGCGCCACTCATAACAAGTGGGTATCGAGCCGAAGGTCGGTAAAACCTGTGTGAAAACATCTCCGGGTAACATGTTGGCGTGGGAGCCCGTGTCTCTAAAAAGGGTCACGAAAGGCCTTGTGACCGGAGAATTAAAACTCGGGGCCTGTAAAAAAATCTTCTTTGAGATCACATGGGTTGTCATGTGATGGAAGAGTTGGTCCGATGTGTGACGGGGAGATTGTTGGGTTTAGTCCCACATCGCATCGATGGAGGGGAGCACAACATATAGGATGGGGCACTCCTCACCTATAAGGCTAGTCTTTTGGGTTGAGTTAGGCCCAAGCCTTTATATGTGTTGCTCCGTTGGACCTGGGTGCTAGGCCCGTTTTGCTTGTGATACAACGAAGCTGGGCGTTTTCATGCGCACCTTATAACATCTCCGGCGGGCGGCGGGTCGACCGCCGTGGGGAGTCGCGAGACGACGGAATATGCAGCCGGTGCCGAGGTAGGTCGGGCCCTGGAGGCCGTTGAGGGCATACATGGCGCCATCGAAGAAGACCCTGTTGTGGTTGCCGTGGCGGTCCGTGGGGTCGACGTTCTCGAACCGCTCGCGGGAACTGCACGAAGCCGGTGGTGTCGCCCTCCCTAGCATCAAAGAAAAGCACATGGCGGCTCGCAGCGCCTGCGAGTTGTTGATGTAGTGGTCGCAGTCGAAGTTGATGGTGAAGGGCGCGTTGGAGAGCAGCGCCGAGACACGCAGTTGTGCGTTCAGGTTGCCCGCCTTCTTGTTGTGCTCCCTGCTTGGGCTCTTTTCGCGAGACACGTACACCACCATCGGGAGCCGAGTGTCTACCCCGTCAAACTTCATGCCGGTGCCCTGATCCGCCTCTGCTGCTGGAGGATCACAGCTCGGGTGGTTCTGCACAATCTGTCATTCACAAGAAGAAGTACAATTATTCACAAAAACAAGAAGTACAATTACACTTGCAATTGGTGGTCATACTCATACATAAATATATATACCTTGACAATGCCAGCATGGTCTCCTTTCCTGTGGTTTTCAGCTGGCTCAAGCCAAGTGCCAGGCCAGTGCGTGCCATTAGCCATCCATGTCGCATACACGCCCCCTTCCTTTGCTTTCATGCTGTTGTACACATCGGACCTCTCCTTGATGGTGCTAGGAAGCATCTCCAGCCTCGCCTTCAGCTCCTCGTACTCCCTCTGCACATGCTTGTAGTCATTCATGAACTCGCCCAGCGACCTCCCATTGTAGATCATCCCTTCCAGCTGGAAGTAGCTCTCCGGGGCTCTTGGCTCCACAACATGCTTCCTGCAGAAGGGCACCCACAGGGCGGCGAAGCTCGTGGCGTCGGCCAGCGCCTCGTACAGGACTAGCGCGCCGCTGTCATCGGTCAGGTAGCACGTCAATCGGTCAACGGGGTAGTCGGTGGCCAGGATGGAGAGGACGCAGTTCATGGTGTAGAGCACCGGCTCGTTCACGGGGTCAGCGGTGGTGACGAAGACGTCGATGCCCGGGAGGATGGAGGCGCCGCCGTCGGCGAGCTCGTCGTAGTGTTGCCGGAGCGCGTCGAGGTCGGGTGTCCGTTTGATGGGGCTCAACTTTGGGAGCTGGTAGAGCACCCACGACAGCGCGAACCAGGCGTCGCCGACGACGGACGTCACCCAGAACCACATGACGTCCGAGTTGTTGTGCTTGATGCGCCATGTGATGAATAGGGTGACCGCGACGAGGCGTACCAGAATCAGTACCCTGTTTGGTCTCACATTAATTATTCATGTTGCCTCCTGAACTGAAATGCAAGCCACTGATGTAGGTACCTGTACGGGTATAGGAGGGCCGCCATGACCTTCTTGTTGGAGAAGAGAAGCGGCCGGTCGCCGCTTTCCACGTCCGCCACGCCCGTCTGGCGATGGACGTCCACCCAGTACCCGTCCTTGGCCTTCACGGTGTCCTTCTCCTTGGCCCTGGTCCGGCCGCCATGCGCATAATTGGCGACGACCACGGCTGCCAGCGCTCCGTCGTGAAACCCGCCGCCGTCGATGTTCGCGAGCAACGGCCCTCTGAGGCCGCCGGCGGCATCGTGGTGCTCGCTAGCAGCATCGCCGGCGCCGGTCACAGGCGACGACGACATAGCCCCGCGCCAACTAGGCTGTGTCACTAGGCACACACAGATGAATTCCTTACGTGGAGCGTGAGGACTGTGCGGCACGCACAGCCTAGAGGAGGACCGGGTGCAGCAGGATGCCACGGGGGCATATATATAGATACAGATTTCTAGGTTGTTGTTTCTCTTTTCGTTTCTGTTGATGTCCACTCGACATCATGAACTCTTTTTGTATTTGGATTTGGTTTCCTCCTCTTAATGAAAAACGGGTGAATGGCCCAGTCGCGAAAAAAAAAAAAAAACAGCTCTCAGCTGTCACGAGTGCACATAGGCAGGGCAATGCCACATGACGGCGCCTATTCATCAGTTTACCCTGCTTCTATTTCTTTTTTTTTAAAAAAAAACAGCAGAATTAATCTCCAACAATGTTGCAAGGAGTATATATACGAAAGAAGATGGGGGAGAGAATTATAACAACATATAACTCATTTTCTTCTAACAAATGGCATGGATTTGTACCAATTTTACTGAACGACTAGCGCAGGCAGTCATAAGAACAACCACCACCCAAAACATAACCAGAGGCAAAGCAACAACACCGCCACAGTAAAGTGACCAAAGCGATATGACCAAGTAGCTGCTATCCATTGCCAAGGACAAAATAGATGCCCACGTTGATTCTAGTAGATACATACTAGACGTGTCTGATTCTCTGGATGGACGTAGCGCACGTCAATTCAACCGACGTGTCGCCTTATCATACTCCCTCCGCCCCCATTGAGTTTGTCACCCTGAACTCCGTGCCACCTTATTCGATCATTCATCTTATTCAATTTTTATATAAATATAATTTATTTTGTTATGACTTATTTTATCAATAAAGATACTTGAATATTGATTAATATATTTTTATCATTTGCATAAATATTTTGAATAAGGCATGGTCAATAAAGTTCAAAAGTCAAAAACGTCAACCTCCATGGGACAGAGGGAGTACGCATACGATGCCATTTCAGTTCGCTCTGCTCACGTCTCCTCCATTCTCTTGGTCCGACAATGCCCCTCATCCAGCCCTCGACCTCCACGCTGCGACGACGGCGGCTTTACGGCGTGTGCCCTCCCTTCCTACCCTCGGTGACCATCATGCCCTCCGTCTTTGGGGGAGATAGAGGAGGGCGACAATGGAGACTTCCGGCGTGGCACTCCTCCCTCCCTCCCTCCATGATCTCCTTGTCGCCGGAGAGGAGCGAGATGGTGGCCACTTAAGACGAGATAGGTGGGACCTTTTCTGATCTGAGGTGTCCCCTCCTCCTCTTCCTCTATGTAACACCCGTGTTTTTGCATCATTTTTAAAATCACTAAAAATTTGAACTTTTCAAATTACAACTAAAACTTGATTTAATTTTAAGCTAAACCGAAACCCCGTTTTCGAAAAACCTGCATGTCATCATATAGAAAATCAGGTTTCCCTTTGCTTGTTGTTTGTTGAGCTTTATGGTCGCAAAGGATGCAAGGTAAGTTCTAGATTTTAATTATGGAAATAGATTGCATGAGAAGTGGTTTACAAGTTTTCTCTGGGAATAATAAATACCGACACACTTGTGTACCGAAAAATATGTATGAATATTTGAGCACAATAAATAATTATTCTCGGCAATAAAAGTCGAGGAATATAAATGTGCTCGTATAAATATTTGTAACATATACTACACATGAAGTAAAAAGGATTGGGGAAAGGTGGGTAAGCATATATATATTTTTGTATAGGTACCGTGGAATAAATATTCTCATAAATAAAAGATAAAAGAATATAAGTTCATGGGCTTATACAAATAAAATACGATATATGTATATGTATATGATTACCCACATGAAATAATGGGAGAAAAAGAATAAGGAATGGGAAAGGAAATAGAAAAGGAAAAGGGGAAAGAAATTGAGAATGGACTCGTGGGCTCATTCTTCCCTCTCCTCTCTTTTCCTTGGCCCAGCAACCGGCCTCCCTCTCCTCCTATTCCCTCTTGCGCGAGCAGGCCGGCCCAGGCCCAGTTACCACCGCCTGGCCCAACTTGTCCCTCTCCCACCCACTCTCACCGACAGGCGGGACCCGGACGTCAGCTCCTTCCCCCTCCTCCGTCTGCGTTACGACGTAAGGCACAGCACCGCTGGGGCCTCGATGCTCCCCACCGTACGGGTAGCATCAAAGGAGACGACCGGGACACAGTGACCTCCTCGGGAGCCGCCGCGTCGCCAGCTACCCTTCCCCTTCCCGTCGTCCAACGGGAACAGCGGCGCCGCAGACGCCATCAAGGGGAAGCCGCCGAGCTCGCCAGCGGGCTTGACGGGACAACACGACGCGCCCTCCTCACCGGGCTGGACACGACCGCCACGCGGCCTAGGTCGCCCGAACAAGCCAAGCCCACAGTAGCGGGGGTCATAGGACACAAAGTGTCACCAAACCAATGCCAGCACGCGTGCGGCCATGGCGGGCGGCGGTCGTCATCAGGGGCGGGCAAACCGACGGCCAGCTCACTTCCCGGAGGCGAGCACGACGCGTCCCAGCTCACGGAGCACCAGCTCAGCGTCCACTGGCACAGGGGAAGCGGTCGGGAAATATCTCGGCGACGGAGAAAAATCTCGCCGGTGACGCTCCTCCTCGCCGGCCTATAAATAGGCACCCTCGGGCTCTCAATCGGACTCGCCCCTCACACGACCGGTGATGCTCCTCCTCGCCGGCCTATAAATAGGCACCCTCGGGCTCTCAATCGGACTCCGCCCCTCACACGACGAGCTCCGCTTCCCCTGGAACACACGGTGCTCGCGCTAGCTCCCCCTCTCCTCCTCTCGTTGAGAAATCCCATTCTTCCCCAATTCGAGCGCCGCCGCCGCCGCAAGCTAGGGTTGGGCGTTTCCGAAGGCGAGTCCTTCGGTGGGTCGCGTTGGTCGCCTTGTGAGCTTCCGTCCCTCCGCTCGCTCGATTGCACCCCTAATCACCTACTCTACTGCTCTCGTATTACGGTGCCGACGGAACACCGCCGGCCTGCCGCCCGAGCCACCGCCGTGGTAGAAGGAGGGCCTCCGGAGCTGCCCTGCACTCGACTACACCACCGATGACAAACGGCAGCCGCCACAGACTCCGACGGCGAGCAACGGGCAACAACGGCCGAACTCCGCCAACGCCGGCAAGACGCCGCCGCAAGGCACGACGGATGGGTTCGACCGTGCCGCCGCTCACTCACGCGGACGACGCCAAGGCGAGGAGGCAATGACGCGAGACATCGCCGACGTTCCGTTCCACGCCGTCACCCACCGCGAGGGGTCATCCCACGACACGCGTGTGGCGCCCACCGCAGCCACCGTGGCGTCCCACGTGACACACGTGGCACCCACGTGTGCAAGAGGCTTTCCGTGTACACTACCGTAATACTATGTACACCCGGTGCTTGTACCACGTGAGATTATAAGTAGACCTTCACGAGTCGAGAAAAATTCCCGAAAAATTTGTAAATTCATTATTTGATTTATAGAATTTTATCATGTAATTAGTTCCAATTTTATTACATGATAAAATTATATTATAATATTACCCTAATGATTTAATTAGGGATTAATATTATAAAATACATATCTCATGCAATTTAACTCCGTTTAAGCGTGAAAACGACTTCCATAATTCATCTAAAATCTAGCTCTATGCATCTAACCCATTGCCATCATAATGTTCTATGTTTGTTTTGTGTGCCATAGTTCAAGCTAGGTATATCGAAGTACCCGAGGTAGTTTCGACGACCCTGTTAGGGGTTATCCGTCCGGTAAGCTAGAGACGTTCGACGCCGTCTTTGATTAAGTAAGAACCTCCCGTGCAAGTCCTTACCCCCCTAATCATGACCTTAAGTAATGTGATGTTAATGATGGTGATAATGATAATTGGACTAGTATATAGTGGTATGAGCCGATAACGTAGCTATGGAGCTAAGCCGGATGACGTAATCATCCACGTTGTCTACGCCATACGTTGTAATTAAGAATAACAGAGATCGCCTAATGAACCCTAACCAACAAAAAGAGGTGGGTGATAGTAATTCATAGTGAGATGGATTGCTACGGGAATCACTGTGAGGGATTCCTCGCGGAGAGATACTTTCGCCTCCCTAAGGACCGGTTCATAGACCTTCTACCTAGTGTGATAATTCGTACAACCACACGCCGATATGGGATGGCTTGATTCACACCCCGTTGGGTTGAGGTATAATTTAGAGCCAAGGTGGCCGGAGTAGGCAAACGACCTATTAGGAGTAGACATGGGGAAAGTGGCCCCATGGTCCGGTTGGCGTGGTTGCTGATCCTCCACGTAAGATGTGTGGGCGCAGTGCTAGGTGCAGATATTTATGGTTGATGATTTTGAGTATGAGGTTTGACAATATTGGTTGGGTAATAAGGTATTACCCGTAAAGCCGTGGGTGATTTGGTATCACCATATTGTCTAGGATGATGCGTCATCCTTCCAACCCCTGAGAAGTCGTGGTGAGGATTATACCAATATACCTAGGGTAGCACCCAAGTGGGTACGGATCTCGTTAGGCCTGTTTAAGCCAAGAGCGCATGGTGAGGGCAGTGCCTATCGTGTGGGGAAAGTGTACAACCTCTGCAGAGTTATTTAAATCTATTCGAATAGCCACGTCCTTGGAATGGGCAAGTGCTAGGCCGGAACATCTATGATTAGATATACAATGATGATGACTAACATGTGGTGTCATGACAGCAGTGATGACATGAGATAACCCAGAACTAGCGAGAGCGCTTTTAGAGACTCGCTAGGGCCCAAACCCTTAATAATTACAACCCCGGGTTGGGACTTGCCGAGTACGTTTGTACTCACCCCTCTATTTTTACGGATATCGGCACATGTGAAGGTAAGAACGACGACAAGATAGAGGACCGTGTATCGTAGAAGTTCGCGAGGTGTTTGCTTAGGAGAAGGAAAGCCCGAAATTCATCTATGCACAAGTCCGCCTGTGGAGTACGGGGCAGTGTCATAGTTAATCCACCGCTTCTCGGTTGGCCAACTCGATATTGTAGCCCGGCTTGGTGACCCTTCGTCGCCACTTTGTAAGCCCCTTTCCATCCTATGTTTATTAAGCTCGGATTATTATTATTTCTGTGTACCATTATCCGTGACTAACGACGTGTTTGTGGCGTGATCCCGGCGCAAACACGTGTGATTAACGCCCATTAAAAGTGGGGCGTGACACTCTAGATTTGCGCTCTCCTCCTCCTCCTAGTCCTCCTCTGGATCTAGATTTGAGGGACACAGCGAGAGCTAGGATTACAAATGAGTTCTGTTGTAGTAGAGTCGTTTTGTTGTTGCAACAAGCAACAATTCTTTGTTGCATTAGATTTTTTTTTCCTAATGATGCATCTTGCATTGCATTTTTGTTTCTAATGTGGTAGTGGGGTTTTTTTTTTTTTTGCTATTGCAACAAGTAGTTTTCTTTGTTTCATCATTCTTTTTTTTTTTGTAATGTTGTATCTCACACTACCTTTTTTGTGTTTCTGCCGTTGCAATAGCTTTTGTTTTTACATCGCAACAAGCAATTCTTCTTTGTTGCATTAGTTTTAGTTTTTCGTGGATGTGATCTTGCATTTTGCCTTGTTTTTGTTGCAGTAGCTTTGGTTTTGTTGTTGCAACAAGTATTTTTTTTTTCTTTGTTGCAATAGCATTTTTTTTCTTACGTTGCATCTAGCTTTGTTGCGTTTTTTTGCAGTCACTCTTGTTCTGATGTTGCAGTAGGGATGATTTTTAAAGGGAAACTTTGTGTTGCAGGATGTGAGACATTTGGGGATATATTATTGCGACGATTGTCAAGCAGGGGTGCGGAGGAGAAGAAGCCGAGCAGCACGCGACGGAAAGAAAGGCAAGGGAATGTTTCTAGGCCGTTCGGTAAAACGGGTTGTTTGCTAGGTTTTACCATAGAGATGTCCGACGGATCGAAACTCCATGGACGTCCTGGCAACAGGTCCCCTACTTGAAGGAGCTGACTAGACGAGAGATACATTCGGTTGCATTGATTCTGTTGGATTGATTCTAATGTCCACGCATCAAAGATTCACCATAGCAACTTTGGCCACACACACATGGCCCCGTGTGGTCCTTCACGCGTGCTGTTTGCATCTTTGGTCCGGTATTAGCTCCAATTAATACATGAAGTGGACGCTCAGCTCACATGTTTCATTTTTCTAGATATGGACACACATGTTTCATTTTCATGTTGCCGCTGATTCATTCGCGTCTAATTAACGATTGAATGAATGCTACGAATTGAATGCTCATGTCACGTGGGTTCACACACTGTTGCACCCTTTTCATGTTGCCGCTTATACAATGTATGCTAATGATAAGAGGATTTTTTATATTTCAGTCGTCTAAAATAAAGAGTTTTTTAAGTTGCACACACTCTATAAAAACAAAGCAAACCAGGAGCACGTGATACGTAGATGAAACTTACAAATGTCGGGCATGAGCAACCTGTGGGTACCTTTTATCCGCATGGGCAAGGGCATGGGTTGAAATTTGTACTCGTGAATGTTCATGAGTTATTTAGCGGGCATAGTTTTTTCTTCGCGGGCACGGGTATGGGTTAGTTGTACCTAGCGGGTACGTACCATTGTCATTTGGACCCATATTGTCTTCTCTTTGAGACTGTTTTAGTAATCCTAGTATTATTCGGGAAACTTTGTAAGTTTTCAAGCTCTATTTGTTAACTGAAAACGTGCATTAAATTCCGCTTTCCCTTTCTCGGCCAGAACACGCCGTTTTCCCTGAGCTACGAATTGATCGAAGCCTCAGTTCACATGGTCCACACAAATCGTATCTTTTTTTTTCAGGGACGAAAGGGACGAGGAACACTGAACAGCTGGTACGGTGCATGCATACTAGGGTATCAAGGGGGTCTTCGTTTGGATCCAGCGTTAACCGAATTTCGTTCAAATTTATTGAGGCAGTATTACTACTACTGCTAGGTATAAAAACAGTAAATAAACGTCATAGTACAGTATAGTGTTCGAATTTCTTACGATAAAACAACATTAAAAACCATCATTCGAACTCTTGTGTGTTAATAGTTTGTTGTAGCGCAGCTACATCCAAGCTTTCCTCAAGAATGTGACTTTTTAACTAAATTTATTCTATAAACCTTTCCCAATCCCCTAGCATTCCAAAAACATTATTTTCATGGATGAACATATATAATAGCTAGTGGCCAGCCCCTGTAAAGTTGAGTATAATTCAAAACGGGGAGTATAAACTATTTTAGGATCAAGAACATAGAATTTTTTTCCATAAACTCTTCATAGTAATTTTTGTTATTCTTGAATTAAAGAAAGTTTAATAAATCATGGACTCGTCCCTTAATTGGTGCCATGTAGATGAGGACTCGCCCGTCTCTTAAAAAGTAGCGGGTTCTTATAGATGCAACACTCCATTGTCATGGTTGGCACTTTGTTTCTGCCCCAAAATCACCAATGGGTCAAATTGTCGTTGGTGATATTTTTCAACCTTCACTATAAACCTTAACTTTGGCAGAGGTAAGTATTTTTTTTTTCTTTTTTTTTTTTTTTTTTTGCGGACAAAGAAGAAGTATATATTAGATTATATTATAGCTGAGTACATCGATCTGTTACATGCACGTTGGAATACATTAAGTATATCCGGATCCTTGCATAAATTGTACTCACACTTTGAATGACAACAAATCTCAACTCCAAACCTATATGACGGTTCATATAGATGACCGCACAGGCAAACTCTCGACAAACAGCCTGAGAACGGATGCCCAATGGACGGCCAACACTTAGGTGGAATTGAGGAACTTCTTCTTTGTGATGTCTTCCTTCTTCTTCTTTCTGCCACCGAAGAATAAAGAAGACTGATCTGAAAACTATTCTCCATAGTCCTCCATGGCTAGATCTAACCATGACAAAACGAAGAAGAGACCGGAGAAAATTATTCCATGACAATGACATCATCTCTGCCTCAATGTCGCTGCCTAGAAACACAAATCTCCATGTCGTCATGCCGAGGAAGTTGTTGACGCCGCCCTCATCTTCATCGAGCTGTCATGGAGAACACATGGAGAACACAGGTCCAACCTGTCTCTTCGCCGTCGCCGGGGAGGAGCAGGAGGAGATAGATCCCCAACACCAAGAAACTTGGCATGGAGAAATCCTAAACCTAGACTCAATCTGAGAGAACTTATTAAAAACGATGTATCCCCACTCCCTCCGACCTCCGGCCAGCCTGAGGAAGGAGGGGGACCAACGGTGGTGGAAACGAGAGGAGAGGCGGCGGCGGTGGCGGCTCCTCCTCCTCTCCCCTAGGGCTTTTTTTCTTTTTTGGCAGAGGTAAGTAGAGAAGCTTACAAGTGAGCATGGAGTTCAATCTCAACAAATGGGTGATGGCATAATATGGTGTGGGAAATCGGATTTATACCATTAAAAGATCAGAGTTTAGAAAAATGGCATCGAACTTGTGATGAGTGTGTTGAGTCATGTGCACGATCAAGCCACATTGTTTCAGTAGAGTTTGAGTATGATTTAGGCGTGCAATACTCAATTTAATAGCTCGATGTTGTTGATGGATGAAGAAGTCCACAAGAGTTAAGAAATCACATGACGTGTTTTGCAGGGTTCTAGATTTCTGAAGGAACACTTTGAATCTATATTTCAATTCAACAACGTCTCTCTCGTGAATCATAATGGCTTTGTGAAATCATATGACTAGCTCTCTATTCTGTAAACTAAAACTAAATTAGAAGAAAACATGTTTTTAGTTGTTTTCTAAACTAATAAAAAAGAGAATTAGTTTCAAATTATTTTCCGCAAAAAAAAAAAAACTCACTACGATAGTTTGGTCTAGTGATTCTGAAACATTTGTTGCTTCCTTAGTAGGCGTTCGATCGTGAATTCGTGATTTCGTGGAGAGCTGAAATTCTTATTAAAGTGTAATGTAATGGAACAGAGATTTGGAACAACTATTGTCTTTGATTGATCTCAAACAATATATACAAGAGTTGGGACGCCGTCGTCTGACGCGTGTTAGTTCGGGATGAACTCCAAAGGACATGTCCCTTCTAAGTGACAAGCCTAACAATCGCTAATACAAACTAATCGCTAAGCCTTTGATGAGATCGATAGTGAATGGGTGTCTCAGACGCCAAATGGACATCGTTTCATAACACTCCCCCCTCGATCGAATATTACTTGAGATCAAATGAAGCTGAAAGCTTGGATTCCTCGAAAAACCCCGGTGGGAAAAAATCTGAGGAATATGTATATATAGATATGCTATAAAACTCCTTTAAACCTTATTAGGAAAATAAGGAGAAAATGGCATATATGTGTTTGTGATTTAAATAAACCACTATGTCATTGGTATCCCATTAAAAACCCCAATGGGGAAAAAATATTGGAGATACGACATATAGCTAACTCCCCAAAAACCTTTTGGGAAAAAATATGAGGAGTAATCTAGGTTGATATGTCGCTAAAACTCTGTAAAAAACCTAGTGGGAAAATTAGGAGAAAATATGACGACATATTATTGGTATTGCCTCTTGGATAACTCTCATGAAAAACCTTTTCGGGGAAAACCCATTAATGAGTTGTGAGGGCAATATGTGTCTTTGATATTTTCCAACAAAAAACCCCAGTGGGGAAAATAGAAAATATGACACGCGCTTATGTTAATATTACCTCATTAAAAACTTTAACAAGAAACCTCTTGAGTAAAACTTGTGAAAGAAAAGAGTATAATATGATGCTTTAATACGGTTACTATTTAGGGATTTCTCCCCCGATTACGCAAATCTCGAAAGTCGCCGCATACCAATTCCATGTACCAATTTTTGGAATACGTTAGTTGGTAAGGACTTAGTAAATAGGTCAGCGAGGTTATCGCATGACTTGATTTGCAAGATGTTTATTTCCCCGCATTCTTGTAATTCATGGGGATAAAACAACTTAGGAATAAAATGCTTAGTGATATTACTCTTTTATGTAACTTTGTTTGCATCCGTGTAACACAAGCTGAATTATCTTCATAGATAATTGTAGGTGATTCAATTGAACCAATACCACATGATCATTTGTATGTGGTTAATCATTCTCGCGAAGCCATACACATTCTCGTGATGCCTCATATAGAGCAATAATTTCAGAATGATTAGTAGAGGTAGACGTCATAGTCCGCTTAGAAGACTTCCACGAAAAAAGCTGTACCTCCATGTAGGAATACAAATCTCGTTTGGGATTTTCCGTTATGAGGATCGATAAGTAACCAACATCGGTATAACCAATCATACCGGGATCATGATTTTTCTTGAAGAATAAACCAAGATCCTTTGTACCATTAAGGTATCTCGAAGATACACTTGGCTCCCGTCCCAATGACGGCGAAGTCGGATCCGCACTATGTCTAGCTAGTAAGTTTACTTTGCAAAATGCGATATCGGGCCCGGTGCAATTTGCAAGATACATAAGTGCGCTAATGATACTGAGATATGGGACTTTTGGTCCCAATTTCTTTTCCTCAATATCCCGTGGTCTAAATTGATCTTTCCCTATTTCTAAGGAATGAACAACCATCGGGGTTTTATTAGGGTATGATTTATCCATATTGAATTTCTCCAATATTTTTTGGATATAGGGTGATTGATGCACTAAAAAATCCCTCAAGGACGGTGCTCAAGTTGTAAGCCTAGGCAATATTTGGTCTTACCCAAATCCTTCATCTCGAATTCCGCCTTTAGATGATTGCGTGCTTCATTTATATCCTTTGACTGCCAATGATATTTAAATCATCGACATATACGGATATGATGCAAAATCCGTTGGAGATCTCTTAATGAAAACACATGGGCAAACATCATTATTGGTGTATCCTTTCTTTAAAAAGGAATTCACTTTCGGTCGGTTGTACCACATTCGTCCCCGACCGCTTTAAGACATATAATGACTTTTGTAGTTTTACACAATACATGTTATGATTTGCGTTTGGATTCGAATTTGGATTCTATCGAGAACCTTCATGTATATGTCGAATCAAGTGACCCATATAGATATCTTTGTCACTACATCCATCAACCGCATAGATAGATGATTTTGAACCGCCAATGATATTAAGTATCGGAAAAAGTAATTCCACTCATTACCGGAGAATAGGTTTCATTGTAATCAATGCCGGGCCTCTGCGTGAACCCTTGTGCTACTAACCTCGCTTTATATCTCACCATCTCATTTTTCTCGCCCGTTTCCTGACGAAAACCCATTTGAAGCCTACGGGAAAAAGACTTTGGAAGGTGTGGGTATTGCGGATGTGAATACCCCTCTTTTTAGTAAGCGAGGCTATCTCGGCCTTGAATTGCTTCTTTCCATTGGGCCCAATCCGAATGTCTTTTGCACTCGCCATGGTCTTAGGATCCGGGTCATCGAGAAAGGTTTCGCAATTGCTTTGCGAGAAGTACATGTCGACAACATGTAGTCTTACGATCGTATGTTTCTCCGCTTTTAATATAATTGATGGAAATTTCTTTCACCCCATTAAGTGACTCTTCATTTCCCAAGATTATGGAGTCGTGGTGTTTCGATGTCCCCGGATCGAATTTGGATGCACCGTTGATCCGGGTCGTGGTTTTGATCCCGGTGTTGGATTTTTATCCACTATCGGTGTCTACCAACTTGAGGTTGGTTTGGATTTACTGATTTGGAGGACTTAGCCCTCGATATTCTCGGGGCCTTCTTTGGAGCATTATCCTTAGAACGGCCGTATTCTCCCCTCTTCTTTGGAAGTGGGAGTTGAATGGTTTTTATTGGTACCTTCACTCTTTCGGGCGCATTACGGGCGTGATAAGAGGATTTAGTGACACCCTTATAATCGGTAAATGCTTCGGCGGGTTATTTGCAATATGTTGCAAATTTATGATTTTCCGAACTTGTTGTTCGGTTTCTTGAGTACGTGGATCTCGAGGAGCAAATGCCTTGGGCATTCCAGTTGATTTCCCGGCATTCGTTTTGGTACTTGTAATCTCCCCTAATGCCGGAAATGGTCCTCATTGAATATACAAATCGGCGTACGGGTCAGAAATAAATCCCCCGTAAGGGGTTCGAGGTACTTGATAATCGATGGGGATTGATATCCCACATAGATACCAAGTTTCCTATGTGGACCCATAGAGGTACGCTTAGGTAGTGAGATCGGCACGTATATTGCGCAACCGAATTTTTCGCAGATGGGAAATATTAGGTATATTCCCACGCACTAATTTCATTGGGGAGACAACATGATATCCGGTTGGTCGCAATTGAATTAAGTCCAGCGTGTAAGATCAAGCGTGACCCCAACATGAAGTTGGCGAGTTGCAATTATGTAATAATGGTCTTGCTATGAGTTTAATTCTCTTAATAAGAGATTCTCGCTAAACCATTTTGCGTATGGACATAAGGGACGAGTGCTAAACTTGAATTCCTAAAGCCATGCAATAATCGTTGAAAGCGTTTGAGGAAAATTCAACAAAGATTGTCCATTCAAATTGATTGAATTTGATGTTCAGGATTATGTGCTCTCAATTTAATAACTTGAGCAATAATTTTAGCAAATACATGGTTACGTGTGGACAAAAGACACACATGAGACCATCTAGTAGATGCATCTATTAGAACCATGAAATACCCGAACGGTCCAAACGATGGTTGTATGGGGCCACAAATATTTCCTTGAATCCGTTCAAGGAATTTGAGTGGCTCATTTTGGATTTTAACAGGCGAAGGGCGTAAAATCAATTTCCCCTCAGAGCGCATGAAGTGCACATAAAATCAAGAAGATTTTGGGAATTTAGCATATTTAACTCATGACCATTAGAATTGCTTTGATAATTTTCCGCATCATCCCTATTCCAGATGGCCAAGGCGTTCATGCCAAGTCATGAATGCGTTGACATTCGGAAAATTACCTTATACGCAACATGAGGTACGGGTTTGATGTATGTGTAGTACAATCCGGACGAAAAAGAGGGAATTTTCTCAACAATTTGTTTGCCATATCCGTTATTTTTAGTAACGAGGAGAATTTCCTCATTATTGTCATCACAAGTTTCTATATGGAAACCGTTTTGACGGATATCTCTATAACTTAATAAGGTACGCTTTGAATCAGGATACAATAATGCATCCTCAATTGTAATTTGAGTACCCATGGGGAGTACGATAGTGGCACGACCAGAGCCAACAATCGTAGCATCGCGTCCAGCGATTGTCAAAACATTTCCTTGTCTTTTTATAAGAGTTTGGAAATATTTTGTTTCCCTAAGAATAGAATTAGTGGTACCGCTGTCCACTAGGCATAATTCCTCTTCCATCGGATCGACCCCCCTAAGAAACGAATGGGGGTTCAGAGGCATGTGTGCCTCCGGAAGCAACTCGCGTGTGTTCTTCTGTTCGTCCTTCTCTCTGTACACTAGAGCAAAAGTGACTGATAACGTATTAAAGTGTAATGTAATGGAACAGAGATTTGGAATAACTATTGTCTTTGATTGATCTCAAACAATATATACAAGAGTTGGGACGCGTCGTACGGACGCGTTAGTTCGGGATGAACTTCAAAGGACATGTCCCTTCGGTGACAAGCCTAACTGCTAATACAAACTAACTGCTAAGCCTTTGATGAGATCGATAGTGAACGTGTGTCTGTACGCCAACAGAGATCGTTTCATAACAATTCTGAGCTCCCTGCGTATCTGTATCAGTTCTCTATATCTGTATATCCGTAAATCTGGACCGTTGGATAAAGATGCCGCTAACCGACTAGGGAGGAAGACGGTTCCGGAGTCCGGACCCAAGTCGCTCGCAAATCTCTTGTCGAGCCCAATCCCCCAAATCCCAATTGAAGCCGCCCGCCTCTCGCCCCAAACCCTCGCCCAGCTCGAGGACCTCGCCGCCGCCGCCGCCGCCGCCGCCGCCGCCGCCGCTCGCCGGCCGTCGTCTCCGCCCGTCGGCCGCCATGGCTCGCAACGAGGAGAAGGCGCAGTCAATGCTGAACCGCTTCATCACGATGAAGCAGGAGGAGAAGCGCAAGCCCCGGGAGCGCCGGCCCTACCTCGCCTCCGAGTGCCGTGACCTCGCCGACGCCGAGCGCTGGCGCTCTGAGATCCTCCGGGAGATCGGCGCCAAGGTCGCCGAGATCCAGAACGAGGGCCTCGGCGAGCACCGCCTCCGCGACCTCAACGACGAGATCAACAAGCTCCTCCGCGAGCGCGGCCACTGGGAGCGCCGCATCGTCGAGCTCGGCGGCCGCGACTACTCCCGCAGCTCCAACGCGCCGCTCATGACGGACCTCGACGGCAACATAGTCGCCGTCCCCAACCCCTCGGGCCGTGGACCGGGGTACCGCTACTTTGGCGCGGCCAGGAAGCTCCCTGGCGTGCGGGAGCTCTTCGACAAGCCGCCTGAGATGCGGAAGCGCCGCACCCGCTACGAGATCCACAAGCGCATCAACGCCGGGTACTACGGGTACTACGACGACGAGGACGGCGTGCTAGAGCGCCTGGAGGCCCCTGCCGAGAAGCGCATGCGGGAGGAGATCGTTTCAGAGTGGCACCGCGTGGAGCGGGTGCGCCGGGAGGCCATGAAGGGGGTGGTGAGCGGTGAGGTGGCTGCGGCTGGAGGTCGCAGCGGGGAGGCTGCTAGAGAGGTGCTGTTTGAGGGGGTGGAGGAGGAGGTCGAAGAGGAGAGAAAGCGTGAGGAAGAGAAGAGGGAGAGGGAGAAAGGTGAGGAGGCTGGTAGGGAATTCGTTGCACATGTGCCGCTACCTGATGAGAAGGAGATTGAGCGCATGGTCTTAGAGAGGAAGAAGAAGGAGCTACTTAGCAAGTATGCCAGCGATTCGCTGCTGGTTGAGCAGGAGGAGGCCAAGGAGATGCTCAATGTCCGACGCTAGAAGATGGTTTGTTCTCAATTTCCATGTCTCCAAAGTTTTCAATTGATGTAGTGCTTCTGACTTACAGTACTGTAGAGTTAAGCAGTTGGCAGTTGAGTGTTCTTGTTTTTGTTACAATTGAAATTATTTCTGCCATTACTGTCAGTGCAGTCTGCTGCAAAGAATTCAGATGATGATGCAGTGCCTCTTTTTTTACAATTCTTAATCCTTTGTTTGTGTTGCATTAGTAATATTGTGGTTATGGTTGTTAAAAGCTGTGTGCATCATTGAAATATAGATATAGGGAACCCTCAACATTTACTGCTTTAAGTAGAAGAATCTATGTATTGTTTTAGCCATTGGCTCATTGCTATCTGTGCTGCTCAGTCTGAAGCTACACCTAATTAGTCATGTTCACAAAACTTTCTGAGATGTGTTGAGATTTGGTATGAGGTCTCTTTGGAGCTACTATTAGTCTATTATACTTTAGCATAAAACATACACAAACTTAAAAGTTTTTTTTCTGTAACATGTCAAACCTTTTAGTTATATGATTATATCATATACTGTTAACTAGTTAAGCAATTAAGGCCTGAAATTCTTTATACTATGGTTAGAAACCTTTGATAGGGTTTGGGGGTTTTCCTCGACCTACACGAGGTCTTCGTAGAGCAACTCCAAGAGACATGGTAAATTAGATGCTAAATTATGAGATTTAGCAATTATGTAAAATAGAAAACCATCCAAAAATGTATAGTTTACAACAGCCTAGCTAAATTGGAAAACAAGATAGGAAGCAAGACTCAGGTCGAGTGTTTTTTTAGAAACCTTTGATAACTGCCGTAAAAGCACATGCCTGTAATGTAAAAAAATGGTTGATTCTTCGTCCTTAAATATGGGTTTGTGCTGGCTGTTGAAACAAAAATACCATTCAAGCAGAAATTAAGCACATATGGTTGTCTGAGCTGCCTCACGAGCAGATACTTCTGGCTTTTGATTACACAAATCAGTGGTGCCACATTCTCCCCCTCCTTTGCTATAGAACCCTTAGGTTGTTTTTGTTGAGCTATTTAGATATGTGAAATAGTAAGACCGCATTCTCCAAGCATATGTGATGATTTTCTGTAGATGCATTTGTATTAATTGTTTCATTTGTTATATGGGATATTGTGAGCTGATTTATACTATGTACTCCCTCCACTAAAAAATAAATCAATTCCTAGAGTCACCCTAAGTCAAACTATTTAAGTTTGGCCAACCTTTAAAGGATAACAACATCGATGACATCAAAGTCTAGATACATAGCAAAATGGATAAACCAAAAAAGTCAAAGCGACTTATAATTTGGAACGGAGGGAGTACATTATGAAAATATATCTCATAATGTATATAGTGATACTAAATTGGTGTCATAAATATTAGTGATTTTTCTATAGATTTGGTCAAACTTAAAATAATTTGACTTGGGACAACTCTAAGAGGTTTATTTAATTTGGATGGAGGGAGTAACTGAAACACCTTTCCACTGCATGTGGTGCTCAATGAAGTTAACTCCTTTTCTGTAGCCATATAGAGTACCTTGCCTCAAGTTGCGTATGTATATATTAACCTGGTTTCTTTTGATTAGGCTGGCCAATTGAGCATTGATGCTTTCGTTGTGATCTGAAGACAAGCACCGAGGTATAGGAAGAATATTTTTGAAGTGCTGGCATCGGGGGAACTGAAGACATCGTTGATGTAAAAGGAAACAAGTTTGTCTGAAAGCGTGTTTCTGTGTTTATTCAACCTTGGCGAGTGATACCGGTACCTGTTGACAAGCTGACGAAGGCTAATCTTGTGGTATTGGTGTGCCTGTGTGCACTGTAACTCGTATCATGTACAACCATTGGCTGCAGTGCACTGATTATTGACCCCTTATAATTTCAGTGATATAGCTAATTCGATTCTATCATCTCGTTTCATGATTTTTCCTTGTTACATGTACAACTGTGCGCCATATAATGTCATTTATGCAGGATCATATGGTGTTAATCAGTGTACTACCTCCGTTCCAAATTGTAGTTCACTTTGGCTTTTGCAGATCCATTTCTTTTACTACGTATCTGGCATAGTGTATAACTAGGTGCATAAAGAAAAATCAATGTATCTTCGTAAGTCAAAAGTGAACTATAATTTGGAATCGGAGGGAAAGTACATACTATTTGGTTCACTAAAATGTATCGCAACCCCATTACATATGGTATGCATTACAGTTACATCAGCTTGCTTCCTAGCGTTTGTAATCAGTGATATCTGATTCAATTTTCATTATCAAACAAAGATCGCAATCAAGTATACCAGCTCTGATTACATTGTTATACATTTACCTTTGTTTCACCACTCTCTCGGTCTCTGGTGTATCAGCTCTAACTTTAACTAATAGCCCATTATGTGCTAGCGCAGCTCGTGCAACTGTATTAACTGCCCCCCAAGAAAAGTCAGGAACAATTTATATGTTTTGTTCAACAAACTTACATGTGTTAATAACTAAACAGGCTACAAATGCCATGTACCAAGCAATCTCGCCCACTGCAACTGGCAGTTCTGGTTGGGGTACTTGCCAAAGTTGCATTTCAATACATCATAAAAGTTAACATAGACTATGTACATCTAATTTGGCTCTGAATTTTGCACATCTATCAAGCCCACGATAAAAAGCTACGTGCTCTGAAAATTTGGCGGCTTTTGTGATTCTTCTCAAATAATGAAATCCAACGTGCTAATCTGGAACTAGTCTTTTCGAAGCTCATTCGTCTTCTTTTCTAAAATTTTCTCAAACCTGTCATCTGAGATTGAAAGCATCTGATTCAAAATCAACCTCACCCCACAGCCAGTCATCCGAGCATACCGTGGTTTTATCCGCTGATCCAAGCTGTACCCAAAGTACTGTGGAAATTTCACGAGCTCGCACCTTGGGTACCCCATCGTCAGGAAGAACTTGTATTTTGGAAGTAAGTTTTCTTCCAAGCTTAGTGTGTGAATAATTCCAAATCTGTTAGCCATAATGCCAATTTCCTCGATGCTAAATTCCCTTGCCAGGAAGAATTCTGTGATCGGCTTCAGCTTTGCCTCTACATTCAAACCAAATGCCTGTGGGCTCTTCTGAATAAGAGATGCAGCATCAGCACCAATAGACCTGAAGTACTCAGCGGTTGGCCTGAGATTGTCATCGACGCTGTAGCTCATGAGATGAGGGCATCTCGTCAGGATCTTGCCGATGTTTTTCTTGGAAACTCCTAGCTCAGTAAGGAAGCTCACTGTCATCTCCACCTTGTTTCTACTATACGTGAGAAGTGCAGGGAACCGAGTAATCACCTTGCTCCACTGAGCTTTGTTGACACCAATGTTCTCCAAATAAGTCATCATCGGTTTAAGATTATCTGACATGCTGATCCCACACAGCTGAGGCCTCTTCTTAATGATTCCTGGTATGCTGGACTTTGGCACCCCAAGCTCAAGTAATAGCTCCACCAGGGGTTTGATCTTGCGGTCCACACTGTAGTATGCAAATGCTGGGAACTTGCGCACGATGGTCTTGATCTCCTCATGATCCATGCCGAGGTCTAGTAGGTAGCGGACTAGCTCAGGGAGGGCACCCCCTGAGGTTGCTGTGGTTATTCGAGCAATTGCCTTTTGCTTATTTGAGCTTGTGGGTGTAAATGGCATTGATGAAGATAGGGCTTCCCTTTCCATAGAGAAAGGATCAGGGAAATTTTCCACAACCTCGACCAAACTATCGCCATGTTCTTTAGAAAGAGCTTCTAGATAGGGAATGAGAGCATCTCTGATCTCAGGTGTGCTCAGCTCCCTTCCTGAAAAATAAATATAGGTTGTCAAAAGTTCAGAACCAATAAGAAGGCATACATATATACAGAAAACCTTAGTAAAAAAAATCACAAAACCTTCAGCATATCGAGATCTGTAAGCAGTCTGGAGCTTTGAGACCAGGTGCTCAATGAAGCCATCTGATTTGTTGACAATCCGTGCAGCTAGCGTGCTTCGCAAACCTTTCTGTCTCAAAAACAGGGACAGAACAGCTTTGGCTTCCTCTCTTTCTGCTGCAAGCAATCTTGACCGAACAGATGCAGGGCTCTGAGGCGCAGGCACCCATAAATCATCAGCATCTGCATCGCAGAGGAATTGCGAACACTATAAAAATAAATTGCCTGTGCCGCGTACATTTTAAGGAGAAGAAATTACTAAGGGATGAACAGGTAATCTCACATGACTGTGCATTGCAAATTGGAAGCTGGCGTGACACAAGAGTGCAAGATCTGCATGAACAGAGGACCACAATTAGTGCACTGGAACCAACAATTTGTGAGTGTGGATAAAGTTTTTACGAAAATCATTGAGGAGAACAGGGCCAGCAAACAGGTAGTCCGTTTACAAGCAGCTAAGCAAACTATGCCGAGGGGTTTGTCCCAGCTAATTTTGATCCAAAGAAGCTTTCTTGAGGTAATTCAGGAGAACTAAAACGCAGAGTAGCAGTGTAGCACAATAGAGTAGCTAGGAATTCAGGAGAGACACAGTAGCCACAGCTCCAACTAACGGTCCCCAAAACAGCAACAGAATTCAGAAGACACGTACGCCGCCGGGTACCTAGGTTGTTCTGGAGGAATTCCCGGTGCAGCCGCCCTACTTCTCACCTTGGCTCTACAGACGATGAGACGACAGACTTAGAAGGGGCAAGGAAACGAGATTACCTGCATGAAGGGGACCTCGGCAGGCTAAGCCGCCATGGCGGCAGCTGCAGGCCGCGGGCCCTGCATGTGACCGGGCGGAGTTCGAGGCGCGGGGGCGCCTCCAAGCAGGCCATTGCCAGGAGGCCGGAGGGAACGACGAGGCACCGCAACAGTGGGGAGCCGGGGAGCGAAGGAGGCAGGGAGGGGACGACGAGGCACCGCAACAGTCTGTGCTTTCCACCTCTGTTCTATCTTGTTGTTTTCCCAGATAGAGCCCTCAGCTACAGCCAATTTAACATTTGCCCCCCTTCTGGGCGGTTCGTTAAGAACATCTCCGTGTACACATCTCGGGTATGTGCACCAATTTTTGTTCAGCTGACGCACGGTTCCTGGCTCTGAGCGCACTGTACTGTACTACCGTGGACTGGGCGCACTTGATATGCACCGATCTAGGGGTTCTCTCTTTTGTCTCTGTATTCCAGTGCTCCAGGTCCATGGGTTCAAGAGGAGGAAGGGATAAGTCAATGGCAAGTGGGCCCAGACGGGAAAGGATAAGGGACGGGTGCTGCTGTTGCTTGCCCATTGTTCGTCGTCTCCGTTCATCGATACAGAGTGGGAGGGATGGGAAGGAGAGGGAATGGAGGAAGGTGGCCGGCGGAGGTGCCTCGGTGGGCAGCGGTGGGCTTTGATCGTGAGTTGGCGGAAGCAGAGCGCGCTGGCTGCGCTCGGCGAGCGTGGCACGGTGGCTCCGGGCTGCAGCGCGCGGCGCTCTGGTGGCAGCAGCTTGCGGCTCTCGCGAGTGGAGGAGCAGCAACAGCGACGTCGTAGGCGAGTACTGAGGAGCAGGGCGCGGTGCTCCGGTGCTCTGCCTCGCGGGCTGCTGGGCGGCGATCCAATGGCGCGTAGCCTCCGGCTAGGCGGCGGTGGCGCGTGATCCCGGCGGGCTCTGGTGGAGAGGAAGGAGAGCTCGGCCGGCTATGGTGGGAGGTGTGCGGGTGCGTGGCGGTGGGTTCAGCCGGCTGTGGCGCGGCGCTCTCGGCAGCATGCGTTCGGCGGCGTGCGTGGCGGGCCTGGTGGTGAGCGAGAGGGCAGCTCCTGCTCCTGCTCCTGGTCCCCACGTGTGTCGTGGCGTGCCTGCTGCTCCTCGAGCGCGGGCGCGCAGCGCGGCGGCGTCGGCCTCCGCGCGGGCCAGGAGGCGGTGCTCGGCCTCGATCTCGGCGGCGCGGGCGTTGCCTCGGGCGCCCTCACGGCGGCGCGCGCGGAGAGGCGAGTCTCTCTCCCTCTCGACGCCCGTAGCCGGAGGAGGAGCGGCGGAGCTCGGCGTCGTGGCCTTGACGGACGGCGGTGGAGCTGGCCACTGTGGCCGTGGCCCGCGCGGCGAAGCTCGCCATCGCGGCCGTGGCCCGCGCGGCGGAGGCCGCCACTGCAGCCGAAAGAGGAGCGGCGGAGCTCGCGGCCGCGGCCTTGACGGTCGGCGACGGAGCTCCGCACCGTGCCCGTGGCACGCGCAGCGGAGCTCGGCCTTGCGGCAGGAGAAGGCGGGGCACGGATGGCGACGGAGCTCGGTCGCGCGACGTGAGCACGGACTCGCGGCTGGAGGAGTGCCCGCGGCCGGGCGGCGGGGCACGTACGGCGGCGGACCCTTCCCGCGCACTGGAGCACGGACTTGCGGGCAAGACGGCGGTGGAGCTCGCCAGTGCAGCCGGAGGAGGAGCGGCGGAGCTCGCTGCCGCGGCCTTGACGGACGGCGGCGGAGCTCCCCACCGTGGCTGTGGCCCGCGCGGCGGAGCTCGCCACTGCGGCCGTGGCCCGTGCGGCGGAGCTCGCCACTGCAGCCGGAGGAGGACCGGCGGAGCTCGCCGCCGCGGCCTTGACGGACCACGGCAGTCTCCTTCTCTCCCTTCCTTTCCCTTTTCCTCTTCCCGTGGCGGCGCAGAGATGCAGGTCCGGGTTATATTTATGCAAACCTCGAGGGCTTTTTTGCAAGTTTTTTCTGAGAGAGGAGGATGGACTGCGGGTTGTATTTTGTTAGAATTAGAGGACTTTTTTGCAAAAAGACCGAGAAACGTCCGATCTGGGCCGTCCGTCCGGCCGATCGGACGGCCGATAAAAGCAGGTGACGTGGCACGCTGTGGTGCCGGAGCTTGGACTCTGGATTCGATAGTAAGAGATAAGACCAACTGGCTGAAAAAATGAAAATGTTCCTCTGCCTTCTTCCTTGTTACCACTACTCTGGAATTCCGCATGAATCCACACAAATCCCATAGAAAACCTAATTCCCTAGAAAGTTCGCACACTCCATATGTACCTTGCAAATTTTATATACAGCAGCTCCATGAACGGCCAGCGAGTGTATGAACAATTTCACACCCAGGTAACTAGAATCTGCTCAAGACTACATGCCAAGAGACCATACGGCTCAATGACCTGATGCTCTTCCAGCAACAGGATCGGTCCATTCATGCATAATTCGTACCTACTTACAATTTCAAGCTTGCATTCTGGTTGTGCAAGACTGGATACAGAAACACTCTCAGTTGCAATTTACAAAGATGCTCAAGTCATGGCTTAGAGTTTCGTACTATGCTAAGGGAGGGAACTGGCAAGTTTTATGCAGAAAATGACGAAGCAGTTATGCGTAGCAAATGTCCAGTAATCCTTAAGTACTCAACACACTTTTCACGATACCATGGATTTTCTAGGTCACATTCCCAAGTCCAGACCGGGACAAAACCGTGAACCGTCAAGCCTTCCTGTTCCCTACTTCACTCTCATCTTCATCTGCATCATCATTCATGCTTCCCTTCTGAAGCAGTTCCTTCATCTTATGGTATTCATCATAGTGAACCTTCCGGTGCTCTTCAAAAGCTACACAGGGGAATGTGTGTTAGTTCTTTCTTGCTCTGAACACAAGACAGTCAGGTAGGAAAAAATACATGGGGAAAACTTTCTCTATACATGATCTTATACGAACCACTGTTTATCACCTATAAAAACAGCTAATTTACTGTATTAAACCAAATAGCTCATTTTGGTGCAACATGCAGTTAATAGTAAAAAAGTTGGTGCATTAGAAAAAGTTCTGACTGAAGTGAAGAGAAAATCAAGCAGGCTGAGTTGAAAGAAAAATTTACACAGCAAGTATATCATGATATTATCGGGGTGTTGTTTCTGTGTGCTAATATCTTCTGAATCCAGAAATGTAAATCAGTTGAAGAGTGTGCTAAAGGTATCTGTAAAATATAATAAAATCAGGTCATTTGACTTAAGCACTTATGCCATCTCCTTTCATATGTTGCTTCATTGGATTTATGGCAACAATAAATAAAAGGAGGGTAGAAGATAAATTGTGACATGGCAACCGGATGATGAAGAATTTGCACAGGCAACCAGTGAACGGAGATGGTAAGAAGAGCTATTAGTACTCCAACTCGAGCGTTGAAAACTTGAAATGCATATAATCAGAGAAATATGTCAAATTGGTAACCTTTCCCTTGTTTTATGGCTTCTTCACTGTCACACGTATCCCAACTATTTCTCTCAAAAATCTTCCCACTTGAAACAGCTTCAGCTAGAGCAGTCTTTATGGCATCAGCATGAGCAGATTTATCCACTGAATCTTCACTGAGACGTAATGGTGAAACAGGCCCTGTTCATCAGAGTGGGTCATCATATTCATGCTGTTTGAGAATGTATAGTGGATGCATTAAGGAAAAGCAGCAATCTGCATTCAGTTTGCAAACCCCAGATTCAATACCTTCATCTTCATCGATCATAGGGTGGTAAGGTGTCTTAGGCTCGGTGATTTTCTCTCTTTCTGGTTTGTTTGACTCAATGTCATTCAAGTTCTCCTCATCCCATTTGACACGACCCCTGGAACACATCAACTGTCGTATTTTGCAGGGCAAACCATCATGTCAGAAAAGAAGTTGAGACAGCAGAACTAACCTTGCCTTCTTGGGCTCTCTAGCTTTCATTATGTCTGACAAATGCACGGCTCAAGAAAACAGCCTCAGAATCTACAATAGGTTACCAGGTAAACATCCGCAAAGGGAAGTCAATATAATGTATCTATCCCAGGCACCATGGTATGTATGATCAAGGCTCCAATAAGACATCATCCTGAACATCACTATTTACTGAAACATACATAATAATAACATAATACATAACTCCACAAGTCCACATCAACAGATAAAAATTAGAACTGAATATGAGGGTGGAAGTGTGAACTCTTAGCTGAAGCTATTCACTATTAAAATCAGAACAAAACATTAACAGTGTAAAACACTGTACTGGCAAGGGTGCATCCGATTCCATTCCATAGGAATTAGCACCACCAATAAAACATGAAATCATCAATGACTCACTTATCAAGCAAGCTCTGGGTAGAATCATCACGAACTAAAAAGAAAACAGCACCAAAAATGCCTCTAATCTTTCAATACACCACAGATAAATAAAGGGGACACACCAGAATCTCACTCCGTTCGCCCCACCTGCAGAAATGACTAACCAAACCAGACCAGCCCTGAACCCACTGAAACGCGGATGGGGATCAATGCCGAGACGGACTGGGAAACACAACGACCACATGACATGCATGGTCGTGCCTGATGCCAAGCAGCGAGCATCAACAACGATACGAAATGCTCACAAATTCGTTCGGCAGACGACGAGGAGGAGGAGGACCGCGGATGCTCCTAAAGAAGGACGGAATAAATCAATCCCATCAATCAAACCAACCGCGTCTTCTGGAACCGGAGAGGGGAGAGCGCGACCTTGCAGCGCAGGCAGGGAAGGGAAGGGACGGCCGGCCGGCAGGGGCGGGGCTTGTCCGCCTCGGACAGAGTGGCGGCGGAGGCAGGCAGGAGCGGTTTCCTGGGCTTGTGCTCCCTCGTCGGGGCGGCGGAGGCAGGGAGGGGTCTCCTGGGCAACGGGGCAGGGAGTGGTGGACGAGACGGGCGGCAGGAGGAGAACCTAGGGATTGGGCCGTGAGGGGAACAGAGGGAAGGAGGCGGAAGGAAGATTACCTCGTGAGGCCCCCGGTGGTCGGTGAAGGAATGAGCGGAGGAGGAGCGAGAAGAAGCTCGGAACCCTGGCCTGGCGAGGCGAGGACGGTGGCCGGGTTTGTTTCAGGAAAGGCAACAGAGGTGGGGGTTCCTGTTTGGTTTCTATTCTACCCCACAGACTGCCTCGTTTAGTTGGCAAGTTTTTGCCTCCAACTTCTAAGTTTTTTAGGCTCTCTCTCGCATCACATCACATTAAATACATCAAAAGATATACTCCCTCTATCCCTAAATGTTTGTCTCTAGAAAACCACATTTCCCTCACGACACGCTTCCCGGCGACATACATAAAGGGACGGAGGGAGTATGTTCGGAAAGAAAATGTAGGTAAAAATAACTAATTACACGCTACATTTGTACATGACGAGACGAATCTTTTGAGCCTAGTTAGTCCATGATTGAACAATGTTTACCACAAACAAACGAAACGCGTCTTCTACAATTGTGCTTCATGAGTTCAAATCGATTAGCGGGCAAGTTTTTGCCCAACTAAACAAGGCCGATATTGTATTCGTAAGATAGATAATAAAAGTTTCATTTATAAAATAAATTTTGTAGTAATAAAACTTGTTTATTTTCTTTTTTTTTTTGAATTACACAAAGACAACGCAGACGCCACAACACGCGCGTACACTCACCCCTATGAACACACGTCACGCAAACCCTACCCCTATGAGCACCTCCGAAGGACCTAGGCGTACGGCAGATCCGAGATTCTCGAAGTCACCATAGGCGCTTCTCGTCCGCCGACGGAACGCCGCTACCACTTAATGCATAATGTCGGTAAATCCTAGGAAAATCCCGGAAAAAGTGCGAGCACCGGATTTGACCTCTCGGTGGGTAGCGTCCCCACCGGACCGGCCCTACCATTGGACTATAAGCCAATTCGCAAAAACTTGTTTATTTTTAATGTATGGGTCTCCATCGGTTTTCAATAATCTATCCCTATTATGTTTCAATGTTTGTATTGTGTATACATACTAGGAGGACTCTCCGTGGCGTTCTTTGCGGGGACTCTCTCGCGTTAAGTATCATGAAGAAATTAGCGCGTTACTCGGGTAGGAAGGGAGTATTACAATTATTTTTTGAGTAGAATTACTTTGTTTTGATTACAAAATGTAGTTAGTGACAAATAATTTAAAAGAAAACATCAAAATAGAGGGATGTATGTACATGCATGAAGATGGGACACACGTTAAATGCATAATGTTGCCACCGCATTTCTTTATGAATGTTAGATGAATGAAGCCAAAAAAAAAAACGAATATTGCTAATGCTTGGAGAATTTCATTTTGATGATAATATATTTCTAGTGATTAATGTAAACCACATTACAAAAAGGTGCATGAAAGCACGTCAAATGAAGTGCTCATATCCAAACAAACCGTAGTAGCTTGTGTGCGGCCTACATCATCGATGTGGATGGCAAGAGGCCACCGGAGGTCATGGCCATGCCGCATGGTAGAGCTCTCACGCCGGCCATTGCACGTGGACGTGGCAAGGAGACGATTCGGGCGAGCATGCACGACGGAGCGCTGTGTGACATGGATGAGTCGGCTTCCCCGCTCTCTTTGAAAGGGATCAAAAACTTCGATCTATGCCTAGGTTAATGTGAAAATTTTTAAAACTAAAGAGAAAAAAGAAAAGAGAAAAATGAAAGTGAAAAGAAAAATGTAGAAAACCGCATCACGCTTTGTTAGGACCATGACCACCGATCGAACGTGGATTGCGTTATTCGTGATCCGATATTTGGCGCTTAAGGGAAAGGGGGAAAGCGGATCATAAACCGATTAAAAACCACGCTACATCAAAAACAAAGCATGGTGGTTAGCCTACCAAGTACCGATCAAAGACACGGATTAGTTGGTTTGCTCTCCTCTGTCGGACTTCATTTGCAAAGTATAGAGGAAGAAGAAACTACTCTTGAATTAAAGCCGATTAATTGGGACCGGTTATAGGTAGCCGCCATAAGCCTCGCTCACGAAGATCGGGATAAACGTGTTTGAGTTACAACCGTCACTATACCCCGACAAAAAGAAAAGCAAAGAAGAAGTACTTTCTACAACACAACAGTCTATATCTTGTACATACGAAGCAACAAATTACAAATGTTTGAATCCACGAAGGTGAGACTTGACAAACTAACCGAAATCACCGACATTAGAAACGCGATCGCTGGCTTTGCTCGCACCATGTTGAAGGCCCCGACCTCGGTATGATGGAGCGGTTTATCTTGATGTCCGGTCCCTTTTGTAGATGCCGAAAGCACGCCGATCCTCCCGTGATCTCCGTGTAGCCGGGTCGGTTGTACTCGGGCCGAAGATGAGCGCCGCTGTGCCGACGTTGGGCGAGATGCGGTCGGCGAAAGCACGCCGAGCGTGGCGCCCATGCGCGCGGGTGCGGTCGGCGCCCACCTCCCCGGCGTGTACGCCACGCCCACCATCTCCCCCGCCGGCGAAACTCCGTCTTGCTCGGCCGAACGCGAAGGACGCCACGATGGGGTTCTTGATGGAGATGTCGACGGGCGGCGAAGCGTGGCGTTCACGGACACCGGTTCGGGCCGAGGGGCCGAGCCCCCGCCGACGCCCTCCAACTTCACGTGGTTCAGTCGGCCACGGGTCTTTTTGACATTGAATACGGTGAGCGCCGGACCGGGATGGTGATGCCCAGAGCACCATTCACAGCGCGCACGCCGCCCGAGGTACCGCGCAAACACCACCGCCGGTGGTCGCGACGGGCCTCCTCCCCCCCGTGCCGGGCGGGCGTTGCCGATCGCTGCCGGGGCGGGTGGACGGCTCGGCGCTCACGCCGACGGCCACGTCACGCCGGTGACCCCACCGCTGCCGGGCGGGCGAGGCTCCCGAAGAGGCCGACGATGGAGCTGCCCGCCAAGCCAATCGCGGAACCCGAGCCCAAGTCGTTGAAGAAGCGAAAGACGGGTCTGGGATCGAGGGTAGAACGGCTTCTCTTCGCTCATTGCGCACCGGTCGGCCGGCTCTCTCTTCTTCTCCGCGGCGACGGTGGAAGAGCTCCGTATAAATATTGTTTTCGGTGACCACTCGTTTGCCCGGCCGTTCCGGTGCATCAATTGCTAGGAGTTCATAGAAGATGATGTTGTAGCATCGGTGGAGATCAGTTTCAGGAATTAAGGAGATAGCGCCGCCCCTTCGTCTTGGACATGCACATCTTTGCCGCCTCGGTGGAGATCGGTTCAGAATTAAGGAGATAGCGCTGCCCCTTCGTCTTGGACATGCACATGCTGCTTCCTCGTCTCTTTAGTTGCATAGAAAGACTACGATGAAATTAAATGCAATCGACTCTTGGTGCGCTTTGATTGAAACGGACAGCCACGACGACTCGGCTCCACACGAAATTAGCGATGCATGGATCAAGTCGTCGATGACATGGACGCGATGTGTCATACCCGCATGTCGAGAGAACTCTCCTAGTGGGGGTTTCCCATATAGAAGGTTTAGATATCGATGATGGGTCCTATAATTGTGTATGTAGAAGGAGAGTTGAAAAGCGGTAGTTGGGATGTTTCCAACCCAACTTCCCTCTAACTTGAGGAAAGATGAGTGAAATATTAGTGGCCACTAAAAAAAAGATGGTATTGAAAAGCTACTAGAAATTTTTTGGTAGAAAGAAAAAAAAAAAAGCATAAATTCAACCTAATATGGGGGGGTATTGCTGGACAGTTATGAGACTGGCGTTGTCACATCGGTTATTACTCTCATGATGTTATGTCAAAGTTATTTGTTGAGATAGTGAGAGTCTTATCTAAAAGCAAAGCACATGCTTCAGTAGTTGGAAGATCGTAATCATTTATATGTTGGGATTACCTACTTATACATAGAAAAATTGCGGGCATGAGAATAAAGACACTTGGTAGTGCCAAAGCCTAGACCTAACCTAAGAGATTAAGGGGCCACAGTAATAGTAGCCTCAGCATGGCGTGGCGGTGGCGGCTAGAAACTCCACTACCCTCGCGGCCTAGCCACAATTAACATGAGCTATATGTCACACATCAAGAGCAAACGACAAGGAAAAAAAAGTTGCCGCTACCACGACTAAAAATAGAACCAAACAGGAGTTCAAAAAAAAAAAAAATAGAACCAAACAGTTGCTTTTTGTTAAATGGCTTGCTGAAGCTTACGCATGCGAAGTGAGGTTGTGAGCCAAACAGCCTCTAGGAGTCTACGTTGCAAGAGTCGGAGTCTGGGTTCATCCATGCTTGCATATATAGTGTTGTTTTAGACTCAAGTTTGTTATTGCCATTATAAACCAACAAACATATTTACTTTAGAACCAGGAAAGGTTACCTCAAGCGTTTGTTTTCCTACGCCTACTGCTAGGCAAACTATCTAGCTTAATCGTTGTAGAGCAGTATAGCAACCTACTCAGGTTGTTAGGATGATTTTGAGTGAGTACCTCTCTAGCATAGTTCTAACTATCCTACATGCTCGGACATTAAGACTTAGGGGTGTTTGGTTTTAGAGACTAGTGACTAGAGACTAATATAGACTAAAATTAGTTGATAGTCCCTCCAAGATTCTATTGGACGAGGGACTAAATGAGACTAAAAATTAGTCTCTAGTCTTTTTGTTTGGAAATTCATTTAGGAACTAAATGAGATTAAAATTTAGTCTCTAATCTCTAGTCCCAAATAACCAAACATGGTTAATTCCATTCATGGCCAAGCGAGGTTTAACGGTATTTGGGTTTGTGGCCTAAACCGAGCTAATTTGAAAATTCATTTAACTTAAATTAAAAACTCAATCGGGTGAGGAAAGACCGTCCCACCGGTATTGTTCTTAAGAAGAAACCTCGGTTTCCCGATCGAGAAAATCCCTGAACCACAGTCCCTTCCTGACACTAGGAGCCTTAGCCCATGGGAATTACGATCCTCGATCCTTCGGAGAGGACCTGGGCCGGTATACACCGTCCGCCCACAACTCGATCCCTACGGGACCCGGGCCGGCTCTTAACTAGTGCTTTGGCACACGAGGCCGACGAGGGGATTTTTTTAACCACAACCCGAAATTCGCGGACTGTGAAGTTGTAACACCCCGGTGTTATTTACCGCTAAGTAATGGATTGGACAAAAATAAGTTTAGTTATGGTTGGTTGAGTTGTTGGATGAAAAGATGCGAAAAGAATAGGAATCCGAGAGCTTACCCCCCCGGCCGGAAACCCTAAACCCTAACTCTTCTTTACCCCCTTTTCTATATTTTAAAATCTATGCAAAATTTGATAAAACTTCCAAAAGCTACTTTGTAGATCTTTTCTTGATGAACAAAAGATATGTACAAAGTTTTTCAAGTTTTTGAGTAATTTTAAAAGTAATTTTGAATTCAAAATTCTTCCTTTTTGACCCCATTTCAAAAAGTCATATTTAGAGGCCGAATTTGAAAATCTTCCAATTGTGAAAATTGTAGATCTTGAAATTTTAAGTCAAGTTGCTTTTTGGAGTTTTTCGAGTTTAGTTCAAAATTTTGGAGAATTTTGCAAAAATCCGAAAGTTAGGGTTTGGGAGCTACAGTTACCGCGAATGGGCGCCCATGCCGGCCGGTTGCCGACGACGCCGTGGGCTCGCCTCGACGCTTCGGTCGTCCTCGCGCGTCAGGCCACCAGGACGAGTTCGCGAAGCACCTCACCACGTCCCGTTCTCTTCCCTTTTCTTTAAAGACGGCGAGGTCGCCGTCTTCTTCTTCTTTCTTCTTTCGCCGACGGCGGCGCCCTAGCTCCGCCGCCCGTCACCGCACCGTCTCCATCCTCTCCATCTTGGTCGAAGCTCCACCTCTTCCTTGCGCATCCATAGAGCCCGCTAAAGCCTTACCTCGACGCCGAAATCGCCCGGCGTGAGCCGTCTTCTCCGTTTGATTCGACAACCGCGCGCCGCACGGCACCTCACCGTCGTCAACTCATTCCGGGGCGTTTCCGCTTGCACTTCCTCATGCTTTGGCATCACCTCATCATCCTAGTTCTCATGCGCTTGGCGGTTTTTGCGGTCGAGCTCCAGACGCGCCGAACGCCGTCGTGCCGCCGCCGCCCGCCATTGCCGTCGGTGAACTAGCTCCGCCGCTTCCCCGCCAGAACCAACGAGAGCATCATGCCCGCGGTGAGCCCCTCGCTCCTTTATACGCCGCGGTTTAATCTTCGCCACACCGCCGTTGTCGGAACGCCCCGCGCCCGCCAAGCGTCGGCAAGAACCACCGCGACCGCCGGCGGTGAGCACGCACACACCGACACAAGCACGCGTGTCCGGGCCGGGCTACTGCAGCTCATGGGCCGCCCGCTCTCCCCACGGCCACACTCGAAGCGCTGGTGCTTCGCCGCACCGCTGCCGCTGCCGCTGGGCGAAAGTGGCTTTGAGCCCGATGGCTCTTTTCTTTTTATGAAATGTTTTATCAATTTATGTGATTATGAATAGTGCCTCGATTTTGTGATTTTCATATAAATTCAAATACTTGCTTATAAATTCTGAAAATTTTTGTGTAGCCTTTCCATGAGTATGCCTACCCATGAAAAATTTGAAACTTTGATTTTGAGTAGTTCTTGCATGATTTAAAAATACAAATTTTAATTGAAAAATGCATCTTCCATGAATTTTAGAAAATAAAATATTTGTTCAAAAATCATGAAACTTTATTTGGTACTGTTTTTATGGCATGATCTATCTGTACAAAAAGTTTGAGATCATTTTGACAAAGTTTATGTATTTGTTATTTTATGCTTTATTTATTTAATTGTTAAATGTGATGTTTAGTGTATAACGACTTAGGTTTTTGTGTGACTTTCGGGTTGTCTTGAGAATCTTGGATCATACCACAATCAAATGGTCCTTGAGAACTCCTTAGGCAATGGTGATGATATCTTGTAGAGTAGTTCAACAAGTTGGTTTTGTTGGGTTGCAACTTTATCGTGAAGAAAAGTTGTACTCAAGTGTTTATCATTTCATACATCCATCAAGCATCATATTTATACTTCATCATGCTAAAGCATGCATCATCATCTACGTGTAGAGTATACGAGAGTGAGATGGTTCATGATGGTCGAAGCTTGAAGAAGATCCATCCACCGATGATATCGAGGTCGAGTATGACTCGTGATCTCGTCAAGGAATCTAACTTTTCTCTCGCAACACGTGCAAGCCCCGGTTACATTAAACCCTTCCTTGATGTTTTAAAAGTTTTATATCACTTATGTCTATGCTATGTTGCATTAAGTAATTAGGAGTTGAGTGATAACCTAATTGCTGCATTCCCATCCTTGTTTATTTCAATACCATCCTTGATAACCTTTGTTTCATTTCGAAAATGCTTAGTGATGCTTAGCCCTCGCTTAATTAGTTAAGCTTTGTCATCAAAATGTTTTATTTGAGAAGATGGTACTATTTTCGGAAAAGAAAGAGATGTAGTGATGAATTTGAGATCGGACGGGACGTAGGTTGAAAAGTCGGGCGGGATACCTAGCCGTGCTTGTCCCGTGTTGGTCGCTTAAGGACCGTCCGTTGTTTGGCCCGAGTGAAATCGGGACTTTTTGAACGCAAGTTGCGCCGAGGCCGTTTGGGTCAATGGCACGCCTCGATTGGCGATCATCCTGTGTCGACGAAACTAATCGCCACATGCCCCGTAAGCCCGATCTCGGGTGTGCCAAATCGGGAATGGACAACCGCGCACCTTTGGGAGTGGAGAGATGGCGGGGTAGCATGTACCCACCCTACGGGTCAAACCGTCATTAGGGCCGGGGGTAGGGAGGTGGAGTACTCGTGCTCTCGGTGGCGATGGACCCAATCCCGTTTTTGGACGAATCGAGTGAGGGTTGATATATGCAAGCTTAAGTGCTACATATGTCGTGTGGTTAGGGATCCCCACCGGGTATAATCGGTTCATGAATCGCCGTTGCTTCTGGAGAAGGAGACCCGATTCCCGACCTTTATCGTAGTAAATGATGGAATATGTTTTTGAGGAAAGAAAGTTGGAATAAGAAAAAAATATGTTTGCTCTTGAATAGGATAACCTAGAGTATATGAGCTACTAATCTAAATTAAAAATATTGAAAGTAAGGATTCACTTATAGTAAGTTTTTTACGCAAAAAGTCCTTGATTCTTGCTAAAACCTTACCTTGACTCCTAAGACCAGCATTCCTGAGTCTTCCCCTCTTTTCTTGGTCGGGTAAGTCTTGTTGAGTACTCCCGTACTCAAGGTTTGTTAACCCCCTCATTGCAGTCTTGACTCGTCTTTGTTTAACCAAAATTATGTTGGTGGGCTCGACATGATCTGGTGTCTGTAACACCCCTGGTGTTACTCGACTAAAATCTTGACATGTCATCATGATTATCATAAAGCATGCATAATTAGAAAATTTGAAATGCATTGAAATTAAAATGAGTTTATATTTTAGAGAATGATTGTGCTTAAGAATTTTAGAGTGATTTAATGTTAATTTATGTTTTTGATCCTAAGTGTGATGTTGGATGATGGTTGGATAGTATAGGTTGGGAATCTGAAATTTGAATCAAATTCAAGTTTGAATTGAACTCAGAAAAACCTAATTTCTATTCTTTCTTTTACCCCTTTTCTTTTATTCAAAATTTATAAAGAATTTGGGTATGGTTATTAAAGCAATTTTGTAGAGTTTTCAAAGTTGAACAAAGTTGGTATTTTGAGTTTTCAAAGTTTGGTTCAAAAATTTAGAGTAATTTTAAAAATACCAAAACTAGGGTTTTGTCCCCTTTTGATTTAAAAACCCTAATTCAAAATCTAAGCAAAATTTGCAAAAACTTTCAAAAGTGAGTTTGTAGATCTTGTTGGGATGAGCAAAAGTCATGTACAAAGTTTTTCAAGTTGTTATATGTTTTTAAAAGTAATTTTGAATTCAAATTTCAAAATTTTGAACTTTTTCAAAAGTCATATTTAGAGGCCGAATTTGAAAATCTTCTAATTGTGAAAATTGTAGATCTTGAAAAATTAGGCTAAGTCACTTTTTGGAGTTTTTGAAGTTCAGTTCAAATTTGAGGAGAATTTGATGAAATTTAGAGAAGATAGAGTTTAGGGTTAACAGTGAACGCTGATTTGCCTGTTCCCCCCATACCGGCCGGCCGCCGGCGTCGCCGTGGCCGTTCTCGCGCCTTCGACGCCCGCCGCACGTCACCCGCCTAGGCCGGCCGCCTTCGCGTCGCCCGCCCACCCGCCATCCCTCCTTTGCCCTATAAAAGCCACCGTCGGCGCCGTTCTTCCCTTTCTTCCTCCTCCGGCCGCAAAGGAAAAACCTCCGCCCCTTTCGCTTGCCGTGCCGTCGAGCCTCCAATCCGTCCAATTAGCTTAGCCATCGTGTTGCGCAACTTCCTTGCGCGTCGTTTGAGCTAGCTCTAGTCCCGCCAGAGCGCCCGCCGCCCCCGCGCCGTCTTCTCCACGGCCGCCGGGGGCCGCCGCCACAAGACCACCTCGTCGTCGTCGGGTCGTCTCGGTGAGACTCGTACAAAACCATCTAGAGCTCTAGCGACGCCTTGAGATCGCGTGGTCATGATGCGCGCTCGGTCGTTTTGTGTTCGCCCCCCACGAGACACGCCGACGCCGTTGTTGCCACCGGGAGCACCGCCCGCCGCCGCTACCACCGTCGCCGACCATCCTCCGCCTCGTCTCCGTCCCAAACCAACGTGAGCATCGTCGCCGGGGGTGAGCTTGTAGTCATGTTCCGTGTCGATCGTTTTCTAGTTTTCAAGCCGTAGCCGCCCGGAACGCGCTTGCCGCCGACGAGCCGACGTTGCCTCTCCGCCCGAGCCGCCTTAGCTAGGGGTCGGTTTGGGTTCGATTAAGTGGGAAATAGGATCGCTCGGGTTGTTGGAGATGATCTTTTCACCCGTCGTCGGGGGAAAGCCCGGGGAGCTCTTCCGGCCGCGTGGCCACGCCGCCGTGCCGCCATGGCCGCTCGGGTGGTCATGCCCTGCCTTAGGTGTCGGGTTTTGGGCGTCGGCGTGTCGCGAGGTCGTGGGGGTCGCGTAGAGTCAAGCCGCGTCGCCGGAGACCTCACCGCCGGCGAAGTTCTCGCCGGTCAACTCCGGTGCCGCCGCGGGTCGGGCCAAGGGCGGGTCGGTTGTTGGGCCGCATCGCATCAGCAAAGAGGCTGGGCCGCACGATCTTCGGGTCAGCGGGATGTTGGGCCGGTTTCGCCTGAGGGTCCGTTTTGTTTTAAATCTTGATTTATCTAATTTTCCTTTGTTTTGAATAGTCTTGATTCTTTCAAAATTCATAGAAATTTGAAAATAGCTCCTTAAATTCTGAAAATTTTTGTAGAAGCTTCTTATGAGTATATGAATCCATGAAAAATTTGAAACTTTGATTTTGAGTAGTTTTTGCATGATTTAAAAATACAAATTTTAATTGAAAAATGCATCTTCCTTGATTTTTAATAATTATTTTATTTATCCAAAAATCATGAAATTTATTTTGGTACTGTTTTTATGACATGACCTACCTGCACAAAATTTTTGAGCTTGTTTTGAGAAAGTTAAATTTTTATTATTTCATGCCCTATTATTTTATGCGTGTTTCATATTTTGTTTAGTGTCAAATAAATTCGGTTTTGTGTGACTTCGGGGGTTGTTTTGTGAATCTTAGATTGTACCATATTAAGTGGTCCTTGAGAACTCCTTAGGCAATGGTGATGATATCTTGTAGAGTAGTTTAACAAGTTGGTTTTATTGGGTTGCAACTTTATCGTGAAGGAAAGTTGTACTCAAGTTGTTATCATTTCATGCACCCGCAAGCATCATATTTAAATATATGGCATCATGTTGAGGCATACGTTATTTCGTGTAGTGAACGAGATCGAGAGTGTCAAGTCCGAGCCGGTCTCGAGGAGG
This sequence comes from Hyparrhenia diplandra, assembly GCA_015847255.1. Classification (NCBI taxonomy): domain Eukaryota; kingdom Viridiplantae; phylum Streptophyta; class Magnoliopsida; order Poales; family Poaceae; genus Hyparrhenia; species Hyparrhenia diplandra. The sequence continues at coordinate 21,202 of JADLZK010009539.1, read as the reverse complement.
TTCTTTATCCAGTGGAAGCGGGTTCGGATTTCTCTGGGTTTTCTCAAGAACTAGTTTATTCCGTCAACGAAGGCAAGCCCCCGGTTACATTACACCTTTCCTTGATATTTTAAAAGTTTTATATCACTTATGTTTATACTATGTTGCATTACGTTATTAGGAGTTGAGTAATAACCTAATTGCCGCATTACCATCCTTGTTTATTTCAATACCATCCTTGATAACCTTGTTTCATTCGAAAATGCTTAGTGATGCTTAGCCCTCGCTTAATTAGTTAAGCTTTTTCATCAAAATGTTTATTTGAGAAGATGGTACTGTTTTTGGAAAAAGAAAGAGATGTAGTGATGAATTTGAGATCGGGCCGGGGCGTAGGTTGAAAGCCATGGGATACCTAGCCGTGCTTGTCCCGTGTTGGTCGCTTTAAGGACCGTCCGTTGTTTGGATTGTTAAGTTCGGGACTTTTTTGAACGCAAGTTGCGCTGAGGCCGTTTGGGTCAATGGCACGTCGATCGGCGATCACCCCGGTCGATCGACCCTAACTAGCCACATACTCCGGTAAGCCGGGATCTCGGTGGAGCCAAATCGGGAATGGCAACCACGCACCGGGAGTGGAGAGATGGCGGGAGTAGCGTGTACCCACCCTCTTCGGTCAAACCGTCATTAGGGCGAGGTAGGGAGGTGGAGTCTTGTGCTCGGGTGGCGCAGCCCTCGTTCCCGTTTTGGACAAATCGAGAAAAAGGTTGATATATGCAAGTTTGGGTGCTACATATGTCGTGTGGTTAGGGATCCCCACCGGGTATAATCGGTTCATGAATCGCCGTTGCTTCGGTTATGGAGACCCGTTCTTACTCGCCCATTCATCGTAGTAAATGATGGAATATTTTTTTAGAAAAGAGAGTTGGAATAAGAGAATATGTTTACTCTAGAATAGGATAACCTAGAGTATAAGAGTTACTAATCTGATTTTTAAAAATATTGAAAGTAAGGATACACTTTAGTAAGCTTTTCTGCAAAAGAGTCTTTGATTCTTGCTAAATCCTTACCTTGACTCCTAAGACCAAAGATTCCCGAGTCTTCTCCTCTTTTCTTGGTCGGGTAAGTCTTGTTGAGTACCCCCATACTCGTGGTTCTTTTGACCCTTGTTGCGGGGAGCCGTCATGAGCAAAGGCTTGTTTTGGTCCCTCGCCAGATGACGGTGTACCGGAAGAAGAGGGCGAGTAGAGTTAAACCCTCGAGGCGAGGGGTTGTCGGTGTTTATATGTATAAAGTTACTCCAATAATATCGGGCTTGTAATAATGATACTTAAGTTTGAGTATTTGAACAAATGGTTTGTAAACCTATGGTTATGTAATCCTTCCGCCGTACTCGATGTATTTGAATAAAGTGTTGTATCTTTGGAGTGACTTGTTAATGAGATCCCTGTTCGAAAATTAATAGCACTTTCTAGATTATTGGGAACTTCGTACATAATGATCGAGAGGTCTTAATGACGATGATAAGTGCATGTGGGCCCCGTAATTTAGGAGGTTACATTACAGTGTCTTCTAGTTCTACCTAGCTTCCACAAATTAAGTTAAGTTCTCTTAAATGTAACTTACTCACATTTTGTAAAATTAATGTTATTATTTTTTCCGCACTCGATTTATATTTTTATAACAAATGTTGTAATGTGTAGCTACTCCTTTGTTGATCCTGGTATGAGTGGTGTAATCGGGGTTTCCGATGACACCGACAAAGAGCTTCTTAAGTTATTGGGTGCATCTACACAAATGTCGAGGTCTTTGAGACAATGACAAAAGTGTGGCCCAAAGAATTAGGAGGGTTTCTCATCACGTATAGTGCGGCTGGAGTGTCCTAACCATTAGACTAGGACCCCTTTAGCTCATTTAACTTAAATTAACTATACCTTTGTCCATGAATAATAAGTAGATTGATTTTAAATTCTAAAAATATCCTCTAAACTCCATAACTATACTATAGGTGTCGGATTTGTCTCCCCTCCTACTTACTATAGAAACCGGTATTGGTGAGGTAACCTGTATGACGCCGTGTCAACCGTGTCAAATTTGAGGTTGGTAACTAGACTACTTTGATAGCGGGTGAAATGGACATTATAAAAAATATTCAAATATTCTTTACAAAAATATCCAAAATATTTTTTAAACAACTTCATGATTAAAATACTTAAATGTAGTTTGATTTTACAAAAACTCATTTTAGCTTGGGGAATTCTGAAACCCCACCTGGTACCCAAGTAAGGCCGTGTTTGGTTGAGTTGTGGCTTTTAGAAAAAGCAAAATTGTGTGAAAAGCGTAAGGTCGTTTAGTTAGAGCAGCAGTAAACCGTAGATGGTAGAAGAAATACCTATAATACCCCTAAAAAGCCTATGACGTTTCTATTTTCTATTTTGTATCTAAATGGCTAATTTGTAAAGAAAAAAATATAATTTTTTGTCCATCAACATGATAAAGTGATATGCTCCACATAAATAAAACAAAACATAAATGTTCATACAATATATGCCATCTATTGGGCCGGAGCCACCGTAGGGGAGGACCGTTCTTGGGCCGAGCCACCAAGAAGATGGGGGCAGGGGCTCTTGGGAGATCGTAGCAAGGCCCCTCCCGCCGGAGTTCAAGAAAGAGGACGCGACGCACTAGAGCTGCGGACAAATACCTCATGGGAGGGTGGGGACAGGGCGGCGGCGGAACAGAGACGGGGACACGAGATGTTGCAGCCGGAATAGAAAAGGAGAAAAGAATCGAACCGATATCACATAACCAGTGGCAAGTGAGTAATTTTTTACCTTAAAAATAGCTCGAAACAAGGGTCAAGGATGCTTTTCGATTTACTTAGGTTCTTGCTAGAGTGAAAAGCTGCTTTTAGGTCAAAGCATTCGTGTCTTTTGGGCTCTTTAATTGGCTTTTCACTTTTGACAAAAGCAAAAAATAGATAAAAGCTCAACCAAAAGGGACCTAAATCTTTTAGTTCTTTGACTTTCTCCATGGTCAACTAAGACGTAGGGAATGGAATATGACTCCATATTATCGTTTGGTACAAGTCGTTCTAATCTGCAGTCACATAGTATGGCAACAACAAATATCTCGTATTTACCATGACTAAACGCAAAGTTGTATAACTCGTCATGCAGTATAGCCTATGAGTTCATGAAGGAAACTCTCCATTGTCATGACAATTGGAAGGAGGTGGAGAAAAAATAGGCAAGGAGGCAAAATATCACCCGAATAGGCAAGTGGTTACTATCACTTGCAATATCGCCTACAAATTTGCCAGAGAGCCTCGCGTGGATTCGCGAGGGCGGCCGGGGCGAAGCCTGGCCCGCCGCCGCCCCTCCCCCCACACTCTTCTTCTTCACCTCACCCCGCCGAAGGGCGCCCGAAGCCCGGCAAAACGAGGATGGTGGAGGCGGGTCTCACCTCGGGCAACGCCCGTCTCCCGCTTGGAGGAGGTGGCGCGGAGCCGGTGGTGGTCACCGGAGCTCGTCGGTGGAAGGTCGCGCAGTGGAGTCGGAGACGGGAGGATCCTACTCCCTGCGCCGGATGCGGCATCTAGCGGTGTCGGGCGGGGTCGGGCGGCGGGTTCGGCGTTCCGGCGGCGGCGGTTCTTCCGGGGGCAGTGGATCCGTCCCTACCGTCCGGATCAACGACGCTGGGTGGTGGAGATGTCGGTGGTGAGGTCTTCGAGGTCGTGGTTTGGAGGCGATCGCGGACGGCGCCGGGGCGGTGGCAATGGGAGCGCCGGGGGCGTGGGCGGGAGCGACTTCTCATGGTGGCGCGGCCAAACCGCCCATGCCTAGGCGTTGAGAATGTCGAGTCCCCACTTTTAATGGGTCCTTAACCTTACGTATTAGTGCCGGGATCACGCTAATACGTTGATAAAACAAGAGTGGACACGTGATTTATTAAAAAGGTGCCTGAGCTTTATTGATAGGATAAATAGGTCTTACATAAGTGGCCCGAGGGTCACAATCTTATTACACAACGTTAGGTGGGCATAGGTCTTTGTGGCACTTTATTCATCGAGTCGGCTCTGGCGTTTAGTGGTCCTAGTCTACCACACCCACAAGCATACTTGAGCGTAGGTCGAAACTCTAGTATCGGCATCATAGTCCTAGCAAAGCCGAAAACATCATGTCTAATCCTCCCCGGGGGAAATCCTCACGATCATCGTGGCCGAAGTCCTCCTCTAAGCCGAAGTCCGAAAAATCAACGGGTGAGTACGAAGGTACTTTCGGCAAGTCCAAACCGGGGGTTTGGTGGTTGTTAGGGGTTTGGGCCCTAGCGAGGTCTCTAAAAGCGCCCTTACTAGTTCCCCCGATCAAGTTATATGGTCATCGCTTCACAAAACACAAACGGTTAGCATCAACGAGGGTTAAACTAATCATAGATGATCCGTCCCTAGCGGTTGCCCAATTCCAAGGGCGTGGCTATTGAATAGATTTAAAATAACTCTGCAGAGGTGTACAAAATTTCCCCACACGATGGACATACTCTTCACGGGATCGGCGAGCAAGAATAGTCCAACAAGATCCCGTACCGCCCTCGACCATCCTAGGTTTCCATATAGTTCCCACCACGGGTTTCTCGAGGGGATTGGAAGGATAACCGCCACCCTACGGATGGCGTATCACCCTAGACAATATGGTGATACCAAATCACCCACGGCTTTACGGGTAATACCTAATTACCCAACCTATCTTGTCAACACGTAACCCAATCATAATCATCAATATGTGCCTCTAGCACTGCGCCCACTAGCGCCCACACACTTACGTGGAAGATCGCTCGGCATCCACGCCAACCGGACAATGGGGCCACTCTCCCCACGTCTCGCTCTGATAGACCGTTTGCCTTGCCCGGCCTCTAGGTTAGAAACTATACTTTGACCTAACGGGGTGTGAGATCGAGTCGTCCCATCTCGGCGTGTGGGCGTACGAATGTCGTACTAGGGGATGGTCTATGAACCGGTCCTTAGGGAGAGGCGAGCATCTCTCCGCGGGATTCATCCCGATTGTGACTAGTCTACCTCCATGTAAACCTGTCACCACTCACCTTTTGTTGGATGGTTCACATTATTAATTAGGTTACACTAGTCTTACTTAGTCGGGGTTATATCGTCAAGCATCATCTCATTCACATGGCAACATAAATCATGATTATCCTCTTATAAAGTAGGTTGGTTATTTTTAGGTCAACATTATTAAGGGAGCGGGGTAAGGACTTGCCTTGGTTACCGTTGTCGTCCTGGCTTCGAGGGTGTAGTCCGGATCGTCTAGTTCGGGATGGAGGTCTTAAATCGGCTACTCACTCGTCTGTGCGGGCGATTACACAAAATTAATAGGGTAATTGAATAGCGACAAAAGCGAACCAGGTGATAATAGATAAAACCAAGTAGAAATGGATAAAGCTCGAATTTAGAAAAATAAATGTAAGTGGTTCGACCCGATTTGGAGTTCACGGTTCGGAAGTTATGATTTTCCTAAGTTTAATTCCGATTAATAAACATGGTGGGATTTTTATGTCATTATTTTATTAATGTAAAAATATAATAAAAATCATGACAATTATCTCCACAAGATCTAGTTTATTTACATATTTTTTCCCGGAATTTTAAAGTGCGGAACATGTACTTATAGCGGTAGGGGTGCGGTTCTCGGGTAGACTCGGCATTTTCCACCTGTTTCCCTCTGTGTGCTCGCCATCGGGGCCGACCAGCGGGCCCGGCTGACCCACGTGGCCGTAGCGAAATGAGGCGGCGTGGCGGGGGTGACACGCGGTGGCTCTGGTTGGCTCCGTTCGTCGCCGTCCGCGGTGTCCGGGGCCGAGTCGGGGCGCGGCGAATCCCGTCGTGCCCGACGGCGGCGCTCCCGGCGCCCCGCCGGAAGAACCTTTCCGCCCTCGGAAGCTTCGCCGCGAGGGTCCGTAGGGACACCCCACGTCGTCCCGGACTCGGTGGTGGTGGTCGGGGCGGCGAGCAAAGACTCCCACCTCGGTGGCGGCGTGAGCGGCCGGGATGGGGGCGACGGTGGCTCCCGTCGCGGGCTGGGTCGCACAATAGGATTTGGCGGTGAGGGAAAAAGATAGGGAGAGGGGTTTGGGGAAGCGTGCACGAGCTTCGCCAATTGCTCTAGGCGTCGACCACGGCGGCGCCTTCCTCGAGACCTAGTTCGCGACGGCGGAATTTGGATTTAGGGGAAACTCGGACTGCGCCGAGGGAAGGGGAGAGGGGTTGCAAGCGCGAGCACCGCGTGTTCCTACCTCTTGCGGAGCTCTTACTGCTGGCAGTGCGAGGTCGAGAGGCTCGCCGAGGCGGGGCTATTTATAGCCTTGGCAGTGGGGTGCTTTCGGCGAGGTGTTTCCGCCAAGCCCCGATCTTTTTCCGGCAACCGGCGCTGTGCTCGTGGACTTCCAGGTGGCTCCTCTGCTCGCCTCGGTGTCCGGTTCCCGGTCGGCTAGCTGGTCACATGTTGTGGTCTTCGTCAGTGGCGCCGTGGCAGTGGCAATGGCGTCGGGTTGCTCTTGTGCTGGGTCGCGCGAGTGGCTGATGCCGGCAAGGTGTGCGTGCGGTTCAGCGATGGCCACGTGTTCCGGTCGTCGTGGTCGTGCTTCGGTGCTTGGCGGGGCTCGCCCAGCAAGCTCGAGTGGCTCGTCTGGCGGTGCGTCGCCGCGCGGCTATGCGCCTTAGGTCGCGGCTTAAGGTGGTGGCATGCGTCCGTCCGGTTCTTGAAGGCCGATGCTCCACCGCTCCCCGGTCTCCTCCTCTTCCGGCTCTGGTACGGCGGATCGGTCACCGGGGCCGACGGGGGCCGCGGCCCGAAGTCATCGTCGACATTGGCGCGGGGAGGAAGAAGGGGTCGGGTCCCGCTCGTCGGTGATGGAGCAGGGGAGAGAAGGAAGAGAGGGGGATGGGCCGAGCGGCCCTGGTTGGGCCGGCCACGCTGAGGGGGAAGAGAAGAGGGAGGGAAGGTGGGAAGGGAAGTGGGCTTGGCGGTTTGACTTCCTCCTTTCTTCTTCTTTTCTTTCTTCCTTTTCTTTTCTTTCTCTCTCATTTTCTTATTCTCTTATTCTTGTAACTCCATTTTAGGTTTCACCAAAAATTCGAAAATAATTTTAGGAAGTCACGATGAATAGAAACCATCAAAGTGTCGTTGAAAACACGATTATCGAAAAGTTCAATTTTTAGCGAATTTTAAAAAGTCAAAAATCGGGGTGTTCTGAGAGAACCCGGTCTTGGGCTGATCCGGAGACCCTGGGCGTTAGGCGTCGCCGATCGTCAACCATGGTGGCGGTGATTTCGGACGGCGGCGACAGAGAAGCGGAATTGGTTGGCCGTATTGGGGATGCGTGATTCGGCGTCTAGGCATTCGGATCGGAACCCGGTGGCGGCCATGTGGCTTCCACAAATAAGTTCGTCAAAGGTGGAGGAGTTGGGGAAAGGGCGGCGAGGTTGGCGGTGGACGTCGGCATTTGCTCCCGTCGAGTTTCGACGATAGTGCACGTCGGCTGGCGTTTGGCGTAACGGCATGGCCCCGGGACATGGCGTTGGCAGCGCCGCTTACTGCGGCGGTGGCGTCCGAGGCGCCACTTTCCTCGCCGGAGGCGCCGTCTTTTCTTCAAGTGGATCTCTCGCGGGTGAAACCAACACCGTGGGTGGGCGGCGATGGCGTCTTTGGATGACATTTTCTCGTTGGAGACGTCGTTTGTGGAAGATCCATTGGGTGTCGGTGGCGCCCGACATCAAGGTGGCGACTCATCGCACACGCTTACGGGGCCTTATGCGTTGTCGGGATCCGGAGTCTCCAATGGTGGACGAGTTACCGTTGTTTTCTTTTTTATTTGTGCTGTTTTCGGATGACTTTGTTTTACCCCAAACAACGTCTTTCGGTTGTAATTTTGTTGGCCTGATGCATCCTCGGATGACTGAAGGAAATATAATTTTCTTTATCTAAAAAAAAATACTATAAATAAACATAAAAAAATGCATCCGCACTACCACGTGTTTATTAGATGCATAGAAGGAACCACCACGTGTTTATTGGCTATTACGGAGGACTTCGGATTCGGTGCCTTTACTACGGCAAGGCCGCGCTTACCTTCTTGATGCGTCTCTCCACCGCTCGGATCAAATCCATCGGCTCTCGGCAAATTATCCCATCTCTCATTAAGTCCTCACGGGACGAGCCTCGGCGCCTTTATGCGTCATGCGCCCGCGCCGCCGCCGCCCTTCGGCTACGCCGCTAGCCTCCTCGCCTCAGCGCCTTCTTTGGGCGCCACCCGCGCCCGCCGCCATCCTCGGCCAAAGCGCCGGCACCCTGCCAAACACGGGCGCCTCGGCGGGCGCTCGGCACCCGCCCTCACTGCGAGCACGAACACGGCCACCCCTCGACGCCGTTGCTAGCGGGGCAGCCCAACCGTCGCGTTGGTGCTGCCCCTCCTCCCCTCCCACCACACCCACGCCGCTCGTCGAGCTCGTCCGGCTCTGGCGACTCCGGGCGCCGGGAGGCCTAGGAAACGGAGTGAGCCAGCGCCGGCGCCTTGTCATCGCCATTGGTATCACGGGGCCGACTCAGGCTGCTTCAGGAGGCCTAGGAAACGGGAGTGAGCCAGCGCCCGCCCTTGTCATCGCCATTGACCGGCCACGCGGCAGCGGCTGGAGGCAGCAGGAGATCAATCCCTCGTGCACTGGTTCGTCTCCGAGGTCCTTGCTTCCATGGAGATGGACTGCGTAGGCATGCTGAGTTGCTGACAGAATGGTTTCTGAAGAGCTCATTCTTAATGTAATTAGCTCTTCAGATTAGTTTAGAAATTGCTTCCTGTAAACATGCCAGATTGTACTGGTATATATGATGAATTGAGAGACCTTATATTGATCTTGTGAAGTACTGAAATCTGGAAATCGAAATGGCACATTTTGATGCTACTGATTTGTGTTCAGAGACAATAGGTATTCATTCAGTGAAGACAAAAATACACACATTTGCACTCAAACAGAGCCATTTTGGCAAGCACATATTTAAAATCATTCAAAGCACCTTCAGGTTTTTGTGCCCCAGCAAGTTGTGATATTACTGAACTAGCACTATATGCTTCTACTAAAATTATATAGGCCATTTTCAGATATACAATTAGGCTACAAAAGACTATAGTTAGTCCTGTCCAAAATACTATCTAACCATCCTATACACACTAGAACTGAAGGTTTTCTTCGCCATAAGTTGTAGCTCTTATGAGCTGATGAAAATCGCCAAGGACATTGCAATCTTGAGACTCCAGAACTTCATCTCTGTTGCTGCCATCATTTTCCAATTCAACTTGGCGCTGTACAACATCATTTTTGTTTTGAGGCTGCTAATAAAAATTCAACCAATTAGTTTTGATCGGAATGACAACAGGATACATTATGTAGGTTGCAAGTTTGCAACATACCTTTGTTCCTTTTTTCTTTGGTTTGGCAGATTTTGCTTGCTTGCGCTTCCCCTTTTTTTTTTTAACTTTTGCTTGCTTGCGCTTCCCCTTTTTTTTAACTTATCCAACCAAGTCAACTTTCTCTTCAAATTTTTTGACTGGACCTCCTTTTTCTTTAGCTTTGCTGCACTAAGCAAATCATCTATTTGGTTCACATTTGGGTCAGCATTTTCTTGTTCATTTGCTGGTTTTTCATTCATAGCATAGCTGGATACTAGATGCATTGTTCATTTGCTGGTTTTTATGAGTATATTCAGATGAGCACAGGCAAAAGCTATAGCAACCACAGTACACAGAATTTGACGAACTTTTACAGGGAATCGAAACTTTGACGTGGCTGGCTGCAGTAGTAGTTATGCCATACTATGTGAATAGCATGCCGGATGTACAGAAGACGATATTATACTCTTTCAATTCAGAAAAAAAAAAACAATGCACTTCTATTATAGTACCAGAGTCAAAGCTATTCAATTTGACCAATGTATATAAAAAAAGTATCAACAATTAATATACCAAATCAAAACCATTAGATTCTTAATTACAAATATTTTAATAGTAAACCTGTTTCATATCATAAATATTGGGGTTTTTCATAAATTTGTTCAAACTTTATATAGTTTCACTAAGGAGAAAACTAGAATTGCACCTTTTTCTAGTACGGAGGTAATCAAAATGTGTTGACTTTGTCTCCACAGGTGCCCTAACAGGTTGCCATGTCTGCTACCAGTGCTGAAGCCATTAGACCGATGAGACATTTCAAGCTTTCAACAAACTCAAAAAGTGCTGTTAATAGCACATGGTAAGGGTAAGTTGATACTAATCAGATGAACTGCCACAAATCAGGATCCCTAGATGTTCTGTGGTACATACTCGTGTACAGACACCATAATCCCAAGCAATACAAATGAACGGGACAGTGATAAGTGGCTATAATGACATAAGAATGGCAAATATCGTACAAGTTCAGGCAACTGACATAACAATGGTAAATATTCAATTACACCAGTATCAAAAAGACATGAATACATTCTACCAAAATTGTATATCTTCTTCCCTCAAAAACAAATATAAATATCTTCTTCCCTCAAAAAAATATATATATTATATATATATATATATATCTTCTTTGTTGGCGGCTTTTGTTTGGTTTCACCTAACTTTGCACAACTCGCTTTCCAGGCTTCATTGTATTTTACTATTGTTCTTTTTATTCTTATCAAAATCATATAAACACATCAATTCAATAAGGAATACAGATCCCACAGGAGTAATAGAAGCAATGTTTTTATTCTTACCAAAACCATATAAACACAGCAATTCAATAAGGAACACGGAAATATTAGCCATCCCACAGGAGTAACAGAAGTTACAGAAGCACTATACCTCTGTGCTACAAACATCACAATAAGGAACATAGTCAGCTCGAATTCAAATTTAGGCATAGCAAGCCATTAGCGCATTTACCCAACTAGTAAAAAAGAATCGACATAATTCGCATGATAGCATCCTGTCAGATTTTATAGTTAACTAATTACCTCTGGCAGATTATTATAAAAGCCCAAAAGGGGAAGTATTATCAGCAGATTATTCAACAACAACAATGAACACTCCCCAGTAAAATAAGGAAAAAAAAAGATGGTGTAGCAAGTGGAATTGGGACCTAATACATTGGCACACATCTCAACTGAAGTCAGTAGATAGCATTCATGTAACTCCACAGGCAATTCCACCATTTTATGGCATGAAATTAAAAAAAAAAAAACAGTAGCTGATAAAGCAAGACACAACAATCATAAACTAAAGCACTTAAAAAGTTATAAATGATTGTACCTTTTAAAACTTGACTAAATCTTGTTCTAAACAAGATGTTTTGATGATAGGAGGGAGTAGCAAAATATGACAATTAAACCACATAAGGAAGGATTAGGATCAACCTTGGAAGAAGTGGAAAACCATAATTGATCAACTGTTTGGAGAATGAACAGGTAAACCCAGAACTGCCTTACACCTCAACAAATGTGTTCAGCAATATCATCTAACCAAAGCACAAGGAGTAATTTAGCATATTCTTAATCTTATTCTTTTTTTACCCATGTTTTGATGATAGGAGGGGGTAGCAAAATATGACAATTAAACCACATAAGGAAGGATTAGGATCAACCTTGGAAAAAGTGGAAAACCATAATTGATCAACTGTTTGGAGAATGAACAGGTAAACCCAGAACTGCCTTACACCTCAACAAATGTGTTCAGCAATATCATCTAACCAAAGCACAAGGAGTAATTTAGCATATTCTTAGTCTTATTCTTTTTTTGCCTGCCTCCATAAGGACCATAACTATTCAAGCAACGATAATAAGCACAGAATCGAACTCTGACCCTGAACAGGCGCCAAGTATGGTGGGAAGAGTTCATGCCCATGCAAATAAAGAAACAAGTTGATAATAACCGTGCAATGAGTCACAGGAATGATAAATAATGATGATGAGCTGATGAAACAGAACTGGAGTGGGAAGACGAAGAGGGCAGAGGTTACCAAAGTAGTCAAAAGAGCTTAGCTCAACTCTGTCAAGCGAAGAACAGGTGGAGTATATTAAAAATAATTAGCATATAAACCCCTGATTGTACAAAGTGGAAGATAGGATAGTAAACTGACCACTTGAATTTCACAATTACAGATGAGACCTTTGGAGGCCCGACCACAAAAAAAAATCAGTAAGGTATATAATCTGGCATCCGCAAATCCTTCCTCTCTTGATACAGCCACAACTTTAAGCTGCAGATGTGTTACATAATGTTTGAAGTGAGTTACGTAAACTTTCCAAGAAATCCTTCAAGAATTAGCCATCAATTGAAGTCTAATTGGTAACAGAAATCATCAGGACCAGGTCTAATAGAGCACACTATTCCTAAAGAGGTATCTAGTCTAACAAATCCTGGCAAGAACATAGTGACAATTCAGTAGTTCTCACAAGGAATGACTACTGAAGCAATAATAATTTACAATAAATAGGCTCACGGATATGAATATATCAACACAGGTGCAAGGATCAGTAGACCAAGCAACAATGTTAAGAACCTAGTGCCTTCAGTAGACCACCTAATAGAAACTAAAAATGCTTCACGCCTCAGACTAATTTGATTCCTAGATTGTAGAAATGTTTCTACATTGTTAACATATGTAACCAGAAATTTTTTTCCTGTCAGGTTGCACTGTTGAAAACGAGCAGGCTATATCTATAAGACAAGGTGAGCTAACTAAAGGAAGGACCAGAGGGTGCTAGCACATTTAAATAAGAAATTAATAAACATATGGATGACCTCATTTTTTACATGATAATACATCAGCAGAGGGAACAGGCTCCTCGGCATTTTACCTTACAATTCCCATTAAGAGGGCATTGATTTCCTTGCGAAAATAAAAAGGCACGGTCCCTTCACTTCATTCAACTCTTGCAAAGAAAATGAAAAGATCAAAAGAAAATGCACTACTTGACAAGAGGATATAAAATGTCACTCATATCTAATTGATTACTTAGATTACAAGTCAACAATTTATAATACTTTACATGTGTCAGAGGTGAAACTTGGTGTATGCAAAGGCAGACGTTTTAGATGAACTGAGCGTGCATTAGATATGCACCTTATAATGATGGGAGATTAGAATATGACAGTTCTGGAAGAGAGCTAACCCTGCCATTTGAACACTAGCTGCCTGGAACTTAAGTAAAATTTCCGTTCCCCTTTGATCCCTTGCCTGTTATAGAACATAATAAGCTGTCACCGCACACCGAGTAGACGGGATACTTCTCTGTCCAGTTGTACACCTCACCTCGGAACATGTTTACTCACTCAAAAACTGTCATTTGCAGCAAGACTGATCTGGTTCCAGATCAGCCAAAAAAGGCCACGATCTCCTATGTTCTCTTGTTCTTTCATCTGTTGCTCCACCAGGGGGTCAGGGCTCTTCATGTACTTCTTGATCCTCCTGTATGTCCAAGAATGTAATATACAGCCATATTAATAAAACATTCAATTTAGGTATTTCGAGTTTGGAAGTCAAACAATGAAGTAACTATTACCTGTCTTGTTCATTCAGAGCAGGAAATGTTGGCATGAATTCCTTCGTCTTGGGCAGAGGAACTTCACGGAACCAGTCATGGTTCAATGCATCATCAGCAGATATGCGCTGTATAAAAGGAACAGGTCTATTAAGGACATGAAAAATGTGGACAGAAGAATCAGGTACTGCGCTAGAGAACGTGTTTTACCTTCTCAGGGTCATACGTCAGCAACCTATTTAGCAGGTCAAACCCAGCTTCTGACAAGGTCAAGCCTCCGGTGAAGGATACAGCTGGAAATTTATCCCTTAATCTATTGTACCTAATGTAACAAAACGAAAGTAAGACTAAGACCTCCATGAAAGTGAACCACCGCATTCAAAACACAAAAATAGCAGCTATAAAGATTGGTTGCCACTTACGGTCGCTTTACAAAGTTGCCTTTGGCGCCTGGTAATTTGGAAAAACCATGCCATCGCTCCTCATTGGGTGTGCCGAGTATCCTAAATATCTAGAGTAGAAGTTAAATGCCATTAGAATTCAGTGATGTAGTTATAACAAACAAATTATAGATCGCACACCATGTGTCCATATACCTTATCAAGTTGATCTATCTCCGACTTCCCAGTGAAGAGTGGCTCTTTTAACAAGAGTTCTGCCATTATGCAACCTAATGACCACATATCAATGGCAGTAGAATACTCCTTTGCTCCTAATAGTAGTTCCGTGCCCTGTAATTATAAGGAGCAAACAATTAGTCATGATTGTACATGTGAGAATGTCATCAAATCGTGATGTCAAAATGCATAGGACATTTGAGAAATCTTATGCTGGCTGATAACATACCTGTACCACAAAGTCACAACTGGTTGGGTGTAAGGCTTTAGCAGGCTGCCATATTGACGAGAGAGTCCAAAATCACATATTTTCAACTCACCGCGGTTATTCAAGAGGAGATTCGATGTCTTGAGATCCCTACAAAGCAACACTAACATTATTACATACATACAGAAAGCATAGAACCATTTTATGCAGAACAACAATGAATAAGAATCAGTAGTTGGTCATTACCTGTGAAGTACCCAATTGTCATGAAGATACTTCACACCCTCTAGGAGCTGAAGCATCAAACATTTTACCTCACTTTGGGTATATGGTTGCTTCATAGCCTCCATGACACCCTTAAGGTCATGCTCCATGTACTCCATTACCAAAAAAGTATCATCATCATGACCACCAACAACTACTTCCTTGACATCCACAATTGAGGGGTGATCAAAGGATAGAAGGATATTGATTTCTCTGAGAGAAGTCAATGGAAAACCTTCACGTCCCTTTTCCTTATCCACCTTGACCTTCTTCAATGCAACTATCTCACCAGTTTTTTTGTCCCTCACCCTAAATACAACTCCATATGTACCCTCATTGATTGTATTGATCCTCTCAAACTCATCTATACTCCTACAGCCCTGAAGCATGTTAAAGCACCTACGTTGTGGTTGTACAGCCTCAGGTGTTGCAGACCTACGCATATCACTCCTGGAACGAGTATCCAGGGAACAACCAGCAGAAGAATCAATGTCATCCTCTTTTTCAACATCCATGCAGTCACCCCCATCAACCTCGATATTACAGTTTTCACTACCCATCGAGTTAGACGAACTTGAGGAACTTCTTCTTGATGTTTTACTGCCCATCGCTTCTCCCAACTCTGGGCTTATGACTTTCTTTGTGGATTTTTGTTCAGGTAAATGAGCAGGTGAGACACTTTTCTTCTTCTTCTTGGGCACAATCACCTCTTCCTCCTCTTCATCAGCATCCACCCACCTGGAAGTAAAAATGTTTCTCGTTGCACAATCCTCTTCCTCCTCTGTAATCCCATCCCTCCTTTCAGCGTCATTTGGAACCACCAAAACTTCCGAATTCATTGGTAAGCACCCACCAGCCGACTGCACAAGGGTCGTGTCTGAGTCTGACAAAGGAGGCGGCGAAGGAAGAGGGAGCTCAGCAGCTAAGGCATCAGGTCCTCTCCTGCTCCACACCCCATCTTCTCTTGCCTGCAGCTTTGAATCATTCCTAACGTGCAATCCAGGTGAGTGCTTCCTCTTCTTGCTTGGTGGCAACGCACCTCCATCCCTGCAGACCCCCAGAACCGCATCCTCCCTCAGTACTGGTGGGCGCCCACCAGACTCGAGCCGCTATCGCTTGAGACCTCACCAGGCTCCTTATCGTCCTTCCTTCTCGAAGAAGGTCGGCTCCTCGGTGGCGGGTACGGCGAGCGGTGGCGGCTGTACCCGTCGGACGCCTCACGGCCCCTGCTGCCGCCATCACGGCGGCGTTCCGCGTCGCGGTCGCGGCTCGGGCGGCGGTACTCCTTGCTCCTCCTGGAACGCTCTAGGTCGAGCTCCCGCCTCCTGGACACGTCGTGGCTCCTGTAACCCCCGTGCCTCGCCGCAGCCATGGAGCGCAGGCAGGAATTTCCCCGGAACGGAATCGATCCGAAGCAAACCCCAAAATTAGAGGCGGAATTCGACGACAAACCCTAGATCCCTTCCTAAAACAGAAAATCCCACAGAAAAAAAAAATTGGAATCGAATTGAGGAATCAGGGAACTGTCACTCTGATCTGAGCGACTTCGCTCGCGTCGAACGCGATAAGCTAATTGGGAAGGGGCGACGCCGGACGCCGGACGGCGGGCGGGCGGGCGGCGGAGAGAACGCGGGTTGAGGGCTGCTGCTGGGGCTCAGAGGCAGGTATAGGTAGAGGGGATTGACGAGGCCACAAGAGGCAACTCGGCAAAAACGTGTTGTCCACTCGTTCTTATCGCTTGATTTGATTGCCGGAGATACCGCGTCGGACGAGGGCTCCAAGCGGCCCAGTGTATGGCAGGTGGGGTTGTGACGTTACGAACTTGGTCTGGTCCAAGTTGTCAGTGAGGTTGGAGCGGCTAACGAGTAATGACGGATGCCTCTGGGGATCAGGTGGAAGCAAACTTCATTTTGCCGACTGCGATGTGGGACACGGTCTGAATTTGGCATGTCGGAAATCAGATTCAGAGTTTCCACCCGCTCTGAGCGCAGACTTTCTTTTACTTTACCAAATGCATAGAATATGCTTCGGAAAAACAAAAGGAAAATATGCTTGAAAAAAAAAAAGTATGAAATAGAAAATACTATAAAAAAAAAAAGGCATGGCATGATGTCTAGTCGTAGAGAACGTGTGAATGTCGAAGATCATGTGAACACAACTCACAAAGTGATGACCATATATTGTGGCAACACTTTCCTAGGTTTAAATTATAAATCATTTATGAACTATTATGGTTGATCCATTTTCTTATATATCTGGCATATTATTGTATTTAGATGCATAATTAAATAGATATATTAAAAAAATCAATGTGACTTGCAATTTTAATTAAATAGATAAAGGGTGTGTTTAGTTCCCAACTTTTGTCCAGAATTTCCATCACATCGAAACACTAAGAGGGTGTTTGGTTGCGGCCGTCGACCGCCACAACTAAGTTAAGGCTGCCACAGTATTGACGCATCTGTTTGGTTGATTAAAAGCTTTAGGCTCGCCACAACTTTTCCAACGCAACCGAAGCAGCAAATCTCGCCGAACCTTAGGCGGTCAATTTCATCGCCGCAACTTCGGCAGGCCACCGTGTGGCATGGTGAATTATGGTCTAAACCAAATAGGCCCTAAGTGCACCAGAAGACACATGTCTAGAGTATGAAATGTAGGTAACAAAATAACTAATTGCACAATTTAGATTTACATTATAAGGCGATTCTTTTGAGCTTAGTTACCCCATGGTAGAATAATATTTACCACAAACAAAACGAAAAAAAGTCTACCAGTGTTTTTCAGTTCGCTACAATGTCAATTTTCAAGGATCTAAACACACCCGAAGTACATGACGAGAACTAAATCGAACATCTAATAAGATCAAAACAAAACTGAAATGTTGAGTTACAATGTGGTCTAGCTATGGTTAACCTAGTCTTTTTTTTTCTTGTTTGCTAATTAGTCCTAAAGTTATTAAGAATTGATTCTTTCACGGATAAAGTGAGCACTCCTATAAGTAACCGAATTTATTTATTTATTTGGTTTCAAGTTCAGTTAATTGAACTATCAAGAAAGCTCCAAAAGGCACAAGATCAGCAAGTCCACAACTCAACCAACTTAGAGTATCCCAACTCAGTCAACTTCCCGGCGGTACTAGCTTATATTTTGCCACACTAAAGAGTTAGTACATCAAAAAAACCTCTCCAACAATATATATTGCAAACACTATGGCTACGTTCTAATTTGTAATCTTCCTTATTTTATTTTTTTCTTTCTCTTTTGTCTCTTGAGGCAGCTTGTTGTAACTTGTTTAATTTTTTTAATAAAAGTCCAGTAGGGGAATCAAACCCCCTCTTATTTCATAAAAACAATGAACATTTATATAGAGATAAATGTATTGATAACATGATGCGCAAAATGCTCCGAACAGTGGGCAAAACAAAATGCACTAATTACTAAACTTCTACTCCGTACTATATAGTCGTGTGCTCCCCTTCTCTATTTTCAGTCAAAATGTAAAATATACGCCGGTCGGCACAGGATAATCCTGTCAGGATTCCAGTTTTCACCCCAACAGACGTTTTTTTTTTGACACCTACCCCTACAAACGTTGGTATCGAATTGGACGGATGCAGCATATCCCCTCGAGATCCTCTCTACTGTCCTCTGCCATCTTTGTTTTTTTATAGTAGTATATCTGGGAGATATATAATGTTTTGTAGTACTGTCTTCAGTTTTGACGCGTCGCCACTGCCGTCTCCTTCCGTACAATTCAGGATGAAACGGTGAAGAAGATATGACTGTCTATGTTCTTTTATTGATTTCTGCAGACAAATGAAAACAGCTATCTACAACTCTACATATGCCGTGTGCCTGTGTGCATCACAAACCGCTCGGCTGCAATACAACACAAGGACGCGAGCAGCGTCCCAACCGTGGCGTCAATTCGACTAGGACTCTGTCGAGAACCCTGAACAGCACCCGTGACTGTTTTGCCACAAGCCGCCTCCTCTCGGCTACATTTCGTATCGACGCCTGGAGACACGCCCTGGCTCATTTGCGCGTATGCACGGGCTCGATCGCCTCTCGATCAGCTGCACATCAGCGGCAGCGAGCGAGAACACGGAGGACGACGACGGCAGGTGCCCGGTCCGCCTCAGCACGTCCGCCCTGTCCCCGACCCGCGCGGCGCGACGGTTCAGCTTGGCCTCCGCCTGCGCGCGTTTTCCCTGGCCGCCGCCTGCGCCGAGGCCAGCTTGCTCGCCGTCTTCTCCTGCGCCCGTAGCTTCATCCTCTCCGCCTTGGCCTGCCCAGTGACGAAACAAAGTGTCATCTCAATTCCTGGAGTGACGAAACATGTCCAGTTTTTTTCCCCTAGACTGATGAAACTCAAACATACGGGATGTCAGATATGGCCATGCATGATCGTTCATACCTCCGTCGTCTTCATTTGCAGCTCCGCCTTTTGCCGTCGCCGGTTTTCCCATGCCTGTATTTTCATCTCCTCGCGCCGGTACCTGCGAGAATGGCGCGTCGGCGGCGTCGTCAGCACGCACACAGGCTGCGAAAAGGCGCATGCACTTGGCATTTCGACGACATGATGGATGACTCATCGCTGAGTCGACACAGAGGCAACAAACAGGCAACGCACTCCGGCCGCTGCATGCATCGGCACGACGGCACTGCTCGAACACTGTTGTTATCGTGGCAGGCAGTGGCGTTTGTTGCCGCCTTTGGCCTCACATCACATGGTTCAGCAACGTGCGGCGCGCATTGGCATTTGGTAGTAGCCGACAACAACGATGGCGAGCACCTCACCTGGCCATGTGCTTGGCGCGCTCGGCGGCGTCCCACGCCGTCGCGGGCGACACGGCCGTCGTCCTCGTCGTCGGCGCACCGGGCGCCGCTTCCTTGCGCTCCTGGTCGTCGGCGCACTCCAAGCCCGCGCCGTGGCCTGCTGTCGCTAGACCAGGTGGTGAACCGTCGCCGTCCGTCCAGGAATCCGGTCGGCACCGCCGTGCGCGGATCGCGCGCCCCGCCTTGGTCGCCGCCCGGTGCCGGTAGGGCAGCGCGGGGGTGTGTTGGCCCTGGACGGCTCCTTGCTCCCGACTGGCGTCATCTCCGTGCCGATGTCCCGCAGAGAGACACCGCGGCGGCGGCAGCGGCTGCCCATACGCCAGAACGGAGTCGACCCGCTTGGTCTCGGTCTCCGCGTCCCCGTCGTCCCGCGCGGCGAGCCCCAGCGCCGCGGGCTGCAGGGCGGCACCGTCCGCGGCGCTCCACGAGTGCCGGCCTTTCTGCGACGCCGACGGCAGCAGGGAGGCGGTCGTCCGCGCAGGAGCTGCGGCGCCGGTCGTCGTCGTTGGCCCGCGACGAGGGAGAGCCACCGCTGCGCGTCGTCCCACTTGGACGGCCTCGGCTTCGCCGCCTTGACGTAGCCGGCCAGCAGCCCCCTCCCGCTGCCCGCTGCATCGTAGCTTAGGCTCATCATCCCCTGCGACGATCTCCTCATCTCTGCTCTGAGAACTGCACAGGCGCAAGCAGGAACGGGCAGTGCAAGAAGAACGAACAGAGCTCGGAGGCTGGCTGTGGACCTTGGACTTGGAGACGACGCCAAATAAGAAGAGATCGCCAAGCCGTACGGGACGAGATAGTAGCTGGAAGGCACACAGAGAAAGAGTGAGAGAGAGACAGAGGGGCACTGAATGAAATGAAGTGATGGCGATGGCGATGGCGCGCAGCCAGTGAGTGGTGACTGCTGCGCGTCTGCTCTGCGGCGGAAAGGGAGCCAGCAAGCAGAAAAGCCCGGAGCTGGGGGCTCATGATTGGCCGACACTGTGCAACGCACGGCGCACAGCGGCACACCGTGCACCGTCCCCCTACGCGCGCGCGCACGGGCACGGCGACGCATGGACGGCCGGCCAGGCTCCATCCATCCAGCACATGACCACGCGCGTCTCAAGGGTCAAAGCGGCCTCGCCCCCAAATCCGGACGTGCGTGGACGACCAGGCACGCACGCACGCACGCCATCGCCTCCATCGCCATCAGGCCCATCACCGAGCAGTATAGAGCACAGAAAAAATTGGCGTCCAGAAAACATGCAGCCGCTGGACATGGGATCCATGTTTCGCTGCGCACTGCGTGGTGGCGCACGAGCGGAGCGGGCTTCGCTTTGAGATTCGGGCGACGTCTGCAGCGTTTTTTATTGGTGGCCTGGCCGACTAGCAAGCAGGACGCCAGAACGAGGACGTCACTGACCCGGCGGCGGAGAGAGAGGCCATGGCCATGGTGGGGCTCTCGAGGTAGCACCGCGTGCGCGTATGGAGCGAGCATGTGGTTTTGTTCCCCCGGCCCGGCGTGTGCTAGAATCCGAGGCGCCGGGCTGACGGCCATGTGCGCGGGTACGTCGTGGATCTGCCGTGGTCCGGTGGTCCGGCCGGCTTAGATTTGTTCGGTTGCTTGATGGTCCATCACCATCACCATCACCATCACCATCAGCTTTGCGCTTTTCCATTTTTGGGAGATGCCGATTAGCTTGTTGTGGCATGCTGAGGGGCCGTAGCCAATGCGGAATGTATCTGAA